>JARJCX010000040.1:600000-1141728 GCA_029282285.1 Mycena rebaudengoi | reverse complement strand
TAGGGCTTGTGATTGAAAATGGGTCCTAAAGAATATGAAGACAGTGCGCAGCGTCGGCACGCTGCGCAAAGCTGCATTGCGGCCATTTAGATCTGCGGTGTGCTGCCATTGCATTGTTTGAATCGGAAGGCGTCGGGTCCGTCCAAACACACATAGCGGGCCGGACTGGAAATGATGGAGCAGCCGAGTCAGCGCCACCCCAAACTTAGACGGCGCTGCTTGCCGTCTGTCACAGTGACCAAGCTCCCTGCTGCTGGTCCGTGGCTGTGGAATCTAAACGGGGAGAGGCTACCCCTTTGGGATTGACCTCTGAGCCGATATATCATCCTCATCTCTGAATTAGAGGGTTTGATATATCATGCCTGATCCGTAATCGGAGGCAGGTGATATATCATACAGCCAGGAAGTGGTGGAGTATTTGGTAATTCAGCCATCATAGACGCCGCTTGACTGTGCGCATCCGACTTAGGACACGAAGGGGGTAAAGAAGATTGAGCCTACTGGATCCAATCTTCTACTACCAACTTCCAGCCTTCTGAAGCATTTTCATCCTCTCTCGGGAGTTGTTGGCTGGCCGTCAACATAGCAGAAGCGAACTCAGTAGCTATTTTCAGTGAGCTGCTTATTATTAGTCCGAGTTGAGATTCAGTGCTTTAATTTATGGACTTTAGATTACATTGTCAATCTGCACGTTGTCAAGCCTTTCTTGTATTATTTACATTCAATTTAATAGTTGCTCTGCACTCACGAACATACTCGAATTTATTGCAGAGAGTTGTGGACAAAAGTTGCGGAGCCCTTCCGTCTTTATATTGCGGAAGTTACGGAAGTCACGACTTTATCTTGTGGAAATCAATGGTTTTCCTGAGCGGGACCGTGCCGTGTAATGCTACCTACCCGCAAGAGAAACGTAATGACAATCTCTTATCTTTTTGGCGCGGGAGGCGTCAAAACGGCTATCTGAATTGCGGAATCTTCGAAATCACGTAAGTATCTTGCGGCCGAATAAAAGTGCATTTGGACCGCCATCTTTTTTCCGCATATAAAGCTCGGAATACATCCAGCAGATCCCAGATGCCCCTCATATCAAAAAATCGTCGAAATCGGTTGATTTGGGTCTATAAGAAATTTTTCCACGGGGGAGATGGGTAACCTCCAAAGAAAAAACTTTTGTGGGTGATACCTATTTTTCTTATCTTTGATCCTACTGGTCGAGGCCTTAACGGCATGACTAGACTGTCCACGCCAATGGACTGCTGCTTCCTTAACCCAGGATCTCCCAGTATGGATATTGACTCCGTCGTTATCTGGGACGAGGAGATAAGTTCTCTTGTCGTTATCTGGGACGAAGAGATAAGTTATCTCGTCGTCCCTGGTAGCAATTTAACGCGTCGCTCTTACAGTCAGCTACGATGGCCGCTCAACAAGTTCCATCGCAAACTTAAACCAAATTGCTGAAGAGAAGAGATTATCTGAATCTCGGAGTCTTCCACCTGGAACGGATGCAAGGAGAGGCGGTGTACCCGCCTTTCAGTGGTCTCATCTGTGGAAACCACCGATTGTGAGTCAGCGTCAAGTTTCAGTGACAGTAGAAAATTTTCTAATGCATATCCAGATAAATCCTCTCAATCGAAAATCATACACCCTCCCGATATTCAACTTGTCAAATCCCTACTCGCGGTCGTTCTATCTCTCCTGGCGTATGTTTCAGTACTATTCAACGCTGCGTCGCAGAAATCAGATTACTATCTTCAGTTCAGTTGGGTTTTTCGTCGCATTTCTGTCGTGGTTCGCATTTCCGCCACTCATCCCGGATGCCATCAAAAGCGACTTGAAACTCAGTCAAGTCGAAATCGCTAACTCCAATATTGTTGCTCTGGTCGCAACATTGGCCGTCAGATTTTTATCCGGTCCACTCGTTGATCGTTATGGCCCCCGGAAAGTCATGGCAGGTAGACAGATCATTTATCTGGACTTGGTTAAAATTGAAAATCCGAAAGGCCTACTTATACTTGGTGCGATTCCATCCGGGCTGGCTGGTACTGTCCACAATGCGCAAACGCTCTATGCCATAAGGTTCTTCATTGGAATTTTGGGCGGCACATTTATCCCGTGCCAAGCATGGACCTCGTGTTTCTTCGACAAGAATATTGTTGGGACGGCAAATGCTTTGTTGCTGGTTGGGGAAATATGGGGTATGTTCTGTTCTATTGTTTGCGACGCTCGTGTTGATCTGCTCACAGGGGAGGTGCCACATTCGCAATCATGGTCTCTACATATACTAGCTTGCGATCCGACGGACTACCCCAGCGCTCAGCTTGGAGAGTTGCATTCGCCGCCATACCGTATGTCATTATCGGCCCATAAAGCGCTTGATCATGATGTAGGGCTTGCTTTTAGGGTCCCGATTCTCCTCTCCGTGGCAGTACTCACTCTCGTCTTCGGGCAAGACCACCCTGCCGGTGCTTGGTCTCAGCGCCATACTTTGCCCGCTACTGCCATCGCCATCGCCCATGGTCATCACGTCCACATCGACCTAGACAAAAAGCAGGAACTCAAAGACAAACATGCCTTAGAGGAGGGGGACGTGCAAGTGTCCTCCATTGAGGCTGACGAAAATTTTGCAGACATTACATCCACCGTCGATTTTGCTGTGAACCAGCCCTTGACACTCAAGACTGGCATAGCGATCCTAGCAAGCCCGTTAACCTGGCTGCCTGCACTGGCATATCTTACTACGTTTGGACTCGTAAGATTCAGAAAAAACGGCTGATTTAATATGCCAATTAAATTTCCTCCAGGAACTCGCTCTCAACGCTCAGATGGAAAGTCTCCTGTTCGGTCTTTTCAACAAAACAATCAGCGGATTAGATCAAAATAAGGCTGGATATTATACCTCGATCTTGTACGTGCTGTTTTCATTCATAGCAAACAGCTAAGGAGTATTTGCCAGCGGATTTCTCAACCTCATCACCCGTCCGTTCGGCGGCTACTTGGGTGATATTGTGTACCGAAAATATGGTACGAAGGGAAAGAAGCTCTTGACCCTTTTTTGCGGACTCGTCATGGGCGGCAGCTGCCTTGCCGGAGGTCTGTATCTCCAAAGCAACCATGCGGCACCTCACCTCCCAGCATGTGAGCGATTTTCCACAAACTTCAAAGTCGGATACCATTTTAACGACTCGGTCTAGTGGCAACACTAATGGGTGTATTCGGAGTTGCCGCAATATTCTCAGAGATCGGCAATGGCGCGAACTTTAGCCTTGTACCTCACTGCAACTCTTACAAACGTGAGCTCCATTTGAGATCCACTTGCATGAATTCAACTCCTACTTATTAAATTTAACAGGGTGTAATGACCGGCATCGTCGGGGCCTTCGGAAATCTGGGAGGAATATTCTTTGCGCTTATTTTGCGGTTCCAGCCCGCCACAGGCACAGCTTTTTGGGTCATAGGGCGATATCGATGGCTATAAATATCCTCCTGATACCTATTCCGGTGCCGGAATTCTAGTCGTTTGGAAATTAAAGTAGAAGAGAAAGTGGAGGATTTTCTGCCGTTGTCTTGCTCGTTTTAGCTCGAATCTTGGATATTGCATTGTACAATGGCTATTTGGGCTCGTAATCCCGAGATTTCGCGCATCCAGCTTGGAATCAGCGCAAAATGATCGATGCTGAACCATCTCACGACTCGTTTCTTGCTTTCAAGATACTCACTGCGTTCCAACCCCTCCCAGAATTAACTAAGTCTAAGTGTCCTACACATGGCCACAGAGATGCATCTGTGTAACCTTCGTGATCTGGCTAAAATTCGACATTTTCGTCCAGACGGAAGCGCTTATGTAAGGCCTACTGATCCAACCTCACTTTGGTGTCTCTGCCTCCTGCCTGATCCAACCCCACTTGTGGTTGATAATTTTACCTGATCTAACCCAACCTTTCACTGAACACGATTGATCCAACCCCACTTTTCAAAATGGGAAATTTGCAATTTAGCACGTGTGAGATTCAGTGTTTTCGGGAGGACCTGCGGGATTCCAAAGCCATCTCACGGGTCTCAAATGTGGTCCGATGAGAACGGCTGCGAGACATCAATCACCAAGTGTGTCTCTCAAATCTTCGGCGCGCAACAAAATCATACCCAAGTTTCAACATGGGGGGAAATATTATTAAACAAGTTCAAAAAGCGCCTTACCTGGTGTCTGGTTTGAAACCGGCACGAAAAACATCTGGAGGGAACAGTACAGAGTCAAGGCAAAAATGGCAACAAAAATAAGCAATGCGCTCCACGGGCTGGACCGCTTCGTTGGCGCGTTACCTGTGTGGGATACCAGGAACCTATATATGGCACGAGTGGACACGCATCTTACATCTGGATGTGATGTATGCCTCGACGTGGATTTAAAAAGCCTCAAACTTCTTGAAAAGGTGCAATGCAGATTTCTACGCCGTCTGCTTGGAGTTGGGTCACGCTGCCTGCGAGTTGTCCTTTTCTCGGAGACAGGAATCTGGCCAATCAAGTATAGGAGAGTATATCTGGTTCTGAACTATTTGTGCTACCTGTTACAACTGGAAGATAAACGACCTCCATCACTGGCACTCCAAGATTCACTCGCCCTGGCCAGAGACAAAAAGATCTCATGGATCAATGACCTCAGGATTGTCCTGGCTCGTTTATACATTCCGGTGGAATTGAGCATCTATCCAGATCTGAACGTGGACGCGGTGGAACAAGCAATGGTGGCGGTGAAGAAGTCTATGGAGAGTTGGATTGACGACTCAATTACATCATCTTCTCATGTGAAGGATATGCTAGAGGGACAGCCAGAACTGGACTCGTCTTCGGGAGAATTAGTGAAGAAGACCTTGGAGTTCCGCCATTACCTGCGCATCAAGGTGCCAGAGCACCGCCGAGCCCTGACGCGCATGATTCTCTCCAGCCATTCCTTGGCTGTGGAGCGCCGTCGGTGGAAGGAGCGCAGAACGCCCGTCGTCCCGAAGGAATGGCGCCTTTGTCGTTTCTGCTATGTGCACATTGTAGGCCCTGCCCATGCACTGTTTATATGCAACAATCCTGACTTGGTAGAGCTCCGGAGGATTTTTACACAAAAAGTGGACCAAGAGCTGCCCGGACTCACCGCCCAATTCAGCCAATCTGCATTGCAGCTCTTCAAAGGTCTCCTAGCTCAGCGGGAGATTACACCGCTATTGGGAAAATTGGCGTTCGATGTCCAGAAGATCTTCGATGCAACCGCAATTCTCCTCGTTCATGAGCCAAAGCTGCGTGGGTGACATCCCAGCTGTTCAACCGCTGCTTTACCTCAAGAATGCAAGCTACAACTCATTTCAACTCCTTTCTTAGGCCATGAGACTGGTTTCATTGTCGGCTGTGGACCTTCCTCGGAAGTTGAACAGCTGACTTGTGGTCTTGCATGCACTCTGCAAAGGGAAGACATACGACAGCTTGCTGCTGACTGGTGGTTCCTCCTGCACACTTGCGCCTTTGGCTCGTGGTCAGGTCCCACGAGTTATAACCGGAGGTCCCGCGTCATTGCTGGCCAGTCACAGTAGGCCAGCATCTTGTGTGATCGATCCCTGGAATGGTGTTGTGCTCAGTTGACATCTTGCAGAATTCTAGAAGGATAAACACCCTAATAGTACTGCTTGTCTTCTGTAAACTGTTGTTCATGTTGTGGACCTCACGAGTATAATATATCCCCCCCACCCATGGGAAAACACACTGGTCCTGAAGAATCACATCCCCCGAATTCCCGCCAGCAGCATGTTGAGGATCGTACCCATCTTCGTCACTTAGTTACTTCGCTTAGAAGCGAGAAAGTTCGTGAGTTTGATGGGAAAGTGTGAAAGCTCGTGACTTTCAGCAATATCTGAGAAAGCTCGTAACTTCAACCAAGGCAGCCTTCACAATCTATTTTCGTTCATTTGCGTGAAGAGGGCCAGCCATTCGATGCCCCTCCCCTCCCTCGCTACGCTCGGGGGGTCCCCCGAGCCGGGGCATCTCAGGTTGGCACGCTAAAGCCTCGTTCCCGCAGAAATTTATATCCCTCAAGCCTAACACCCTATCCCTAACCTCTAACCCGAACCCTAACCGGTGAATACCCGCAGCTTGCACTTGCCCTAACTGCTCAAAATAGCTTGCATGTGGATACAGAATTGATGCCATCAAAATGAGAAAGCTCGTAACTTTCCAACTGAACTCACGAACTTTTACAGAATCCCATCAAAGTCACGAACTTTTGCCACGCTAAGCGAAGTAACTAAGTGACGAAGATGGCGCGGACTCGCATGTTGAGTACCATGTGGTAACCGAGCAGGCAGATGGCTCCCTCACCTGTAACTGTAATAAGTACAGTCCTACAGCAAAAACCTGTGTCGATGTTCTCGCAGCTCGCTTGTACGCCGACTTCGGACCACTGCAACCTTACAATAGTACAAGAAATGCCTTCGCTTTGCTCCGGCAATGATTGTACACTTGGATCCAGTATTGAATTCAAGGGGAGAATTTCAGGTACCAGTTCCAGTGCTGCGAGATCTTCTAAGAGTTGGGGGATCTGCGAACTTGGATCTCGGTCTAGATTCATGCTCCGAGATGGTGCGCAGACGAATCAGGAGTGTATTTTAAATTCAGGCGATGCCAGCTGTTCATGAAGCAGTGTAAAAGAACATCGAGATCCGGGCTGCGCTATGCGCAGTGAAAGAAAGCGGTCAGCTGGTATCATACGTGGAGGCTAGAGGAATAGAATCTTGGATTCAGCCTGACTCCTGACTGACTCCTTTGGGCGGCTGTGTGGAAATTGAGTTTTCACACTTCATTCATCAAGTTATTCAGGAAAGTTGCGAGGGCATGAAGTTGGAGGGTATAGGTCACTAGTATGTTTGGCAGAGAGACATGGTGTGTATGAATAGCAATGAGACGGACTTTTGTGTCTTTCAGAGGAAGAAGGCGAACGAACAATTTTGAAAAAGATGAAAGGTAAATTGTAACTATTAGCTATAGTGGATGGGATATCACTCGCATGTTTCACATCCGCGGGTTGCACCTGGCGCGCTGGTGAGAGAGGAGGAGCCGATGCAGCTCCAAGGAGTCGAATTGGCTCTCGAAGAGCGTTCGATTATCGAATTTAGCAGAAGCCAGCTACAGGAGTAGTGCGAGTTTCAGTATCACACGGGGCAAATACGACGTACTGAATGGTTGGTTCTGAGCATTTCAGATGTGCTGAAGGACATGGTAATCAAATACCGGTATGGAGAGGAAGTGAGGGAACTCACGATTAAACGAACCAGTAAAGTTCAACTTTGCATCCCGGGCTCATGTGCAGCCATCCCATTTAAAGAAAAATAGCAGTCAGTCTGAAAACCCCAGTGCTTTTCAAAGCCTTCGCTCACCTGATTTAGTTGCCAGATAACTCGTTGGTCCGACACCGAATCCAAGAGGGCGGATGCGAGTCGAGGCTGCGGGAATAACTCGTCATGGAGATGCGGGATGACGAGTGGAGAAGCACCGGCTGGCACTATGAGAGAGGGAAGAGGAAGTGATGGAGCGGCGTTTGGGTGTTCCGCGGTGTGGGAGGCATCAGGTCGCCGTTGCATGGGAGGACGGGTACGGAGAGGGATAAATTGGAGGGTGTTCCGCGCCAGGGTGTCTCCTTTCCTGTTGGATTAATCAGAAACCATGGCGTGAATCATGAAATGAATATCCACGAGGCATTGGAAGTTTGGACAAAGGATGTCGGCGGGCCCAGCCATTTGTCTATTAATTAAATTGTGTCAGTGAGCCAAAAAGCAACTGGAAAGTAGAAACCGTAGAACCCATTCAGCGGGGCTCAATTGTCGGAACATTGTGAGCATGTGAGGAGAAAGCGGAGGGGAGACAATGTTGAAAGGTTATCAAATGCTGTACATTAATAAAGCAGCTGCGGCAAGGAAGACCCGGATCTTGAGAAGCATCGCAGAAGCTCAGCGCGCAGATCCGGCTGATTCGTAGCTGTCAATGAGCTATAGAAATACCAGTTCAGCCAAATTGCGTAGTCCGGAGCTTGCGCAGAGGTCAGTGAACATGTCATCTGTTCTGTCCAAATGGGGCATTCAAAGATTTCGGATCTCCACAGATTAAAAATACTGCAGTGCGGCGACTTCCGCAGGAAAAAATGAGTCCGAAAAGGCACTGCAAAAGCATTAAGCAAGAGGACTTTCGAAGGGGATATGGCCATATGGAGATAGAACCAAACATTTATAAATGAATTCGAGAGATTTCGTTAAGAGAACGGATAATGCCTGCTATTTAAACCCTTTTTAATAGTAATGGATAACATATCATCTCAGTAGACGAACGAGGTCCTGAGGGTCATGGTCCGAATCGTGGGTATGGGTGGATATCCATGGGCGGGCTTTACGACATACCGGCACTCTGATTATGAAAAGCAAACACTTGGAAAGACAATTGGGAAAAGTACGGTTGGATCAGTAATTTATCGAAGCAGAAGTCGGGTTAGATCAGTCCCGCCAGTTACCCCCAAAAAAATGGGTTGAAAATAATAGACTTGTGTGGTGCAGAAACTTGGGTATTAAATCAGTGGGATGTATATTGAAAAGTGCGGTAGGATCAGTAAGTTATTGAAGCCGGAGTTGGGTGAGATCAATCAGACCGTTTACAGAAAACAAAAAAGGGTTGGATCAATGGACTCGTGTGTAGAAACTTGAGGGATTAAATGACTGGAATGTATATTAAAAAGTGCAGTTGGATCAGTAAGTTATCGAAGCAGAAGTTGGGGTTAGATCAATCACACCGTTTACTAAAAATTGGGTTGAGTCAAAGGATTCGTGTGTCAAAAGTTGGGGTTAAATCAAAGAGGGATGGCATCCAAGAACCAGTCGGATGTCACTGTTAAACATGGGTTGAATCAGTGAAGTGGATGTTTACAAAGTTGGGTCGGACGAGAGCATGGGTAGGCTCCAGACTGAGAGCCGGGTCGAATCAATAGATCCTCCTCGGAAAGTTCGGTTTGCATCAATAACCTCGAATTCGGAAATGAGGTTGGATCAGTAGGCTGGGTAGGTAGGTTTCAGCAGGCTGTGCGAAAGTTGAATCAGTAAAGTTGGGTTTTTTTGTATAATTAGGTTAGATCTGGTTGGATGAGCAAGGGATAAATGTGTGGTTGAAATCAGTAAAAATTCCGTTTGACCTGCCAATGTTGAATCACTAATCCGGAAACGTGGGTTGCCGTCAATCACGCGGGAGCTTCGGTTTGACTCAGCAAAACTCTTCCGGGTAAAAAGCTCACACCAAACACGGGAAGATATCGACCTAGGTAAGAAAGGGCTGCTGAAAGTTTTGCGGGAAATTTGCGATTGGAGCGGAAAATGCCGAGCCCAATGGCAAAAATCCCGCAAGCATTCAGCACGCCTTTCTGCCTAGGTCGATATGCGGTGTGACTGGTTTTACAACATTGTTTGGAGGGTCCAGATCAATTGGCCTTGTTTGGCTATAACACCCACACGTGATCACGGACGCGCGCGTCCAAAGCCGCCATCATCTCATTGTCCGACGTGACGCAGCCACCATGTTAACATCAGAGTGCCACCAAGCAGATACAGACCTCACTCCTATCACACGAAACTAATGCCTCGCACCAACACTACCGAGCCCTTTGACTGAAAATCAGCTTAAATTGCACATTGTTGGCGGCTATTGCGTGATGGTGGTCCAGTCATAAGTCTTGTCACACCGCGTCAAGGCGTGTCCTGATTTGCCCGTTTTGGAAACTCACGTGTTGTCTACGGCAAGCTAATTAACAACGCGAATTCCGTTGGAACGACGCGTTTTTTGACATCTATGACGCATAAAAACACTCTTTGAAATCTTCTAAGAAATTTAGCCATAACCAGTGGCTCTGAACAATGATAATTATGCTTTTAGCGAACCGTGGAGAGCAAGATGCAATTGTCTGAGTGCACTCTCGTCGTAAAGTTTTTCCAGCTCAGTGAAATGTTACCTCAACTCTTCCAGTGGTGCTCCGAGCCGCGCTGATACAAGTGATTAAGATCAAGTCGCGTCGTTCGGCGTCGGGTAGTCGGTGCATCCAAGACCGTGTAAACGTGCACCTTTTGTTAACACGCTCGCTCGGCGTACCCTTCTCTGACGTTGTGGTAGGGTCGGAGGGGCCCGCATGTGGAAAAACTCATTTATTTAGTTTTCATTCTCATTTTACATTCGCCCCTATTCTACCTTACAGCATCTGTTTGTAGCGTAAACATGGACAGGGGGTGTGCCAATTTTACTATCGTACCACCATCCTCGCGGCCAGTGCAGGGCAAACGCCCAGAGGCAGCATCGGCTTCTCGTCCCCTCCTCTTTGGACCGCCGCCAGTGGGCTTTCTAGCCACCAACGGCCCGGTTTCAACACGATCCACGATCACACTCATCCTGCAGGCTATCGACACCCTCCTTTCTGCTGCATTTCATACTCTACACCTCGGGATCGTATTCCATCATTTTTTCCTAAAAACCACTCTACCGTTACCGGATCACCCGACCCATTCCAGGAACCTACAAGCAGCCTATCTCCCCTTCTACAAACGTCTTTATCGCGAGGACGACGCTGGCAGACTCACTATGGACAAGCACTCATTCAGTGCATTGCAGGGGCCAGAACATCGCTCAGTCCATTGAACTCAATCGACCTGGTACTTCCAGTTATTGAAAACTTCTAGGTCTGCCCATCCATTCCACACGAAAGGGTGCTTTATTTTTGTATTCATATAGGGCGGTGGTGCAGAACACCTCCACCGCCACGTACGTACATACGTCCGTATGCCAGCCGAGGGGAGGATAACAGGAGAACCTCCATGGCATGCAGAGAATCTCCACGGTGTGTGGCGCGAGCACCAGGCCATGGAAGAGAAGAGTCTCGAGCGTTCCCAGCATTCCGTATCTACCGGGAATTGACATAAGGTCGCACCCAGTTGATGAAGTGAGGAAACAGTACAGTAGTACTGGCTAACTGAGCAAGGTAAGTCTTGCCTGGGGCGAGCAAGGCGCGTGCACGCGGTCCAAGAGACGTGGCATTGAGCGGGATATCCGTAAAAATCATACCATTTTCGGTCACTTTACGAACCGTATGGGTGCCGTGTACGGGCGCATTATACGGGTGCATATGGTGCAAACACGGTGAGTACCCGTAACCGTACAAATTCCACGAAGGGCCATACGGTGCGGCTACATGCCCGGATGAACCGTACTTGTATACCGGATTATATGGTTACGGTGCTGATCCCTGAGAAGACCTGGAGATTGTGCATGCCCCTGATTGCCAGCGGCACGGGGGCGCCCGTGTGCACAGGGTGGATGCGACTGACTCATGGCAAAACTGGTGCTCATGGTCATTTATTCGTCTTGGGTAAGCCTGAGAGTGGATGAACGTATCAAGAGGAGTAATGGGCATATCCTGAGGAGGGATGCAAGAAGCATCCGCGCTCTTCCTTCGCCGGCGCAAAGATATTGCGAACTGCCGCACCGACATGTATGGGAGCGACGGTCAATGTCACGACAGGGTCTGTTGCATTTCCCAAAACCTGACCTGTCCCGGTCACGGAGAACGTCGTTGCTTTAAAAATACTGTGACACTACCCAAAAAAATCCGTGTTTCATCCTGAATAGTAAGGCTGCATTTTAAAAGTGAGAGCACCAGGATTGCTTTGAACTCAGCAACGGCTTCAGAATCACCCACTTATGGTGAGTTCTACGAATGAAAAATGACAGTTGGTTGCCAATTTTATGAACCGTCTCGGTCACTGGCCCGCGGGTGCCGGCGCGCGTGTCGCAACGGAATATCTGATCTCTTGGCTCGTTACTCCCATACATGTCGGTACAGTCCTTGCGTTCGCGCCGATTTCATCGCAACTCCAGAATAAGATTAACTCCGTCTTCATTCTTCATGTCGAACAATATTCGGGAGGAACTCAGACTTCATTACATGCATAGATCTAGCTATCTAATTATGTACAGACTAATTGAGTTCCCGAGCAATTTCACCTAAGACACAAAGACAGTATCATCCCATCCATCCCACCCCGAGGAATAACTATATTTTGACTTCGCGTATATATTGCGGCTTGACATTTTCTGCTCAAGCGGTGTGCTAATCTGCGATTAATTTCATTGACACCAGAGGCTTCCACCCAATTATGGGTGTCCGTATCCCCTTGTTCGGAAGATAGATAGAGGATCCAAATTCTCCACGTATACTTATATGTGATATAGTCCTCCATCGCCGCCCACGTTTTCGCCGTTTTCCAAGAGCAGCATCTTGCCTTCGGGATCTACTCTATTACATATATCTCTCCACTGTCAGGACTCCCCGAATATTCATGCTCTGGAGGTGCTGGAGGATTTACGCCGTACTATTGAACTTTCAACTTCAAATTCAATTCCCCCGACCGGTGCGGTAATCCATCGATGTGTCCTCCTCCCCAGCACCGTCGAATTGCTCAAGACGCGGGACGCTTGCGGGCACTCGAAAATAATAAGATGGAACTGGTGTTCCCTAGTTCTCACTTCATCCACACCCCATTTCAGTGCTAATTAGAAGCAAATTCTAAACTGAAACACCGCGACACGAATATTTACAGCAGAACCTCTGAATCTGCTTACACCATGGGCAAGCATCATGGCAATATCGCTGACCCTGCCATAATGGCAGTTGCTGAGACACCAGTCCTCCCATGTCATGGCCCGGGAATCCCACCAGCCAGTTTGGCATGAGATCCCCGGGCCATGGGAGAACTGGTGCCTAGGCAACTGCCATTATAGCAGTGTTATCACCAAGTAAGAAAAAATGCAACATCCTCCAGACGCGGGACGCCAAGATAAAATCGAAACTTCAGTTCGAATTCGCTCTCGTATAGACAGGTAGAGAAATAGAAAGATGCCGAACGCCGTAGGCATTTGAACATGAAAGCCAGTCGTGGCTCGTACATACTTCACCGTGTATTACAAGGAGACTCTGCGGCTCAGATGAAACATACCCAGGAGCAAGACTGTGGATCTCGACACCGAACGTAGACACACGTCTGTCTGACTGCGGTGGGCCTCAACCTGATGACTCGTCAGGTAATTTGCGGTAGAAATCTTGGCACCGAATAAAAAAAATGCAACATGCACAAGACTCCAACGACAATAATAAATTCGAACCATCCTTCCCTTCCGCATAATTTGATAGATACACGCCCAACGCGGCACGGATCTAGTCCTCCATGCCAGCCATTGCATAGACATACCAACTCACTTCAGCCACACTCGGTGTCAGCGTGAATTAGAAGCAGCCTCTACGGCTGAAACACACCATAGAATGAGACCCAGGAACGGCTGGGGAGCCTATCCCCGAAAAAGCAACATTCCCGGTGCCACGGAAAAACACGCAATCAACTAATATTCGACGGATCAGGCGTGGAGACTCTCACACCACGACTCTCACACCACCGTGTCAGCATCTTGAGAGGCTCAGTTATGTATATTAAAACCCACTCACCCCTCCATATACCAGTCTATTTATCGTTGATACGTACCAGTACTTCTCTACGATACAGTAACAGATGGAAACTCAATTTAGTTTGGTTTATATTCACGAGTACAAATATCCTATCGTATCATGATCGAGAGCCTCTTTCACACCACCTGTCAGCGCCGCCGCTGTGCGTCAATTCAGGTCAATTCTCGGTGACCACTTTTTGTTGGCGTATATGGAATAATTCCCGACATGCCCAATCATATCCATGCCGCGGCTGTTCATGCCGCCCCGCGGCAGAGCTGCATTTAAGTTATGTCGTGCTGCAGTCTCAGAGTTACACGAACATATCCGAAATCGCAGGCGACGCCAGCCTACAGATCTTAGACGATGACACATACGTGGTATGAATCAGAGTGATCCACAACGTTAATTAGCGTGCCGGGACCACTTCGAGTGAGTATGAATGAAATAATGGCGCACTTCATACCGCCAATTTTTTGGGGGAGAATTGTAGCTCTCGAGTGACAGTTGGAGAGAAAAAAAACACGCGTTCAACACGCCTGCCACTACTCACGACATACTCACCCAAGTACTCTGCCTCACTACTCCTTTATTCACTCTCATGCTTCACCTCCCCGCCCCCTAGATTTCTTCCTGTAATTCAACTGCACAGTGCCCCCTTCACCCGCAGACTTAAATTAATGAAAGCCTTTTTTGAACAAAAGGAAATCGTCAGATCAGGCACGGAAACTCGCAACGCCACCGCCGCAAAGCGCAAATAAGTGTTGACAATGACTTGCGTTTATTCCTTCACTCTTGGGACGTTGACGTCGATGGATGTTATGGTAATTCCGTGCCGTCGATCCGTGTTCGCTTCCACATGCCGGTAGGTAGGTAGGTAGGTAGGTAGGTACATGCCAACATACGTGGCGGTGGTACAAATCGCGACATCCAAACCGCTAATTAGCGTGCCGGGCACCAGCCGAGAGTCGAGGCCCGTCGACTTCAGAGCGCCAGCAAGTCGAAGTGGAGTTGAGCTGATGGGGGAGCGTGTGGTAGATTCCCAGTGGTTGGTAGGTGGCTTGGTAGGTTTGAAAAAACTGCGTACTTCCTCATGAGTCACGGTGAAGATGAAAAAAAAAAGCAATATCGCGCGGGATATGCACGGCTACCCGGAAAAAAACCCAAACATCCCTCTAATACACATCCAACTGCCCACGATTCAACCGTACTCCAGTCCCTATTCGTCAAACTCGCACAAACATCGGGCTTTCCGGAAGCGGCGGTAGCGCGGACTTTTTTTTCCTTCTGTTCCCACGTCGACGTTTTGGGACCCTGCAGACAGTCTTTGCTTCAATCCTTCTAGTTCCTCCGATTTCCGTGCGCCAAGCACAATATCCACCCACTCGGTGAGGACCAAGAAAACGGCTCGATGCCTTGACGCGAAAAACTTTCACGCTTTGCCGCATCGTCGCCCCAAGGTAGGTAGGTAGGTAGGTAGGCAGTATTACACGTGCACGGCACGGTCCCGCTTAGGAACGCCGGTTCCAAGAAAAAAAAGCTGACGCCACCATCTCGCCTTAATTATCTAACACTTCTTCTGTCAGTGACGTCCTTCGATCGAGTCTTTATGGGGGCCCAGAGGCGAAGGGGTCGACTGACGTCTGAGTAGCCTGTTTGTACGCCGGGATAATCCCTGGAAACCGGCGTTCGTTATTCGGACCGTGCCGTGTAATGCTACCTACCTACCTACCACTTTGCGGACTTGGCTAAATAGCGCCGTGTCAGCGAGTTAACGTGACATGTCGACGGCACGAACATACACAATACATATAAAACTCCTCGGCTGCCGTGCTAGCTCTTCCTCCCCTCATCCCTCCCCCTATCGACGGTGAAGATGCCCACGACACTGCCCTCCGGCTCGGACGCCCTGGGGTCCACGTATGCGGAGATATTCGGGCCCGTGTTCTGGGGTGCGCTTCCTTCCTTTTTTTTTCGCTAACTCCGAAGAGCCCAGTCGGGATTACCTAATTTTCACCGACAGGCTTTTGTGTGGCACTGATGTAGGTGTCGCTCGTCGTCCTCTCCATCCCATCCCATGCCATCCATTCCACTTGGCCTTGTGCGCGCTAATACCTGGATAGACTATGTGGCGTCACCGCCCTGCAGGGCTACCTCTACTTCACGCGCTACAACGACAAGCTCCTCCTCAAGCTGCTTGTGAGTCCCTGATCGGTGTCATCCGATGCTACGCACCGTAATCTGACCCAATGCTCACACGTTATTCAGGCGTCGATGATGCTGTAAGCCCTCGACGCGACGTATGCAGGCATGGCTGACAGCGCATTACGACACAGGACCCTCGACTTCCTCTCCATTTCGCTCATCTCGCAGTCGATATACTACTACATGGTGAACTACTTTCCGCATGCACTATATATTTATTTATTTTCTGACGGCCATCGCAGCTCCCGCACTTTGGGTCGCTCGCGCCGTTGGGGGCCGTCACCAAGTACGTTATTGCCCTTAAATATCCTTGTCAATTGATTACGGCGCGTTCTGACAATTTTTTGGCGCACAGGGAGCTCGTCGTCGAATGCTTCATCTCCGCCATAATCACCTTCACGTGCGAGCAGGTCCCACTGTTAATATTACTGGAATCTCAACTGAAGCCCACCCCAGCTCGCAAATGTATTTCGTCCATCAGCTGTACATGGGCACGTCCTACTTCCCTTCGTTACCTGATTCGTTTACTGAGTCCTGGCAGTTAAACGCCCCGGCCACCTACACCGCATCATGACCACCGTCGTCGCCGTACTCGCCATAGGGGGACTCGGTACGCCCCACCTCCAGCCTTTAAAAAAGCTAACGGTGTTTATTCATTTGTTTCAACTTTACAGGCGCCGCCTCAGGTGCTTATCGCGCTTGTATACGTGATGTGATTCCAACTGATGAAAAAACTTGGGTGCACTAGGCTGCGTGGGCGTCATGTTCATGCACCCGCAGGCCATCTTCATGAATCGTAACCATACGTTTTCTGTACGTCGCTCGCTCCGTCCCCTCCCAACTCTGCAAAATCCAACAACTAATTAATTCACAATTGATTGTCTTAAATTGTTGATTCTATTCTCAATGGTCGCTCTGCGCCACTCAGATCCTCGCAGGGATGGCAAAGGGCTTCGGCGCCACGGCCGACATCGTCGCCACGGTCGCCATGTGCATGTTCCTCAAGTCCGCTGAGACGGGAATTACGCGGTGCGTTCTCTGTCCTCCCCTAGTTTCCAAACTTCTGTTGCTCGATGCATACATGCGCTATACATACCTTATCGCTGATATGCACGATACATGCATATCGCTGCCATCCAAATCGCTGCCATGCGCGATACATCCACCTTCACACATATATACATATCGCTGACACCTCCACGCAGAACCTCCTCCCTCCTCAAGTCCCTCATGCACCTCGTCATCAACCGCGGCATCCTCGTCACCGCGTGCCAGGTCATCCTCCTCATCACGTTCTTCGCGTCCTCAGGGCACCTGTACTGGCTCGCGCTGCACGTCAACACAACGAAGCTGTATGTTAATACATTCTGTGAGTGCTTCTTTTTTCCCTGTCTTCGATCGCGTTTTTTGGGGGGAGCAATATTTTGCCGCCTTGGGGGGTTGTTTTTTTCCAATCCAACTCCGGTGTCCACGACGAGACACTGCATTTGCCTAAATTTCCTTACACGATTCACTCCGTCGCCTCACTTTTTCTGTCTCCGCCTCCGTCCATTCATTCCATCAATCACTTCACTTCACTTCAAACCTCGTTTTATTTCCGTGTACTTCGACCAGGCACGGCTCCGATGACACGGGTATAATTGCCCTGCCCGTCCATCCCTTCGTTCATCCGTTGACCGCATGCGTGCATGTATTCACGGATGTCACAATCCTTCTCCGCCTAAATTAATTCCGCCTTTCATTTAATTCATTGTCATGTCTACGTCGATCGTCCCCCCCTCCCTCAGCTAATTCCGTTTCTTTCCATTCGATTCATTTAACTCCTTCCCCTCACCAATCTTCTCACCAGCATGCACTAACCCCTCCCCCCAGTCGGAATGCTCAACGCGCGCACCGGGCTCCACGACAAGTACGGTGCGGGCGACATGTCCATCTCCAGCAGCAGCACCGCCTCGCACGGCCAGTACCAGCCGACTAATCGCACTTCGTACCGCCGCTCGGGCGTGGTGCGCACGGGGTCGCTTGTGATAGGCCCGGGGGCGCGTGCGGGTGTGGATGTGGATGAGGATGTGGATGCGCGGAGTGTGGAGGAGAAAAAGGTGTGTGTTTATTCTGGATTGTCGTTTTCTACGGATGGGATGAATTATCCTTCCGTCTTTCCTCACTCCTCGTTCGTCCTCGTGTAATCCTTCCTTCGATCACTCATCTCCTTTCAGGTCGGTGAATTGGCGCTCGGGGACCCTAGGTGCGCCCGGGAGGAGATCAGGGTCACGACCAGCTCCACGGTCGCGGAAATTTGAGCCACATCTCGTCCTCGCCCTGCTGTCTGTTTTGTTGTACTCCGTGCCTTTTTTGTAATCCTCGGACTGCGCTTGCTACGATGTCATTCATTCATTCCTCATTGCATTCACTCGTACATACATGCGCGCCATCCCCGTCATTCTCACCATTCTCCCATTGATCCTTTGATCCATCCGTTCACTACTTGTACATATAATCAACCCATGCACATCACATCTTCCTCCCGTGTACATACATGCATTCCTCGCTTTAATACCCCATGTATCATCCAGCTGTACCATACTGCTCTTCGTACATAGTCGGTTCGTTAGTTTGTCGCGAGCCACCTTGATGAGAATCAAGGCGTAATATCTTGGAATCGAACTCGGAGATGAGGGTTGAGATTTTAATTCCAACTCTGCCGTGAAACCTCGAGATTGATCTCACTTCCTTCTTCAGTTGTCTTCGTACTACTATCATCCCCGGCAGCGAGTCATTTGCATACGTGCTCCGCATGTGGTCAGGTTCCACGAGGTTCTAACCAGATGTATTGCCATACAAGCGGTCGGCCAGTCTCAGGTTTATCAGGGTCTTGTGATCTAACCCCTGGAATGATGTTGTGTTCGGTTGGTTTCTTGTAGTGTCTTCGACAGATAGCCACCCTTACAATACTGCTTGTTAGTCTTCCGTAAACTCATTTTTCACTTGTTGGACTGCGCGAGTATAATATATCCCCCCCCACAAAGCGCCGCTTAATATCATTATGCGTTCAAGATTCGGCAGGACGCAGATGGGCGGGCGGGCTGCTATCCGTACGTACGTAAATCCCCAGCTGCATCCCAGCGCACCGTGCTAATGTGTGGCCCAGCACCCGCCATAGCAACTAGTATTCGGTGTTCCTCTCCCGCTCGCCGTCCTCAGTCTCACAGTGCATTAATTCAACATAAGTCCGAGCTCCGACTCGGGCTGCCCATCCGTGACCCACGATACGAGTCGCGTAGCGCGATCTCACTCCGCCCTCGCTCCCGACCCCGTGGCTGCACGCCCGTCCTTCGCGCTCGCATACCGTATTTTCCTCGAGAAGGCGTGGTATTCCGTCAAGGTGCGTGCCCGCCGATTAACAACTGTTCGGTTGTTCATATTGTTGGACGGGTACGTGCATCTTATAGCGAGTGTCACCCCGTGCTCCTCCAGTCTTTCATGGAATCAATTCCGCGTCTCTACCAGCTTTACGTACCCGCCGCTCGCTGACGCTCACGGCGGACGGGCGTCGGTTACCAACGCGGCAATGGCAGGTTCCGAAATCCGAAATGTCCGAAATCCGAAACTCCGAAATTGCGCCATTTTGCTTCCTTTTGCATGACCTTCAAACCCTAACCTATTACGAGTACTTATGTAATAAGTATCGTCCCTTTTAAATCTCAGATCACCAATTTCATCGATTTTTTTGACTAGTGACACAGATCATTGAGGGACTTTTTAGGGGCTGTGTATTGATAAATTGGTGGCAGTCCTTAATTTTGCTTCAAATTTTTGTAGTCTTTTTAGTGGCTGTAATGTTTTCAGATGTTATTTTCCATCAAAACGGGATTTTTCCCCGAGTAAAAAAACTTTTTGTCCTTTGTCGTTGTTAAATTTGAGGGGCTCCCTGCCAAATCCGCCCCGCATTAGCTCAGAACCAGCTGAATATTTTCCCCTAGTTTATGAGAGGAATATTTCATTGCACACTGTGACTACCTCCCGCTCAGAAATTCTTAGATAACCTGTAGAACTGAACAAAATATGGGCTTGTCCTTAACAGAGGGGTTTTATCCATTCTAGTCCGAACTCCGGTCTGTTCCGACTGTCACCGATCATTTCATCGCCATTACTCCTTTTTATTTTCTAAAGCCAGTCTGCGTTCAGAGCCCAGCTAGCCGCAAAGCTAGCCGAGCCTGGCCGAGCTATTTCGAGACGCCACGAGGCTAACTAGACGGGTAACTAGCGGACCTCGCCGGAGCTAGACGGCGAATTTTTTTTTTGTGCTTCGTCAGGCCTACCGGCGTCTAGAAATCGCTTTGGCTACCTGGAGCCTGAATGCAGTGAGTGGGATGAAAGTGCAGGTAATAGGTAATAGGTAAATCGAATTAAATTACAAGCTATCTACGGCAACCTGAACACTTTGTGTTTCGGCACATTCCGCGGTAGTTGCCAAAAATCTGCGATGTTGCAGTAGCTCAGAATCCCATGTGTATCTCCTTCCAGCTTCTGAGATTAACTTCCTATTACTATTTATGATGGCTGCCTCTCTGTCCACTTAGATTGAATGAAATATTGGCAGTTACTGAAAGAGGGGGTAACCCAAATCACAGATGCACCGCCTACAGCGTCCGTTGATACGGAGTACATTCATTCTCAACCCTTTTTTGAGTAACAAATTTGTTCATCATTGGCCATTTTAAAAAAGAGTAAGTACGAGGTCATGCCAGGTGCAGCCACGGCCCTTTACCCCAAGTAGGATAGGAGACCTGGGGGCTGACACCAGCCCCAAATTGATAGCATTGATGGCTAGTATTATCGGCCGGATTCTGGCTGACCACGTTGGGATATTTGGTTCATATGAACCCCCTCACCGATTGTCCCTAAAAAAATCAGACTGTGTGGGGGCCACAAAAGACCACCATATGCCTATTTGGGTTTTAGCCACCCTCCCCCTCCTCCCTGAGCTGTGGGTGACACAAAACCGAGGTTTCGGTCATTGTTCAGTGCAAACCAGCCGGACCATGAGCGAAAAAGGACACTTGCCCGTCCCCCAAGCCCAAATCTGAGTACATACATCTGTTTGTATACATCTTGCATTGTTTCCCTCCCCAAGAATTGCGAAGCGCACACATATTCATTGAGATATGATTATTTTACGGCGGAAGTCTGAAAAGTCTGAAATCTAGAAAGATCCCCCACACCTCGATATATAAAATTGCTGTGTATACATACCATGGGTACCATCTAAGAGCGCTCATTCGGGGCTGCACGATGCGACAAAAACCATATTTTTATCGTCAGAACTGAGTTGACAGCAGACCTCTAGATGCCGAATGTAGATGCCGAATGTAGCTGGAGATTTTGCGCTTGGACCGGTGATCTGCCAAAAATAGCTTCAACAACCTCTTGGTAGTGATGTCATTGGGCTTTAATGCTTCAAAACCTTTTGACACCACGCATTTTGCTCACCTCGGAGAGTCTCGGGCATCTCGGCTACCCCTCCCGCCCCATACCGCGCCGCACCCTCGTCCAAAACCCGGCAACCCGGCAAACCCCCGCCCCAAAACCCACCGCTGCACCGCCCATAACTAAGCGAGTCGCACTATTGATGGTGAGTAGCACTGTTGTAAAGCCGCGTCGCACTGACGGTTGCCAGCCGTCGTGTCGATGACGCACATATGCAATAGGCCAGGTAGATGCAACGACGCATGTCAGCAACAGGGAGGATATTGGGTGACTTTCCATAACGATAAAATACTTCTGCACAATTTCCGAGCTTGTTTAAGAGTACCATTGATGGGGTTAACATAGTTAGTTGTAATTCTGGTGGAAAAGACGGAACAGAGAAATTATTCTGGTCCACCTTTCATATATATTGCCTTGCACATGGGCGCCAAAAATAACCGCATCCTCACGTTGCCATATTATACATCACCTGCTGAGAAAGTATCACTGAGAGTTTCTTGATCTTGACATTGATGCATGCAAGTACGCGAAAAAAAACACGTAAGAGACGCGTCGGAGACGCGTAACGGACGCGTAGTGGACGTGTATGAACGCGTGGTAGATGTACAAGAGACTGAAACCACGCACTCTGTCATTTGTAGCTTTGAACCCGGGGTCTCATTGAACGATTCATACGCGTAAAGGCTTGATCCGAGCCACTCAGGGTTGTTCAGGAAATATTGTGACTATTGGAATCTGTTCGGAGGTCGGTACCCCCTGCACAGATTTCTAAAGATTCAAATGCGTTCAAAATAAATCGTGTACGTTAAAAGTGATGGGTCCTGACAGCTGCTTCAGCGTTGCGGCGGAAACTGCGAGAATAATCCCCAGAAGTTATTTATCCTTATGGAAAGTCACCCATTTACCTGCAGTTATTGGGTGACTTCCCGTAAGAGAGATTTATTCCACAGGGCGATCGGAGGGGTGCCAAATGATGGCAACTGACGGGTAAATCGAATATTCCTATTCTACTGTTTTCCCGTAAGAGCGCTCATAATATTTTGAATGAGTATCTGGTCCACACGTAAATGAGGTGTCCTAGCCTCCTAAATGAAGTGTCCCAACCTCCTACCCCGCATATCTCACAACTTGTAGAACTTTCGTCACTGACGGCTCACATCACTGCCTTCTTCACCTCAGCCTGAGGCTCATTCAGCCAAGTTCAAAGAAAATGAGCCCGTGTGCCTAGTGCAATGCGCAGCGTCTTGAAGAGGTCAAGCCAGGTCTGAGCATTTAATCGATCATCTGCCGCGCAAGGGAGCGCAAGGGAACTTGAAGTGGAGAAGGCAACGGAAATGGTTGATGACGAGTGCCGCATTTAGGCGGCGGCGCGGCGTAAAGGTGGAGGAAGTGGCCGAAAGTGTTATTCAATCGTGGTTTATATCTGTAGGGGGGGTAGCTACCCCCCAACCAGATTTAACTCTATTCGAGGGTCAACAGGATATTCCGTGAGATCCAAGGCCGATGGGGTCCTGACAGCTGTCTCGGGATGTCCAAAAACGGCCTCAAAATAATCTGTAGGGATATATTTATCTTACGGGAAGTCACCCATTCGTGCTAATGTACTTATTAATATTTCGATAACTCATACCTAGTCCAGCTGAACCAAACCGACCCCACATTATTCCATATACTTCTACACTTTATTAATAGAGGCCAAAAAAAAATGTTCGGAATTAAATCTGCGTCGTAATGTACACAGAATATCGCGGCCTTTTGCTCAAGGTTAGCACGTTCACGTGATATTCAACACTGTTCCACATTAAATAAATATCTTATACCATCATTCTTCGTATCCGCATTCCATCGCAATGCCTCAACGCACTATGCCTCGAATCAACTTCGCCGCCTCGTTTGACCGCGGAGTGATGGAGCACTTGAACGGGAGTGGTGCGCTACAAAGCCATGCGTAAGAACCACGGGTCGGTACGGCGTAAATATAATCATACCTTACTAGCGCCGTAAGATATTCGAACGTGAGCTCAATAACGTGGCCTGCTGGCCTTGTCGATGTTGAACGTCGCGAGAATGGACGCCACCGTGATCCAGATGGACGACCGCCCCATGTGCCTCCCGGGACAGATTCTGTGTCAATGATAAAACTCAAATGAAAGTCCTGTCCTGGTAAGCCATACATCTGTCCAAAACGGAAGGCCGCGCAATCGGGATCCTTCACAGCGGGATTAGGCTTCCCGTCGAGCAAGAAACGCTCGGGTTTGAAGGCATATGGATCAGGATACATGAGCTACGGAAAATTATGTTGAGCTAAAACCGAAATTAGGACGGAGAGGTTAAAGTACTTCGTCGTATAGAATCGCCCTGCAGGTGGACAAAGTTTGGAAATACTGAAGAAACGAGGGATCTAAATAACTGACCAAGTGCTTCCAATCACTATCGAGCCAGCAGGCAGTCTATATCCGCGATATTCGTCCTCTGTCGCTAGGAAGTGGGGGACACCTGGAGAGGCGGAACATATGACTAGAAGAGGGTATCCCAATAAAATACATACGGATGGGTGTCACATTCTTCCACCGAAGAACCTCCTTAACAAGCGCGGAGACATACGGCATAGGTGCCTCATCGTCAAAGTCAGGGAGATATTACCCGCCGATGACAGCATCAATTCCGTTTGAGCTTTTCTCTGTGCCTCCGGGTTGGCCAAGGGAATAACACAATGCTCAAAATATTGGGGACGCACCATCTGTCGTTTAGTTTCAGCGTAGGGCACATCCACCATGGCCCGCGCCAACTTCCTCCACTCCTCAGCCTTGCGCTGGAATTCCGCGCCCGGGAACCACTTCGGCACGTATTTCAAAGCCGGGAACATGTCCTGGAAGCCGCGGTAAGTGCGATTATGATTGTCAGCAAACTGAACTCACAACGAGGGTACCGGTTTACGAAGGCGACTACCAGCGAATAGACACCTTTGTTAGCTAGGACGACATACGGGTCGTCGGATGGCAGTCCGTATGCCATTGACATTATGATCTCTCCCGCCATCCTTTATTTCCAGGGAAGGCTGAGCGGTTGGGTGTTGGGACAGATATGCACTTACTGGCGTAAATGAGCATAAAACGCATCAGGGCTGTCCAGCAGACGCCCGAGGAGGGTACGAGTGGCTGCCAGTTCCAAAGGCTGGTCAATCGCTGGGGTAAATCCCTGCTCATGAGCCGGCGGTTCGTGCACCTAGAAGGGAGAGGAATTAATGAATATCAAAGATGATTGTCCTAGGTTTTGGCTGCGCACCATGTATCACCTATATATGCAACGATGAATGGCGAGTGTGTTGATTTGACGTAGGACCCATACCATATTTCATGAGTGCTGAAGCACATACGACTTCAAAGGCAAGCACGGGGAGAAAGAACGGTGCATACCAACATTGAAATCCCACCCATCAACCCATTCACCATAGGAAGATCCGATCTGAAAGAGTATTACTATCCACAAACAGCAGATTCGAGTTCCAAAAACTCGCCTGTCTGAGTACACTGTGGGTGTCAAAGCCCATGAATTTCACAGGGCTTGCCCATGAATTTCAAAATTCATGGGCTAATGCCATGAACTCGTTTTCACGTACTTTTCATTTCATATATTTTTTTCATCCATTTCTTATGGGATGTTCAAAAGCCAGAATGTCACGAGTAAAGTCCATAAAAAAAATATGCAGAAATGCACTGAAATTCAGGAACTCCAGTACAGTGTATATATTTATTCTCCAATCTTCTCTGCACTTTTTTTTCAGTGTTGCCCACACCAGGGCATCCAGCAGAGTCAGTACGTTGCGAGACGCGGCCACTTTGGCGTAAGCCGGAGGCCCGCAGAATCGATGACGTCAGTGGTGACATCACGTACATGACCAGTCTTTCTCTCCTTCTACCACCACTCATGCCCGCCCCGCGACGTCTAGCTCAAGCCTAAATTGCTGCAGGGATAGTCTGTGCTGTCCTATGATGGCTCCACATTACTGGAAGCTGCCTCGTACTTAGCTCAGGACACAACCACTTCGAGAAGTCCGGTATGGCCCCACCTGACTCCACCCACTTATGCAGTCGTGGTTTGCTCAAAGATGTTTAGGGCTGCAACGAACTAAGTACATCGGGCGACCCCCAGTACTGCGCAGGCAAAGGTGTGTCTCAAAGGTTCTATTTCAATTCTTTTGAATAACTCATTTTGCGAGATGCTAGAGCACACGAGACTGCGCCGATGTCGGTCTTCATACGCTCCTGCGCCAAACCGCCGCCCAGGTCTCCTTACCTCGACCGCCTCTTGTCCGGAAGGAGGTCGATCAGCATCCAGAAGTTGATTAGAATGCTCTCAGCGTACGTTACCTCCTCGTCACTATTGCATACCTTTTTTGACAGGCCATCCATCAGACCTGCGACGCTCTGGACGACGACGGCGCCAACGATGTCATCAATTCCGATGGTGCATAGAATCGTGATAAGGTCGACGAGTCTCTGGGAATAGAACCAAGCGTACAGTGCTGCAGGATGGGATCGTAGCAGGTATGAATAGCTGACTGTAATGAGAATACATGTAGAATAGTAATATATTTCATATTCTTTTTGCATGAATTGCATGAACATAAGCAGTGAACCTGATGAGCCCACAGAACAGTCATTACTTTAGTGGCTGTATTCCATGCGAAAAGTCCGGAAACGGACCCCATGGAATCTTTCGAAAACTATGTGAAACCAAACTGGGTCAAATTCACTAATTTGACACAAATTTCACTCACTTTCTGAATGGATGCCATACGAAATGCGCGTGGAAATTTATGTGAATTCCATGCGGTTCAACACCCACAGTGGTAGAGGGCGGAGCGCTTCTCGAGCAGGGCCTCAGTCGCCTCCAATGAGGATAGGACAATCACCGATTGCCCTGCCAGATTCAGGTGAATGGTATCGGAGTCTTAAGCAGTTAACAAGAAAGGAAGAAAAGTAAAACGTCTGGCGCACTGTATTCTTTGCTCCATTCCATGTACTTCTCCCACGCGAGGTCGGCGGGTATTTCCAACAGATTTCCCACCAGAGGCAGCTTCCTGGGTCCAGGGGGAAGCGGTAATGTGGAGCGGTTTCTCCGGGAACGGGCATAATAGAACACAGCGCCGAATGCTAAGCTCGCGCAGAGAATCGCACCTTGAATGTCGAGGGGTGCCATGACGAAGATGCGGAGAGGCTTCTGGCTTTATAAATACTTATTCCAGTGGAATTCCGTCAAACGGCAGACGGTGTCATATTTATCCCGGTTGGTTCTCATGGCAAAGATCGACCCTGCGAGTGGCAATAATTTGTTTCGTAACTTGTCTCGTAACTCATTCAAAATTCAGCGACTGGGTATGTAATAGGGACAGTCAGAGTAGGATTTGGGGGGCGATTCTAGGGTCGTTCCTGGATGCGTTTCCCGATGCATTTGTTTTCAGCTGAAACATAATCAATAATCAGAATACATGCGAGATAGGTAGGTAGGTAGGTAGGTAGGTAGGTAGAATAAACGACTCAGAAACGGAAACGACCTAGAAACGACCTGCAGAAGCTCCTCTGGAGGAGTTTCTGGATGCGTTTCTAGGGTCATTTCTGGTGTTTGGCGTTTCTCCCACGATTAAATAAATCAGAAACGACTTCCAGAAGCGCTGTTAGAAACGATTCCTCAGAGTCTACTCTGACTGTCCCTAATGGAATTGAAATTCAGCGAGACGCGGAGATTCGAGGCGACCGAAAACTCAGCTCGAGTTGGAACTTATATTATCTGTTCTCTTAATGAAATCTCTCGAATTCATTTGTACCTCTTTGTGCACATCCCCATGAGTATTATCCCCATCCTGGCTTCTCCTTGATAGTGCTTACATAGAACGTTCAAACACGTCTACATTCCTGTGGTCGTGCTTGGGTCGTGCTGTCCAGGTGGCCAATGAGCGCAGCAAAATGGACACACAACTAACTATGCCGCAGCAATATCTGAAGCCCTGGGCGTGCCGCGAAGACGCGCAATCTGTGGTGGCAGAGCCGTATGGCCGACGTGTGGAAATTCATCCACACGCTGGTTTCGGTTCTAAAACAGATTACCTTTTATTTTTACGTACATTTTTGTTTGTCCTGTAAACACGCGCCCACGAGGCCAATAGATCATCTTCCTTGCCTTCAACGCTCATCGTGTGAGCTAGTGCGGTTCAGCGGCCGAACCCCTGTGTCTTCTCGTGTCGGCATTTGTCCTACGTAACCTCGTGTGTGCGCACTCAGCGTGCAAAACCCTCGTCTCGCCAGATTTACGCGGAATCTGCATCGTGCTCATTTTTACGACCTATCACTATTCTCCTGACCTCCCCATTTTGTACTCTATCGCTACCCTCATCTCCCTCTCATATACCCGCGACTTTCTACTTTAAAATCGACCGGCCACCGACCCTTATCAAGAATCCACCTCCCGGGCCCATAACCCTTCAACACCGCAAGGTCCGGTACTGTGCTACGCCGCAGGGGAAGCCACCGCTGCGGCCACGTATTTGCATCGTGTCCTGTTGTAGAAAAGAACCAAAAAATGTCCTCTACCGTGTTGCGAATTCACGGTCTCATCTTCTCTTTCTGTTCCTTCTCAATATTGCTCACGCTCCTGGACCTGCCGAAAGTATTCGCAATCGATCAAACCATGAACATTGTCTCGGACTGGAGCTCTTATTCCCAATATTCAAGTCTCTTGGATTTGCCACAAAATGATTCCCTGGAACATCTTTGGTTGGATTCAGGATACACACATACTCTTCTGGAACAATTTCAATATTGCAACTGAAAATTGTCGCTCTGGCACATTCTTCTTACCACGAACTTCGGCATCACTACATGGTCTCATGTAAAAAATTACAATCATCCCCGCCACGATATCTGGTAGCCCTGGACCAAAGCGCCAAAGAGAAATCGGAACATATTGGAGCTCTTCATTCTGCGGGGCCTTGACACTATTTTCTTGGCGGAATCCTTTTATTAATCAAATCCCCTGGTAGACTTCGGTGTTCGTCCAATATCCGAGTCTCCACTTACTAAAAAATCTGTTTCCATCTCTTCTCGGAGCAGGGCATCCGAGCAAATTGACTTTGATCTTAACAATTTTTCACATTCATGCTTCCTGTACTTAAATAATATTTCCAACTTGAATTTCACATGGAATCGTTTATCTCTTTCATTATTCGTCCTATTCAACTTCAACAACATGTTTCATATATCCTTATGTAGAAATTCTTTCCATCGTCCTACTCATCATGTGCAGGGTCATCAAGGTGCATTGCGGCTTATCGCGAGAAGCAGTCATCGACTGGGAAGCAGGGGGAATAGGGTAGCCAATGAATTCCGCGGCCTCTGCTTCCTAAAGGGTGGACTACAAGAAACAAGACGTACCTTCGCTACGCTCCGGCGTTGGCATTCTGGGCCGATTTCGATAACGTCAACTGTCGTTGATATGAGAGAAAAATATTTCATTTATCAAAAATACAGTAGGGAGAATAAATGAGAACAAAAATGAGGATCGGAGGAGGAGGAGGATTGCCTGCGCGCGGTTCAAATTGAAACGGCCGAAAGTCGGAAAAGTCTTGTGAATCGAACGCAAGAGGTGATCTGATCAGCGCAGATATTGTAATTAGACAGACACAGAGTTGGCCATAGATCCAAAGCCATCCAGAAATGTGGGATAATTCTGCAGCCACACTTTTCTGGTCATCGCTCCCACGGTCTGAGCACGAATTCAGAGCAAGTAGGACACAATCTCCGGGTGGGACTGCGGACGCAGGGACAGCCTGAGGCAATTTGAATCGAGATGCAGATTGAATCCTTGGGGAAGCAGGAAAATGTGCAGAGAGGGAACGATAGAGGTCTGGCAACTTTTCACAGGCTTCTATACAACAGAGAGGTATACGTGTCCGCAGGGGTTACTTTTGCGCCGCAGCTTTGCATGTGTTTGAGAAAAAGCCTGATCCAGTATATTTTTCAGCTGCGGCTCGACTCCACTGTGGAACTCCAACCTGGTGACTACCCTAATTTTCACCGGGAAACTCACCGGTTTTCACACAGTTTTGGGAGAGAAATTCACGGTCTGACAGAGAAATTGACTGTTATATTGCGGTGAAATCTTTCACTTAGTAAACGAACACTTTCACCCGGCGTGATACCATGAATGTCACCCTGAAAATGTGTGAAATCTATGGACAGAAAAGATGAAAAAACTCACCCTTCCCTTTGGAAGGATCCGTCACTAGAAGTGGTGAGTACCAATTATCGTTGATGAGAAGAGGAAGTGACAGTGTGTCAGCAAAGTTAGCTAATAGATGTGAAAGTAGTAAGAAACTGGACAAGCACCTATCATTAAAATGTTCAGTACTGACCAACAGAGTTGTGTACCGTGCTCCGGCGACCGGTTGAGATGTCTTCACTATAGGTGTGAAAAGGCTTTTTCGCTCCAAAAATGGGTGAAACGTGAATTTCACACCTCCATCATGTGAAATTCACACAGTTCTAGTTTCGCAGTGCTCTACGCAACTGCGCGGTCTACGGCACAGCAACGTAGCGTCAGGTGGATTGTCCGATGATCCAGGAGGGCTCAGAAATGCGGAATACAGTTGCCAGGGTCGTAATGCATAAGGCAATAATGCATAAAGCTGATAATGCATCGAATTTGCCAGTCCACCAAGTTGGTGGGCGGGAAATTATGCATAAAATGCATAATGCATAATGCATTGTGTCTGGGCCAGGTTTATGCAGTATCAAATCGCCAAATTGGACCCGAAATAGTTATTTTGGCTGATTCGGACCCATCCGTAGACGTGATATTAGGCATCAAGGCTTTTGTCAAACATTAAAATTTCCTTTCCCTACGCCGCTTGCAGAAAAGACGCGTAAAGCCAGAGCAGCACCCTCCGAGCCCTATAAAAAAGGGGTGAGACCACCAAGGCCTAAAGCAGATGCCCCCCAAACCTCGGCAAACCACACGCCAGTAATAAGCGAGAGAATCTCACGCTGTACGACTGGATGAATGTCTTCGCTTTTGTCGATGAGCATCCCAGGATGAGCCAACAAAGTATCACGGAACACTTCAGGAGTCTGCAAACTGGAGCACTCGTCTTCTCTCAGGAGACTTTATCACGCAAGCTAAAAATGCGAACCGTGCTTGAAGAACGCTTCAATCAGAATCCTACGGCATTGTCGTCAAAACGTGAGCGCGTAGTGACACGTCTGGATGTTGACAGAGGGTTGGTGTTGTGGGTGCAGCAGATAGAAGGGAAGGGTGAGACCGTAACCGGGGACATGCTAATTGAGAAGCGACGGCGGCTTGAGATTGCAACCTCTTCCCGCATCCGACGGACGGGTTCAGTGTAATGCTTTGACGGGAGGTTGAGGAAGTGATGTGTGCGGGGTAGTTTATGACCCCTCTCTTGTGAGGATAGCGTACGATGGCTTGAATTTGCGAACGGTATGATCTCGGAGTATATCATCTGCATACCGGAATGAGATCAGGAAATTTTACTGTTCGGTTGCAATAGCGTTAGCCATCGAAATTCTGAATCCACTCATCCCGAGTCATGCAAGAACTATGTTAAGGAAACCCAGAGTACCCCATCGTTAAGATATACTCACAAACATACTGTTACTACCAAGACCATTTCGGCGTTCACCGGCCGAAACTGTCCCCAAATCCTAATGTTTTGGGCAGACTGAAACACTGCCCAATACTATTGTTTTCGGGCACCCTTAAATTATCAATTTCACCTGTGCTGAATCTGGAACTGAAACTTATAATTTAAAGTGCTATTTCAGCCTTGCAGAAATCATTGCTGAAACTCAAAGCTTCAGGCATCCTGAAAATAAGAATTTAAGGTGCAACTTCAGGCATATTGAATTTGGTTTCTGAAATTAATTGCTGAACCTTTAGGTTTGGCTACCCACAGGAACATGGATTTCGAGCCATTTTGCTACAAGGACAAACAAAACTCGTCATCCAAAATTGGTCATCATAAAAGATGCAACAGAAAACTGAGGAAAGCTCTCTATGGCTGCTCATTCAAAGAGTCAGTTGCCACCCTTCAGCACATTTCTTCCCACCATAGCGAGACTTCTTTTATGGCCTGAAATTTCTGTGAGTGCCATTTCTTCCTCCAGCTTCATTGACTATTTGTCATTTCCGTTTCGTGTGCGGGTCCGCTGATCGGACTCGGAGAAAGCCGCATTACGTCTGGTGGCTCTTTGGGTATCAAACCGTACCGTAATGTTACGGAATTACGGGCCGTAAACACGGTTACGTCCCCGTACCGTGGTCTCACCTCTGAAGGGATGGGTACGGGACGGGTCAACCCATTTACTGGGCCCAGTAACCACCCGTTTACGGCGTAAATTATGGGTCGGCAAATAGCAGCTGCCGAGGCGTGCCGCGCAAGTGCCGACGTGCCAACAGGCACCGTTAACCACATTGGTGAACCTCCGGGTCGCGGCTTAGGCACGGCAAATAGTGGCGAACGTGTGTAGCTACCGGGTCGGGCCGCTAAGGGTTCTAAAAAAATAATTATCATGCTCATCGTAACTTTTCAAGTGACTTTGGCCACCGGTAGCACATATAAATTGCAGTCTGCCAAACCCCAAAGGTACTCCGGGTTCTGAAAGGCCTATTGTGCATGACAATAATATATACTTTGATCAAAGGCTTGACCCAACCCATAAAAACGGCGTAAACGAACGGCACGGACGGTACCCATGCCGTTCAGCTTCAAGTCCTGCCATTCACGGACGGGTCCACCCGTTGCGTAACAAAATTACGCCGTAATAGTTACGGAAGTATACGACGGTGGAATCCTGTGGTACAGAGTGATGTCTGACTTAATCCTCTGCCCAATGACGTGGAATCTTGCGCTATATCCATTTACTTTTTTTATTTGTTCCTAAGTATCCGAGATCAATTATGAACATCACAGGGAGGGTCTGATGTATATTATTCAGGCAGACTCTCGTCAGAAAAGACTCCACAGTTGGAAGGTGTTCAGTGAAATTCATTTAGATCTCCAGTCCTCCATGGGAACTTGGACATTTACCAGTGCCTTGAATTTCGGCGAGTGCGGTAGAGCACCTGTAGTTTGAGGAATAAGCAACCTGTAAAATCAAATTCATACTCACGATTGACAGTGTTGCTCAAACAAAGTTCAATACAGCTGATGCATTGATGTTGCAAGCATCGAAACGACACCCTGGTTTGACTCTGGGGAATGCCCTTAGCTTTCAGCTGCATCTTATGTGGTTAAATGAAAATACATGTCTCAGCAGAAGTACACAAAAGCTAAAATGAGTTGAACCTGAAACTTTGACCTTTGACTTTTTGCCAGTGTACCTACATTTGATCTGTTCAGGCGCTGGTGAATTGGGAGGGAAGTGTTTTTGCGGAGAAGGACAGGTTGTTTGAAGGGGATGGGTCCTAAATAATCCACCACTGTTTCGCATCCAGTTGACAATGAGTTATGTTGGAATTGTCACGGACACGGGCTGGAGGCAACACGTCAGCCCGGGCAGAGCCACGTGAGTTCGATGCAAGCATGGAGAACACGACATAGAGTACATGCCGTGGAAGTAGAAAACATGCACCGCAGATGTATCCGTGGCATGTACATGCTGCATGCATTGCCATTGGTTGGAACCATGGAGATGTGTCTGGATGCGCAGTTGCTACGTGTTTCACGCACCACTCATTGTTCTGGGAGTCAGGGAATTTGAACTCTGTATTATCTGGTTCCATTGTACCAACTATTCATTGTTCTCCTAGGGAGTAAAATACTGTACTGTAGGACTCAGTTAATATATGGGGTTTCCTTTTCATTTCTCCGCAAGCAAGAAATTATCCAATCATGCTGTTTGAAGTCATCAAGCACAGGTCACAATTGAGTTTCTCAGGCTTTATTGATGCCCATTCCTAAAGGTTCAGCTCCCACCTCACAGAGGCCTAATCCCATGTCATAATTTAAGTTACATCATCAGCCCACCTGAAAACTTGCATCTGGAGGTGTGTTTGACAGGTGATGCTGGCATGGCGCCCACAGGTCCAGACAGCTGTCAAAACACAGCATCTCGATAAATCCGGAAGTAACCCCGAAATGAAGTAACCTGCGATAAGAATATCAAGGTGCAGGGTCAGGAAGAGCCAATGAATGTATAATACATGTCTACAAGATTTTTTGAGAGATTCTGTTTTCAGCAATGAGATTTTGCCCGCTCGAGAAACCGGAAACGGGGGAAAATGTGGAAGCCACATTGAAGCCACATCACCATGCTGCAATCCCGATTCCTAGTTACTATGTCCGTCATGGACATGGTCAGGGAAGCGGTGGAAAAGGAAAGGAGGTGGGGCGTAGTGTCTCGCCGTGTGCCGAAGGCCCCTTGATTATAGGCGGGAAGGGTAGATCCGGTGCCGGACAAAAAAATTGGAATTTGGGACAGACAAAATTTAGGGGTCTGAGTCGTAAATGCTAGGTCCGATTGCCGGACAAATTTGTGGCCCCGGTCAGTACCTGGGAGCAGTTGCTGGACAGCACCGGTCTATGTAAGACGCAGTGAATATATTTTTCTTCTTGTAGCATGCCCGAGTTCATTCCCCTTGATCAAGACACAGGAAAATAAATACAAATAAGCCCATTTTTTTAATCTTCCATCCCTCATCTACTGTCGAAGGCGCCAAAGATTGCTCCGGACCAGCGTCGGCAGCCTGGTGCAGACCTCACGTCAACACATAGTCGACATATGTCGGAAGAATTCGGCCGATCTAGGGTCGATCTACAGGCGATCCGCATATGTCCGCATCGCTGTGCCGACAGAGCCGCGAAATGCAGGAGAGAGCTATGAAACCAGTGTGTGGAAAGCGTTAGGTAAAAGCCGGTGTCCCTTATCAGCGAATGCGCTAAGAGAAAAACGACACTGTATTAAGTTCACTGTTCCTAAAAGACGAAGTCCCTCTGGGACATTGTAAGTAAGGTACAGGATGAATATATAGTAGAATGCTCACTCTCAGCGAACGCGTTATGAGAAAATGACGCTGAGGGTGATTGATGTGACAATGAGCGAATAAGGCAGATGTTTCCGTAAGGTAAGTGGAAGTAGACTAATAAAGGAGGGAACGAGACCGTATACCACGTCTAGGACTGGCTTTTTACAGTAGGGCAGGATGCAACTAGATGCAGACTATATACACGACCCGATCTTCCCTGGAGAGCTGAATAGCGAACCTCCAAAGAATCCAGGGACTGAGTGATTTTTTTCTCTTTTTAGTGGGCTCACGGACCAATCACATCTGCCGCACGATATCTTCCGCCCGTGAGCGCGTCTGCGCTTCCACATCCAGCTCCTCCTCCTCCCGCTCCCACTCCCGCTCTCGCACCGCCTCGCATAACCCCCTCTCAGGCTTTTGCTCCTGCTCCACTAACGCCGGCTTCCCCTTTGCCGCCCGGGCGTCACTCTGACTCACCGCACTCCGCTCCTCGAACGACTTGCCCCCGCTGCTCTGGGACGCGAATAGCCCGCCCCCTCCTGTCGCCCACGTCGTCGATTGTTTCCCTTGCTCCAGCTGCACGTGCACGACCGCCCGGCTGTTCATCGAGAACCGCCTCATGGAGTGCGAGCTTTTTGCAGCGTACCGCACGGTGCTGATGGAGGCGGGGTCGGTGGTGGAGTGCGTGGTTTTGCCGGGGGTGCGGATGGCTCGGATGGCGTGGAGGAATGATTGGCGGAATAATATGTTGTCAGATGCAAAGCACGGAGTGAGTTGGATTATGGAATTATGTACCGGATCCCCTGCGGCGAGTAAGGTGTATAGGATGGGCCGCAGGCCGTATACGAAGAGATCTGGATCGGGGCGTTATTTTGTCAGGGAGAGGTATATATAAAATGGTAGAGAGACACACCGAGCGAGAGCCTCCATTGCTGTTCACAGAATAAATATAAGCGGCTCTGAATGAGAAAGTGTGGCATACCAGTTTGGTGGAGACTGGGGTTTTTACCAGCCAGATGTCCAGGATAGAGCCGGTGAAACTCAGACAGCAGGAGAAGAGGGGGTAAACGCCTGAGCAAATTAAATAATCGCGCATTATAAACAACGACTTTGCGCATACCGATTCGGATAATGATACTGCGGTATGTAATGATTAGAGGCTTGGCACGTTCGCTGGATGATACATTCGACCACAGCTGCATGCTCCGCATCTGCGCCAATCAATCGTTGGTCAGCCAACAGCGCCTTCATCGCAGGCAAAAAAAAAAAAGTGACTCGCCTGATATAGTAGCATATATACCAGGATCACGAAAAACGACACAACCTCACAGGCCTCACCAGTCGACATGAGCAGGGCCCACACGGACTGCGCCCCGACGAGCCAGCGGAGCTGCACCTCGGGGTCCGGGTTGTTGAACCAGCAGGCGCCGTTGTAGTACCCGTACTGGCCGGCGGCGTATGGCGTGATGTTGGAGATGGCGACGAACACCACGGAGCCGATGTAGTAATACTTTTCCATCATGTTGCCGTTGACGTGGTGCACGATCACCAGTCTGTGGATGCGTGCCTCAGTATTATTGGGCTCGGGACCGAGATGATGTATGTACGAACTGCAGATTCAACGCGATGCAGAAGAACATGCACGCCGAGAACATGTGGTTGCTCTGGGACGGATGAATCTCTGTAGTGGAAGACAGGCCTCATGTACGCACCACCCCGAAGAACGCCAAGAAGCTGCACCCGGCACTTGGGCCCGAGAACACCGGAATAAAGCTCGTCGCAAAAACAAGGCTAGAAACGACGACTCATACAGGAGTTATCAACACAGCCGGTATTAAACTCACTTTGATATTAACGCGCACACCAGCAGTCGGAAGCTGACGCGGTTCAGATGTGGCCGCGAGACGGGATTCCAGGCAGCATATGCGATTGAAAGTAGCAAAGCTGCTGTGAGAACGACACCCGTAATCCCAAATGCCAGGACGGCATCCCTTGAAGATCGTGTGAGATGAGTGTATTCGCGCCTTAGCAGATTCGTGACCTACTCGAGGTTGATCGGCATGGTAGCTCGGAAGGAGAGACTGGGGTCTTAATGTATAGCATGAGGATTGAAGTATAGGACAACTTATTCCTTAAAGGAAATGACACATGTCGTTTGACTTGTCGGCATAAAATGGTCCCTTACATACTTTTTTAGAAAGACAAGACATGGTGCCAGAATTTGCCGAATTTGGGGCTCGAATGTGGCAGACGCTGGCAGACGCCGTTACAAGGATAAAAAAGACCGCAAAGCACAACACAAATGGGAAACGGACGTATGTACCGCAAGTTGGAGAAATCACGTCTGAGTGTATCTGTTCCAGGGTTTCAGTGGCGCAGGGCATGTAATGTTAGCGGAAAACAAATATAGAACAGAGGCTATTTGAAGCCACTTTCAAATTTCAGATTTCAAGGAACGGATTATAGCGATGGCTTAATTACCTTAACGAGGCGCTCCGCCATAGGCCCAACAAGAACCCCATTTCCAATTCGCGAGCTGGGTTTGCCGTTTATCTGCCTAAAATTTGCCCAAGATTCCCGATTTCTTGTTCGCCTGGGGTGTAGACATAGCGGCGGGATGTTGAGGTAGCGAATTGAGTCTCTCATTCTTGGCTGATTTCTACCAGATCCCCGCCGTACGTCATTCCTTATCTAACTGCTCCTCGCCCTCATCTGTCATTGGTAACCGGGGAAGTTTAAGGACTCCTCTACCATGACCCTACCCTGGCTGTCATGGTGATACCGCCTCCAATGCTCTATTGATTCGGGAAGTTCCTGGGGTGTGTTTCTATCATCATTTTGATTCATTGATAGGTGTGTAAAATTATGGACTATACCAAAGGGTAAACGATCTCTTAATCGAGACTGCCGATCAACGCGATCACCGCATCCTTCAAAATTGGGTCGCACAAAATAATCTCGAGAGGATAGATTCTGATTCCGTCTTAGTCTGATAGGATGCATTGTCGCTAGGGCGGTCCAAGCCTGGGACTAAATGTAAACACATATCTCTATTTGAAGCACCTGACTGTAATCGTTAAGAGCTGCTCAGCAAGTGGCTGGCGCATGAATATTTTATTTTCCACTGGTGAATCTCATCAATTTTGCCAACGACCGTCACGTAGCGCATGCGATGTAATGCAATGTCCCTAGAGGTCCTTAGGCAGCGCAACTCCCACAACAGTGACACCACCTTGACAAGGTTTTGGTGCTAATGAAATCCCGTTTATTCAGTCGCTGAGGCTACAATTAAGCCTATGCCGAAGATCGTACTTCTTTGGGTTTCTACGCCACAACTCGGCTCCCGTCTGACACCTGTAGTGTGGCGTGTGGAGAAAATGGGACACACTTCTCTCGCGACTCAGAATCGTTGTTAGAGGGCAGAGAAATGGAAGTAAAATTATTCTACTATTTTTCCACATGAATAAAACAAGCAGAACTTCGATGCCGATGATGCCGTTTTTTTGCCGTCGACTGATATCAGCCGGCTGGCGTAGGTAGGTAGGTAGGTAGGATTACACGGCACGGTCCCGCTCAGGAACACCGGGCCCAGGAAGTATAAAGCGGGTAGGACCGACAAGCAGCACAGCCCACTACCTCTTGAGTTTTGTACCACAATAATTCCTTAAGGCGGGTAAGGCCGATGTGTGGCACGGCCCACTACTGGATGCAGAGAATTAAAATTGACGACAGACTGTGTGTCGTTAGCATAACAGTAGCGCACTTCGTGGCTGAGCATTAATTTTTGTTTGAAACCATAATTGTATTTTTTAGTTTACCATACATAGTTGTACTGAACAGTCTTCGTATCATTTTGCAACTATGATTCATAGTTGCAAATTTACCACTTGTACTGGTATTTGATGTGTGATCACTTAGAAATGGTTACAACTTCCGCCAGCACCCCTGTTCTTTTTCTTTGGGGGAGCAGGATCAGAGTCATCCGCCATGTCAAAGCTCCCAAGGGTTTCCACCGACGAAGATGGGCCTGCATGCTTGTTGGCTGGGGTCGGAGTTCCCGGTGTTCTTGGGAAAAGTTGTCAGTTTTCACCTTGCTTGTCTAGGTCTCCCTCCATTGAAATTTTTTTTTATCGCTATCAACTTTGACAAAACAAAACATAACCAAATACTACACTGGTTTCACCCGTTGATATCACTTTCTGCCAAAACCAAATAACCCCAAATACTATTCTGGCCAAGCTCTTCGCTGAGCGACCGATCTATGTAGCGCTCTTGCCATTTATGAGAACTAATTTACGACATGATTGAGTACACATACGAGTTCCTGTACCATTCTATGATCCCATAACTTTTGCCTACCCCCAAGATCCGAGAGGCGAAAACCCGGTCGTGCGAGGGGCGGGTGGACGATGTGTCGCTACATTACCATCTCCCTCATCATAGACCCATATCTGTTTCGCTTCCAATTGAAAGGTCTGAAGTAGTGTGGGTCAATAAACAGCTAGGACACTGGAAAAGAAAGTGTTACTTTTCAAATGCGAGAACCTTCAGGAAACCCAAATGTAGAATCTGAACTACAGCCATGATCAAAGCACCAGGACACAAAGCATTGTACAGCTTCCAAGGAGGGATAAGAACTTTACTGTGGTCAGAAATGTTGAGTTGTGGTGCAAGGGCAAACTCAAGGCGGAAGTACAGAAGGTCATTGAAGTGATCGTAATATGCACCCAATCTAACCTCACTCACCACACAATCAGGTGAGTCAAAAGATAAAATTGAAAAAGCCAGCAATCATACCGTCTGGAAGCATAAAGTCGGCATGGTCCACAGGTCTCCATTGAAACTCAGGCACCTTAGGCTCCTCGACGACATTGGGTTTGGGGCCGTCGTGTTTTCTCCTCACTCATTGTGTTTGGGGGCCTTGGTCTTGGTCTCGGGCATCTTCAATAGCTGGGCCCCCAGCCGGTGCCGGAACCTAAAGGTGGAGTAAGCAATGTGGAACAACTGTATAGTGTTCTCACACCCCGTAAATCTTGCCAGTAATGATGGTGATCAAATCCTTGTTCCTCTCATCTGACATACTCGAACAAAGAAAGGACTTGTAGCTTGTAAAATTGAGCTCCGTTATTTTCAGCTTTCAATAGTATATCCAAGAATCTCAAAACCTACTTTACTGGCCTTTCTATCGATGGAGCGCTCGATATTCTCCAGCTCGCAACCGAAAGCGATTTGATCATTGAATATGTTGGTCAGAGCCGCTGGTGCATCTGTCGGAGCCACCAGAACGATGACGTGCTGAGGCGTGTTGGTGTCGGTGACCGGTTTACTAAACCGAAATAAATGAGAATGTTGTTCCATTATAAATAAGAAAAACAAACGGCGGTGTCAAGAGAACCCTCATGATGACTCCCATTGGCCCGGATCAATGTACCGTTACTAGCTTCAGCAACCTCTCCTGTAAGTAATTGAGCTGAATCAATTTACTTGGATATCAGATTCCAATTGTAGACTCACCAATGAAAACACTGTAATATCTGGCTGCAGCTTTGTCACTGTCAAGACTCAATCTCATCCACTCTTGGTAAGATGAGAGGGATTGGGTAGTGAGATGTGTAGAGCTCGAAAGATGAGGTTAACTACTACAGTCGAAACACTACTCTACTTATACTGTTTGGTCGCAACCATGTGAACTATGTACATATAGAAGCCTGTATGTAAACGTCCCATATCCTCATGTCCGAATGTTCTTCAATGTTCCACAATGTTCTACGAGGATAAATATATCCATGATGTCATGCCTCGCCTTAACCGGCCATCTCCCAGTCCTCTCGGCTAATCCCGACATCGTTGTCGTCATCGATATATATAGTTTGGGCGCTTATGATCCTGGGTGTCAAGATAGGTGTTGTCTCGATTAGATTAGATTTGGCAGCGAATCGTGACAGGCTTCATCGGACGAGTTGCTAACTTTGAGCACAGAGTTGAAGCCCCATTACTGGACCCGAAAGACGTTTTCAGGGTGAGTCGTGTCGCCCACAAGTTCAGCATTGGAAAGAAGGTTGGGCTTGTCTTTTAGCTCTGCCAAAAAAAAGTAAGGAGCAAAAGCAAGGGCAATTGCAATGCTGGACGGCTTACCGAGTTCTATGTAGAGCAGTGAGCAATAGAGTGAGGCAGATGTCCATTGCCAAGGATCACATTTGCTGGAAAATGTATTCAACTTTGGCGAGCTGGTAGAAATTAAACCAAAATTGTACAAAGTGAAATGGGTAGTCAGGCCATGGGAGACGAGACAGGGACAAGTACAAGAGGAAGCCTTGGAAAAGAATAATAAGCCAGGGGAGTTTCCAGGGGGAAGTGTGACTCTGGAGTAGGCAGTGTGCAGGGAAGGTGGGGACTACACATCGAGGATGTGTGCCGGCTCGGCGGATGCATTGGTAGTGGTCGCCGTCGGAGGTAGCACTTCGGAGAGTTCCGAATTCGCATCGCCACATGCGGTGATCAACATTTTGAGGTGATTCTTTTATATGCATAATTATGTCAGTCTCCACGGCCATCAACGACCTGTCTTAAGTTTTGGCTGGGCTGACGTGAATTCTGATGATGAAAATGTGATCGTCTGCATGTCCGTGCTGGCCTCGAGAAGCACGGAATTAGCTGAGATTATGTCAAGCATTCCAAGGCGGCAGCTCTTAACCGGCGAATACACCGTTATATCCCAGGCCCCGAGGTTCTTTTGCACAGGTTGAAGATTGTATTCAAGGGCTATGAAAACATGCAGTGTTCAACAAAGAAGACCCGCGGTGCCTTTTTCTCGGAAGACGCCAAAAAAATGGTCCAGAACCTCCTCGCCACCGTCAAGAACGGTTATCTCTCGGACCCACCTGGAATTCCCTTGTATTATCTCACGGGGAAAGATCACGACGGCTTGAACATCTACCGTACTGTTCGAGGAACCAATTCGATCGAGGGAGGTTTCCATATGGCGGTTTGTCGAGTCTTCGGCTCGTTATGCGCCTCTCCTGAACTGGCGGAATGCTTATTGATTAATTGGATCTTACGTCGAAATAAGCAGGTATGAGTGTCTTATTATTCCCTTTCTGTTTTTCTAACTCTTCTCAGGTTGGGTATCATAATCGGATAGGAAACATGTATCGCAGTCACTATGACACTTGGATTTGCGACGAGATCGCCGAGCTTGCCGTTGCCATTTGCACGAAGCCCTCCTTCCCTCTTCTACGTGTGCTGTCATCTCGCATTGCCACCTCCGAAACAATAGGAATTCTCCCGATCTCTCACTCCCTTGCTGAGAGTGTTGGAATCACTACTCTTCCTCACCCTCACATCACAGGTGTACCTCACTACCGCAATACCCCTGCAAATATCCTGACACATCTCAGCACCCCGCCCTACAAACCAGTACAGCTACCTCCAATGACGTCAGCTTGTCCTGTATGCGGTCATTCCTGTTCATATTCATTCAAGGCCAATATCAAGAAGGGTGGTGAGCCCCATGCTGCGCATGAGCATTACCTGGACATCAACTTTGACAAGTTTTCACAATTTTGGAACACCCTTGTTGATGCACAATCTCCTGCAGTTAAAGATTAGAACCAGCGCTTCTATTACAAACTCCCGTTGCAACTTGAAGCTCACCATAAAAAGACTCTCCTATGGTCATCGGAGCGCTCAACTCTAGCCAGCAGAAGCAATTTTGCTGCCCATAAACCACTTCTGGATATCCTCAACTCGAACGATAACTACGCAAACGTGTTTCCTGCCACTACATTTCCAGTCCCGGATGGGGCACTTGATCTATCTCTCGAAGGTTTGCCTCAAATATTCCACCTTTATTTGCATTCTCACTCACTCTATCCACAGCTTCCAACAATCCCACATCATTCAATCCGATGGCTGGATGGCCATCGCTAGATCAGCAAGCTGACTCCGAGTTTAATGAGCTTGAACACAGCAGTGAGCCATCTGGAACTGCATTGCCTATGACCATCCAGCATTCTATACTGCCATACTCACCGCATCCCACCTCTCAACCTGCGATGAATATTCCCCAGACAGCATTGGCTGCACCATTTAGCCGTCCATTCACAGGGTGTGCACAGCATCAATCTCTTCTTCCAGGTGCCTCGATGCCCTCAGCCACAGAATCCAAATCTAGTCCCAGATGTTGCACACATTGTGTGCTTGCGCTTTGTGATCGTTGTCTCATCTGCAAGGGCTCAGGTGGACAGAGCCTCTGCACGTGCAATCACCCAACTAAAGGGAAGAACGTCAAGGCTCGGATGTCCGAGGTGCAGGTGATTGCTCCTCAGGCGCAGCTATTTGAAGCTCAACGCCAAGCTGCCGCCCAAGCGGGGCCGTCCCTGCAAATGTAAACTGTACTGATTTTGTCAAATATATATTTCATCTGGATGCCTAGATATTTAATACATCTCTCTTGAAAGTTTCGGTTTTTTTGCGGTAGTATTGGTTGTACAAACCCTGCCAGAATTGACACCAGATAAGTTTTTGAAAATGTATTAATTTTATTGAATAAAAGTTTAGGCTCAAGTGTGGTTTATCATGGATGCCTATATATGAAATACATCTCCCTTAAAAGTTTCAGATTATTTGCGACAGCACTGGCTGTTGCATAATCCAAACCGTGCCGGGAAGTGATATTTTTGACACGGCTTTGATTGGGATTTGACGTAATTAAATGTAACACCACATGGGGGTTGCTATCTGAGTGAATTATATTAACTAGCGGAAACAGACATGATTATACCTCTGCTGCGAAGATTCCTCGGGGAGCAAAGGCAAGAGAACACGCTTGCGAAAGCTCGGGAATGACGAGTACGTTACTTTGATGGTACGGGTGCATTAACTCTTGAATCTCATTTGCTTGTATTATGTCCCTCGGTCCGCTTTCACCCTATGAACATCATACATGATATCATTGATAGAGCTGATAAGGAACTTAATTCAAAGATAATCAATCACTTCGGGGCGTTCCGAAGCACGCGGACTTGCAGCAGAAGTTCAGATATTCGGGTTGGGGCTTTCAATATATTAGGGGAGTTCAGAGTAGACGTCGGCTGCCGGTGCAGAAATTTTCGGCGGCAGAAATCTCACGTGATCAGTCCATGCTTGGTCCATTTAATAGAAAGTAATGTAGGTTTGTTTTTTCTGGCCATTCCGCCATGTATTATTTAGATGATATGGTATAAAGCAAGTGTAGTAAGAGACTGAGTGGCGTGGAAGAGAAAAAGGGAAGTACCGGTTTGTGACTGATTACGTGAGATTTCTGCCGCCGAAAATTTCTGCACCGGCGGCCGACGTCTACTCTGAACTCCCCTATTGTAGATATTCCCTTCCTTTCTCTCTTTTCTCTCTTTCCTGCACTTGAATAACTTGAATTCTGCCCCGATACCCCCGGACATAATACATGAGCCAAAAAACAGCGGTCTCTCACAACTTTGCCGTCAGCCCTGACGATGACCCTCTCCGAAGCTTTGATGGGCAGCTTCCGTCTGATGGATCTTGTCGATGGACACAGCGCGCGCAGGGAATAGCCAATTAGAGGCTTAGCTTTTCTCGCATTACGTCAATAGAGTTCCCAGTCACCCGCGCACTGGAACTTCCCTGTTTAAAAATCCGGTTGTGAGGCTATGTCAAGGACTTCCTTCCGTTTGCGGTTATATCATGGCATTTGAGGTACATATAAATAATCATAACGTCGGGGCACCAAGGCTCGAGCCTCTCCTACTCAAACTTCAAAATCCTACTATGAGGGACCAACTCTTTCCGCTTGAGCGCAGCTGGTACGTCGGCAACAGTACGTTTTAATATTCAAATCGAAAATCCGAATTCCTGTCTAACATGATACTTGAGCCATCTTCGCTATCCTCTATGGTCTGTACTAGACACGATTGCATTCACAAGCACAGTATACTAATTGGCATTGTTCTAAGGCATCCAAATATGCATGTTCTTCATGTCCACCTATTTCCTGTGGACGAATCCCAAGACGGACAAGACCCGCTATGTATACATCGGCTACAGTGCGGCACTTCTCGTCCTCATTACCGTAGCTATGAGCGCCAATCTCTACTGTCCGTACATGCTCTATCATTTTTTGCACCTTCCGTTGACCCACGCAAAAATTTAGACGGGGAACAAATGTGGGTTAATCACAGGTAGGAGGATACGGTTGAACTGTTGCAACCGACCAGACCGACAACCCTTCAGGGACTTCGAGGGAGGCCCCGCGGCATATTTTGGCACTCACATCTCCGACTGGTATAACACGTTCGGGACTGCCGCAGACGTCACAGCAAATGTCCTCGGCGATGGACTCATGGTATGACCTGTCCGTTACTTTGAGTTCTGCACAGCAGACCCGTCCGATAGCTATACCGATGTTACGTCTTTTGGGGGAGTATTAGCATCTGGACTGTCGCCTTCCCAGCCCTCCTTTTCCTTGGATCTGCCAGTGAGTCGCATCAACCCATTTACAGATCTACTTGCTGATGAACATCTGGCTATTAGCGATGGGCATTGTCATGACCATCCAGAGCGGTCTCCCTGGTGCGATCCAATCTTTTCCAGATGCTTCTGTGTATGACTAAAATCGGGAAATAGGCGGCGACATCTTCCATGGAACAGCGGTGAACTTTGGAATTCCGTGGCTTGTGCTTACTATCGTCTTCAATATTCTGGTCACTGGTGATTATTTTCTGCGACTTCAATCAATCCCTCCAGCCTTGCTAACGGATTTCCAGGCATGATCGGATTCCGTCTTATTTCACTCAGCCGTAGCATGCGCAATGTCCTCTCCAAAGAGCGCGCAGATGTATATGTTGGCGTCACGGCAATACTCGTCGAATCTGCCGCACCATTTACGCTGCTCGGGATTGCATACCTTGTCACTTATATCAGAAATGACCCCGAGGTTTTGGCGTTCGCTGACGTGTGGGGAATGTTCGGCGTAGGTTCACCCGCTTATTTTCGCTCGCAATCTAACGCCACTCCGTCTGTCAGGCACTCTCTCCCCAGATGATCATTCTCCGGGTATATATATATATTGAAAGGCCGCTTCGGTGTTGCTAACTCCTACTTGCAGGTTGCGGTGGGCTCCGCGTGGTCCAGCAAGACCATGACCCAATACGGGTGCAACTCCGGCACGGCAGTCGTATTCACAAACCCTGGGCGACGAACGATAGGCTCTCGGGAAACGGAGCTCAAGTCGATGGGTTCCGTCCACGGGAACAGCACTCTCGCGGTCACGGTCGAGTCGAAGCAATCCAGGTTCATGGACAATATTTAGCCGCCACTAACGTCTCGTACCTACTGTGCTACACCCATATATCTTTGCTTTTGGGGGCCAGGCTGGTTGGGCCAACAACTGAATTCATGCATATCATTTATTCAAATCCACTGAAAATCCACATTCGTTCCATTGGGCTTTTTTTGTATTGCGTTGCTTTTGTATTGCTTTTGGGACTATTACCCCTGTATACCATTAGACTGCATTCGAATCTGTAAACCTACGCCTTTCCGTTCTCGGGTATATCACTGCGTTCCGAGGCTATGTCGGCAGCATGTGCCGGACAAATGCTGACGTGTGCCGACCTAGGTCAGCACTGCGTGCCGGCGGCTCGGCAGTCGGTGCTGACCCAGGTCGGCACACGTCAGCCTTTGTCCGGCAGCGCTGCCGACATCGCCTCGGAACGCAGTGTATATGAACCAAACCTGTTTTACCTGAGTGGTTGACTTCCAGTTAAACTTGACAGCGATGCATTCTCCCTGCTTTCATACCTGCTTAGTAACCTACCCACCGGCTCCGGCTGCAACATTGTTTTTGCATGGTCAAGCAAGGTAAAAAGTAGTCCTGGGGTAATTAAGCCAAAGTCTTCCAACAGGGAATCAGCCAAGTCAAGTAGTTAGGGTACGTGTCTCATATCAATGCTCTCTGCTGATCAGGAAGGAAAACGAAGACGAAAAAAAAAAAAAAAAACCTGGCCGGAACTGGAGTCTTCGACTTCTTGTGATGGTTGGTGGCGCATGGCCGGATCCACGCTATTGATACACTATCACCTTCTCTGATTCGCCGAGGCTTGTCATCTTGTGGCGCATCTTGCGCTTTACTTCAATGCGTCAAGTATGTACCGAAGAGAACATGACCAAGTACTCACACGAACGATGAGCCATATTTGCCCCTCCGTGATAGTAATAAGAGCTGGCCTCTTTCCCTGCACAGCAAGGCGCAGGAGTCTTCAACTAGGACGGTGATCTTTGATAGTAACTTGAATGTGTCACTCATTGGGATGATAAGAAGGGCAGCATGCATAATTAGATATTCGGCCCGCCTGAAGAGAAGGCATCTGGGCAACGATGGATTTTGAGTAATCTAAAATGTCAGCCTGACTTCCACGACCAATCAACTTCTGCCGTCACAGGCTTGTCAGTTGCCGAGTTGGCGATGAGACTTTCATGACTGCCAGCGAATGCAAGACGTGACGGGGGGGAACGGCGGATGCCGTCCCTTGGATATGGTTCGAATAAGTATGGTGCAGAGGTCCGTGAATTCGGTCGAAGCAGGAGCCGACTGGAAAGGGAAACGGCATTGCTTCCGACGACCAGCGGCATCAGATAGCGAGACGACTCGGAACCAAGAGCAAAATAAGCAATCATTCCTGACTTAATCTCAAATATTCAGTGCGCTCAATGACAAAGTATCGGTCAGGTGCGGTTTTTCCCCAAAAAATCCGAACCCCGAACCGAACCGCAGGTTCGGTTTGGGCATTTCTCCGAACCTAGAACCGCACCTCAGGTTCAGTTCGGCGCTCAGAACCGGTTCGAACCTCCGAACCCTTTTTCTTTGGCCATTTAAAAAAAACAAAAGATCTTCGCAAAAATATCATTGGTAGAGATGGGTCAGGTATATATACTATTACTCCTCGGCTTCATCCACTGGAAATGTTGAAGAAAAGTCCCGAGGGATCAGTTTCCAGTAATATAGACGATGCTTGCGGGGATTGAGGATGGTAGAAGGCAGCTGAGAAAGATGCCCCCACTGACTGTACTATTTCGACCAAAGGTTCATTGATTTGAAAACTTTTGATGTCTGGGAAGGCCGAATTTTTTTCTTTTGGTTTAAGGTGATTTTTGCACACATACTGCGCAGTTTCCAATGATCTAGACAGTGATATAAACCGATGTCAGCGGGAATTGAGAGCGGCAGAGTTGTTTCCAGGTTCCCATCATGTACTTGACATCAATGAAAACAGCATAGGAGGCCACTAATTAGAAGAGCTGACGCATCGTGTCACATCATGACAGTATATCTGTCACACAATAGCTCGGCATCTTCCGATATACACCACAAAACATCAAGTTGAATTCGCATTTTGGACGTGCATAGAAGCCTTAACTGAAGAGTGTTTGAACCTGTTTGAACAGGTGCGCAGCGGTTCGCAAAAAATCGAGGATTTCGCGAACCTTGAACCGAACATGTGCGGTTTTTATTTGTCATCCGAACCTGAATTCAGGTACGGTTCGGGTTCGGTTCAGGTTCGGGATCAGTTCTGAACCTGACCCCGGCAACACTATAATGGATACATGAATGGATGGAGAATTCTTGGGCTCCACCGTTGCCTATTTCGTCCCCGAGCAGCTCCCAAATGCTCCGACTCCGTTATTGGATCGAAGAACGTTGGTGGCTGGAATTGTGTCACAGTCAAGACTCAACGCGTCCACTCTCGGTAAGATGAGAGGGATTGGGTAGTGCGTATGTAGAGATCTCGAAGATGATGGAATAAAAGGTTACAGCTCTTTGCGGTACAACAGGCGCGGACCGTTTTTTTTTTTCCATTTTGGGCGTTTTTTGATCGTTTTTTGATCGAACACTCCCTCTGCTCTCAATTCTGGTCCGTTTACCCTAAAAGTAGGATCATTCGAACGGCATTGAAAATGCGCAGACAATGACCTCCTCAAACTTCCCGTCTTGCATTGGAAGCTGCTTCTTGAGCCATGAAATCGTATTTTTGGTAACTTTTCTGAGAATTTCCCACTAGAACAGCTGTTCTGCCCTTAGTTCTTCGAATTTTTCCTTGAGTATAGGCCCAATCTCTTCGTGTTAGAAATGCGCACACAATGACATCCTTAAATTTCCTGTCTTGCAGTGGAGGCCGCTTCTTGAGCCATGAAATCGGATTTTTGGTGACTTTTCTGAGAATTTCCCACTAGAACAGCTGTTCTGCCCTCAGTTCTTCGCTTTTCTCCTTGGGTATAGGCTCAATCTCTCCGTGTCGAAAATGCGCACACAATTACCTCCTCAAATTTCCCGTCTTGCATTGGAAGCTGCTTCTTGAGCCATGAAATCGTATTTTTGGTAACTTTTCTGAGAATTTCCCACTAGAACAGCTGTTCTGCCCTCAGTTCTTCGAATTTTTCCTTGAGTATAGGCTCGATCTCTCTGTGTTAGAAATGCGCACACAATGAACTCCTCAAATTTCCCGTCTTGCATTGGAGGCCGCTTCTTGAGCCATGAAATCAGATTTTTGGTGACTTTTCTGAGAATTTCCCACTAGAACAGCTCAGTTCTTCGCCTTCTTCCTTGACTATAGGCTCAATCTCTCCGCGTTTCAGATTCAAAGCGAACCGCCTCCTCGGAATTCCATGCTGGTCCCGAATAGGACACTGAGGGACACGATATTGGCCGCAGGTCATCACTTCTGATTGGTGGTCAGTCGAACAGTTGCTGCGGTCTCGAATCCTCATCGTTTCCCTTGTTTCTATGCTCATTTGATTCGTGTTCCAAATCCACAGCGAACTGTCTCCTCAGAATTCCTAATCACATACTTCATAAAATCACTTTCTTTTCCCTCATTCCAGGTGAAAATACATGGGAAATATGAAATAGGATGCATCCAGTCGATATAAGTATACATTACATCCAGAAAAATGGCCTGAGCTGTGATATCCAGACAGATATTGGTTAGTGGGCATCCGAGAAGGTCCTCAATGCTGTTTAGCAAAAAATGCATGGTTAGCAAAGAAGAAATATGTCACGGATGGCCTGTGGGCACATTCTGAGGAACATGAAGATCTGTCATCGTGTACAGTTGTCAGGGGAAGAAAATGAACCTATGGCAGGAACAATTGAGCAACTTTCGAGTCTGCAGCGGCCATTCTAGCAACCACTGATCAAATGTGATGATCTGTTGCGGAGTTTCTGTGTCGAGTCGGGGTATTCGGGGTCAGAATAATGAGTATGAGGTGGCGGTTCACTTTGAATTTGAAACGTGGAGAGATTGAGCCTATACTCAAGGAAGAGAGCAAAGAACTGAGGGCAGAAAAGCTGTTCTAGTGGGAAATTCTCAGAAAAGTCACCAAAAGTCCGATTTCATGGCTCAAGAAGCGGCCTCCACTGCAAGACGGGAAATTTGAGGAGGTCCTTGTGTGCGCATTTCTAACACAGAGAGATCGAGCCTATACTCAAGGAAAAATTCGAAGAACTGAGGGCAGAACAGCTGTTCTAGTGGGAAATTCTCAGAAAAGTTACCAAAAATATGATTTCATGGCTCAAGAAGCAGCTTCCAATGCAAGACGGGAAATTTGAGGAGGTCATTGTCTGCGCATTTTCAATGCCGTTCGAATGATCCTACTTTTAGGGTAAACGGACCAGAATTGAGAGCAGAGGGAGTGTTCGATCAAAAAACGATCAAAAAACGCCCAAAATGAAAAAAAAAAACGGTCCGCGCCTGTTGTACCGCAAAGAGCTGTAACTACTACAGTCGAAACACTACTCTACTTATACTGTTGGGTCGAACCCGTGTGAACTATGTACATATGGAAGCCTGTATGTAAACATCCCGTAGCCTCATGTCTGAATATTCTTCAATGTTCCACAATGTTCTTCGATGATAAATATATACATGATGTCATGCTTGCCTAACCGGCCATCTCCCAGTCCTCGTGACTGATCCCCGTGACGTCGTCGTCATCGATATAAATAGTCTGGGCGCTTATGATCTTGGGCGTCAAGATAGGTGTTGTCTCGATTAGATTAGATTTGGCATCGAATCGTGACAAATTGTGCCGTATCAGATGCATCTGCTTGGTGAACTTTGAAAGAGCATCGGTGGTGCTCCGGCGACAAACCCAAGAGCCAATCTACCCCGGTGTTAGTAGGTTGATTGTTGAAGGAATCCCACTGCTACGTTGATAGCCCATCCCTGTTGCCCTGGGTTTGGGGTGAATTTGATGGATAGTCCCGGCTTGTGTTGGCAGGAAGAGGAAATAACCAAGGATTATTGGACGACGCTGATGTTTCAGCTGTCACCCTTCCCTGCAACGAGATGAGCAGGGGCTCAAATTTAACTGATCGACGTCAGTTCGCTGCTCCGTGAGTAGCCGCTGAGGTGTGAGGAATAGTCTCAGTTTGGTGTCGGCTAGGCCTTGAAGAATGCCGGCTTGCAAAATATTTCCTGTCTCGTGAAGACATTGGAGACACCTTTGAGAGTTTGCAGTGCAGGACTGAGCAGCCCTGGTGGAAGACAATGACTCTAAACTGGCATTTTCCGTGGTCAATCACTAGATATAGAAGTGCTGCTGCATAGCCTTTGGGCGGTGTAATTTTTTGCCTGCAGGGCCAACGGAATTTGGAGTCTGCAGGGATGGCGGGACATTTATGGTTTTGTATTGCCAGTGCTCTCGTATTATTTTTCCTTCTGGTCATATTACCGTACTTGCACATATCCCTTTAGTTATATTCAAGCATGTGTTTCAATCAGTAACTCACGCCCAGACCATGGCGATGCCCGAACCAATCATCTTGCACTGAGCAATCAATCCATGGACCCTTTGTGGCTGACCCATCACCCATCGATGGACGGGTGACGGGTACCCCGTCGATGTGTTAGCCCATCCCGTACCCATCCGGCTCAACTCCTTGCAAAATAGCTCGACGGACGGGTCCCAGCATGTTGCGACAGCCCGTCACCCCATCGCAGTGATGGACGGGTCGAAGCCCTACTTTGGGGCCAGGTACAGCGAAAATAAAACTTCAATTTCAGATCACGCTATGGCCTCATACCCATTTGCCTGGCTGTTCGGACCCTCAAACCCGTGGTTGTGTCACATAGCCACTCATAGCCACGGTTTTGAGGGTCAGAATGGCTGTGCAATATTGTAGGGACAAACAGAAGCATACAGTAAGACATGACATGGCGAGTATGTGGTTGAACCATAGATTGCTAATCATGAAATCGAGGCCGATGTTGTAAGGAGAGCAGTAGGTGTAATTTTCGCAGGAAAATTAACAGTTCAGACAATTTCCCGCAAACTCAAGTGGAAGGTAACATGTTCAACGGCGAAGCAAACTGAAAATATGCATTCGGAAATACCGAGGAGTTTTTGCTGACCAAATATGTAAGGCAAAGAAAAGATTGAGATCACTTGTGCCTATTGGGATAGGATCACACCAACACAACCTGCAGAAGCGGAGAAGGTGATTTGTGCAGTCCAGTCGCCGTCGTCAAAAACTGCAATGTCAAAAACTGCAATGAAATAATAGCCTGTTTGCGATTCAGCCATTCGAGCCATCTGATGGCTGTTTGGCGTTGCGCAAACTGATGGCTAATGACTCGAATGGCTAAAATAAAGTCAGTGTATATAATGCTCTTTTCTGCCAGAACGAGTGTCAATGAGTGTGACATCACACGTGGAGCTTAAGAATGCCCCTAGACTGCATGAGACCTCCAAATTCAACAAGATTAACTATTTTGGGCCCACAATCTGGCTGTTATATATGTGAGTGGGACTGGTCACCCATACATGAGCTGAACGACTCAGATGCAACTCAACGACTCCAAAAATATGGGCAAGTATCGGAGCCATTCGAGCCATTAGCCATTAATTTGCGCAATGCGAAACAGCCATCAGATGGCTCGAATGGCTGCATCGCAAACTCTCTAATACTACTCCACATTGCTCAGAAAGTGACTGATGCCGGAAATGCTTGTTGGTTCATTTGGCCTGGGACATGGAGGGAACTCATGCTTTATGCTAATATTGCGTAGCCCAAATTTGGATGATGCGGGCTGTAAATCTGGGCATATGAAGCACCCTATCCCCTAGGCAATGTATGTTAATTAAGTTTGCTGTGTAAAAGTCTAATTAGAAATTATGAAATTCACGGCCCTTATCGGGCCTGCCCCCAAGTCTGATCAGCACGCACAATTAATTGTAACTGATGCAGCTCATGAGGGTGGGATAGAGGGATGGAATATACTTCCATATTACTCAAAACTCATGCCCCATTGATGTTATTGTCATAGCTGGACTCAATAGAAGAACAATTAAATGGTCCATATTCTTTTCTGTACTCAACCCCAACCTTCACATCGTGCAATTAGAGTATATCCTGGTTTCTCCTCTTTCATTCCAACATTGTGCCTCGAACTCGTTAGGATCGTGAATAGTCATTATTTAGAATCTTGGGGGCAAATTTCGGCCACTATGCTGCTGTTTCATATGTAATCTAACTAGCCCAAGTTGTGCTGCTTAACACAAACACTTGTATTGATCTTCAGGCAGATTTGACCAATGTGTGATTTAACATGCCTAAGCAGTGTTTTTCGGAGTCTGGCGTGAGAAACATTCCAGTGTAATAGGATCAGAACTTCAGTGCTGTTTGGCAGGGCTATATCGACAACTGCGCATCAATTTGTGTGCAATAAGATTCTTGGGCATCTCGGCTATGTTGAAATTTGGGGGATGGGCAAAGTCGTGACTGTGATAGCGACTTTAAGAGACTAATTTACTCAACATAAATCAGAACATCTATTTGCGCGTCAAATCATACTCCACACCTCATCCTGCGTGAATCTCCACCATACTTCCTCAAGTCACAAGGGAGCTCAGGAGTTCAATAGACACTTCAACACCCAAAAGTTGCGCAAAAGATGAAATCCCATAATGAGAATAGAAACAGTCGTATTCGACGGGGAAGGCTAGTGATAACGGAATAATATGCGATTCAACACGTATATGCTATATCTGTTAAATTTGAGCATCCCCGAAATGCCCGAAAGGCAGCAGTACAGGCGGAAGGTCGTCAACACAGTCGTAGAAACTGTTAAATTATGTAGCTTAACCCTAGGGTGGTGGGTGATCGGGTATACGAGCCTAAAAAAAGGGATGAGAAGGGGGAAAAACAGGAAGCACGTCTGCCAGTTCTCCACACCCCAATAATTGAGTAAATGAAATAAAAGAGTAATAATCAATACCAATGCACAATGCATGACGAAAAGCGGACGAAAAAAAAAAGGAAGGGAGCCATCAATGGAATGAAAAATGCAAAGCAATCACTGCGTTCAGCCACCCCCTAAGCGTGGGATCGCCGATGTTGTGTGAGAAGTTGCCGAGATCGATCAATCACCGGCCTAGATTAGTCTAGCCGCCGAGACAGCATCAGCCGAGGCCACCTCGACGCAACAGCTGCCGATGTTGTGTGAGCTCCGTCGATGACCCCTCCGCTGCCTGCGTGTATGTCTGCCTACCCACCTCGACTCATCGCGTCTACAGGCCTGCCCGTGGAGGCTGGCCGATGGATTCGCACTGGCGCGTCACTGCAGCACCGCCGCTTCACATAATATCATTATGGACACCCCTGCGCATGTATTAGCTTCATGAATGTATGAGATCATGCTGCTCTTCGCTCTCCTCTTGCTCTGTGCCACTCGAGATGTTTCGCTCGCGAGGCCCTCCCAATTTGTACGAAACCTGATGTAAAATTAAAGCCACTGGGAGCTCAAACATCGCGCAATCCCATGCACTCCAGAGGACAGTTTGCCAAGGACCAATGGAGGACAATGGAACATTAATTGAGAGTGTTCAGCACCTGCAGGCAGGCCTGAGTTAGCAGGTAGCACAAGGGAGCAGTTACAGCTATTTTGAAAACGATAGACACTCTTCGTTTTCGAGCTGAGTTCGGCTAAGTTCGGCAGAGTTCGGCACCGGCCCCACTTCTCTTTTTTGCCAGTCCCAATGGTGCCCAATGGCCTCGCCTTTCGTTCTTCACCACCATGCCTCAAGGAAATCGCCGCCACATAGCACCAGAGCAGAAAAGGCTCATTACTATTATGGCAAATTACATGAGCCCTCGTGAAATTGCCACCGCAACGCACATAAGCAAGCGGACGGTCTACCGCACCATCGCAACATGGCGCAGCACTGGCAAGCATGCCAAGATACCTCTTGAACTAGGGAGGCCCCGTATTCTCACCCCTTTCCACATATCCATATGTTTCCTTGATAATATCACTGTTTGTACTATTGATGTTGGATGACCGACAGTTCCTGGAGGGCCTCGTTCTTAGGACTCCCGATATATACCTGGTTGAGCTCCAGACCCATCTCTACATGTCCACTGGGCTTTATGTCGCACAAACCACCATACACGATGCTTTGAGACGCCGCGGATACACACGAAAGCGTGTGAGTGCGTTTTTCTCAAACTCCGCAAGGCTCTGACATCGCCCCAGATTGAACGCTCTGCGCTCGAAGCTGATACGGCAAAAAGGCTTCATTACCAGGCCCAAGTCGGAGAACACCCCGCACGGCGGCTTGTCTTTCTTGACGAGTCCGCTTGCAACCGTCATACCTCCAAGCGGTTGCTGGCTTGGGCACCTGTCGGGGACTGTGCGCGCCGCTCCGATTTTTTTGTTCGCGGTGTCAGGTTGGTCCTTCTTCACGTGTTTTCCCCTAAAAATACTTACAACGATTATATAGATACTCTGTTTTGCCAGGCATTTGTCTTGATGGTGTTTTACATCTTGATATTATTGCCCGCTCGTGGACTGCAAATGAATTCCGGAAATATCTGGATGTCCTACTAGATCGCATGAACCCGTTCCCTCAAGACAATTCCGTACTCGTGATGGACAACGCGAGCGTCCATCATTTCGATGGCATTAGAGAGATGATCGAGGGACGGTGCGCCAGTGCTGCACATTGCTGATACACCTACATAACTGATGGGCTTTTAGCGAACATCGGCTCATCTATCTCTCACCATATTCCCCCGATTTTAATCCCTGTGAGGAAGGCTTCTCTTCCCTGAAGTACTGGATTCGACGCAATCGTGACTACCCTGAGTCAGTTGGAAGGCAGGGATGATTGTGATCCCATTGGGATGCTCTGGAATGCTGTTCACGATCCAATGACTCCGGAGAGCATTGAGGGATGGCTCCGGGATTGTGGATATGTTCTATAAGGACAGACAATCAAAGAGCACGTTCAACGGTGGTAATACAGTGTGTACGAGGCTAAGTAATACAATATATGCAGTGTAGATTCAGACGAGAAGACGTCGCGTGATTGTAAGCAAGAAAAAATATCAAAGGCACTTATTCTAGTTCTCCTTGTCCGACTCCGAGTCTACCCGAGCGCGCTTCTTCCCCTTGGCCTTCTTGGTGTCCTTCACCATCTTCTTCGCCTTCTTGATGAACTTGCCGATGGCGCCGTCCACCATACCAACCGTCGCCTTGTAATAGGCATGGTTGAAGTCAAGCGCACTGCTCGCGTACACGATGCCCTGTGCTTGGAGGGCATTCACGTACTGAAGGTAATCGAGGGCCGGGAACTTGGCCTGAAGCTCGCGAAGAACATCGGAGATAAGGAGTGTGTCGTCGTCATCACTGTCAGACTCGTCGCTCGACAAGTCGGCATGCAGGCACTTCTTGGACTTCACAGTGTTATCATCGACGGGATGGAGAGCCCGACCGCTAGCATCGGCACCGACGTGGACGTGGATAGGGGGTAGGGTGGGCTGCCCACGGCCTCGGGTGTTGCGTTCCTCCCGCGTGCGGTCTCGCTTGGCAAGCTCGTCGAGTTGGAGGATGCTCGGAGTTCCACGCAATCTGGGTCGGCGTCGGTGTCGTGCTGTTAGGATATAGCATCAACGACTCAGACACAGATGATAGAGGCCAGTACGCACCACCTTACGTGCCCAAAGGGACACGACATCTATCCCGAGCTCCACATGCTTCCCCGGGTGCGCACTCTTCGGTCCCATCACATAGCACCACCGATTGTTGCCCGGGTGCTCAGCGCATTTGAGCTTGGCCTGCACCTGCTGAAGCTCGGGGATGCTCAACGCAGTCTCGGATTGCTTCTCAGCCTGGTTGGTAGTCTTGCCATCACGCTGCACTTCCTGTGACGATATTAATCAAAGAAACATGTCGTAGGTAATGGAAGGACGCACGAGATTCACAACTTCCATGATGACATCTTTCTTGTGCCGTGTGCTGGTCTGAAGCTTGACAAGGCACTTGAAGGCACCGTCGAGATCTTCTGCTGACTCCAGCCGGTGGTAAGGATCCCTCCGACGCTCGGCGGACTCCTTCCAACCGAGAACGGCCGTAGTGGGATTGACATTCATTTGCGCATGGATCCGAGAGAAGAAGTCTGTCGCAGGGATGTCGGAAGGGAGGACAAGCGTAGTGGTGACCGTAGGAGCCTTCTTGTCTTTGTTCACGGCACCGTACACTGGAACTTTGACGGTAATAAGCGAAGCTAATACGTTATAAGCGGTGAACACAACAAAAGTGGACAACGACTAACCTGGGCCTTGACGGGGCACCTGAGGGAGAGCGTGAGGTACGGAGGCCTCAGGGACTGGATGACGATCCGCAAGAAGTGAGTAATGATGGCCTCTCGCAAAGAAAGCCTCGTGATCGTGCTCATTCTCGTTCTCCTCATTCTCATTCTCCTCATCCTCGTCCTCTTCGAACATCCGGTGCTGATCAAACATGTTGCTGTCAAGCGCCGCCTGCATCATGGCGACAGCAGTCTGTTTCTGAGTGGGAGCGGGGAGGGGGCCGAGGCCGAGGAGAAAGCTGGTATCTGCACCGAGACCATCCAGTCCGTTCATCGCTGGGTCGTACAACGGGTTGAAATTGTCGGGGTTCATGTTGGGAGAGTGAGGGGAGGAGCCACCGAGGACAGCTTCATATATACGGCCCACTCTCCACCGTCAGCGTAAGAGGGTTCGTCATGAAGCTTAATTTTGGAGATCTGAACTCAGCTCGAAAACGAAGAGTGTCTATCGTTTTCAAAATAGCTGTAACGAAAGCTGCCAACTAAGAATAGCTGTTATTTGTCACGTCACGGCAGAAGCGGCATTACGGCGGCAGCGGCATTACAACGGTGCACCGCCCCTGCATACAGGATCTGAGCAGGCGCGGACGTACACAGTCGTTGAGGGCTGTAGGTAGACCGCGTTAGACGGAACATGGCGGCTATGAGTGTCTAGCTGCGCCGAGCTGCGCCTAGTGATCCTAGACGCACCTCGGCAGATGCCGTCTAACTAGCTCCATCAGGAAAAAATGCCTTGGCCATGTAGTGCCTGGTAGGCTCAGTACACCGCCATTTGCCACACACGTGGCCGGCACCTGGACTTGAGATGCATACTACATGTCGTCGGAGAATGGTGGCCATGTCGTGTTCAGCTGGAATCTGGTTCATTTCTCCTATGGCTCCAGACTGGGGCCAGGTTTATGTGGTAACCAGCTGGAGCCCAAATCTGGAAGCGACTGATCAGGCAGGTAGAATGAAAGTATTGAAAATTTGTTCCCGGTCAGGATCCACCAAGGATGCACATAGGAGGATTCAAAAAAAATGTATTCATATCTAGTATGCGACAGCCTCACTGTAGCAAAAACAGGTGGGTACGCATTGACACGGTAACTAAATAACGTGAAAATGAGTCTGCAGATACATGCCGGTCAGTGTGATACAAGCGAAGAGAAACAATGGTGGACCTAGCAACGTCGCGAGAGAACGAAACCAAAATTGTTGAAGGCCATTTTGGTGGATCTTGTAACTGCGACGGGTAACTGCGACGGGGAACGGAAGGACGGCGCGTAGAAATCAGTGGTTCAATGGTTTGATGAAAGACAGAATGCATCTTGTCCAAGGAGGTATGAAATGGCCTTGATATGTTGCTTGAGGACGACAGAACCAAGATTTGTGGGTTGATGTAGCGGAGAGATGGACTTGATCTAGAAGGCTGGCTTGAGATGTGATGGATAGGATGTTCGCATTGATGAGCCTTGGTGGCAGCGCCGAGAAGTGTTTGGCGGAGGACTAATTGCGTCATGCGACGAATGGTTTCCGGTGCAATCCGTGTTGCGACAAGCCATAATATATCCGAGTCTAATTCAGAGTGTTCAACTGTTCTTGAGAAGCTTGAGGCCGCCGTTCGTGGCAGGTTTGCGGACTGCTTGATCAAGGACATCGAAAGAATGGAACGAAACGAACGCCAGATTCATGCAAGAGAGCGCCAGAAGGCGAGTGAATACCAGTGAGGTCGGCTCATGAGAAGACTTGCTGGACAGGGCAGAAGTCCCATCTGTGCAGGCAGTAGGGTGGTAGGGTAGGTGGTGGTGGAGGGAAGGAAGACGAGACGACATCAACATGCACAGCCCATTCACGTGCTGATGGCGGAGTTTCAAACACTCTTCCCACCAACCTCGCGCCAAAATCTTTGACGGGTTTAAACATCATCCCACAACAAATCTAGCTAGATATAACATAGGCCTTTGAGAGAGTTAGTTTCGGCCAGTTTCATCTGTTTTTTATTATTATTAAGCGTCTGGAAGACAGCTTTTTGAAAAAGATGGCCCATACATGGCGAGACGGGTAGAGGCCAGCTGAAAAACAACCTGCACTTTACAGCTGGTAACTACATTACTACCATCTGGAACCAGCTTTGGCAAAACATGTCCCCAATATGATCGTGCCAGCTGCTGGTGACGTGTGGGCACTTTGGCGGTGTAGTTGTGGTAGTCTGGTAGCCAAGTCCCCATTTATGGAGCACCTGGTAGCTCTCTGCCATTTCGTGGTAGCTTCTGGTAGTTTTGGCTGCTGAGCTCCGTAGCACCAGGTAGCTTTGTGGTAGCAGATAGTAGCCAGTGGTATTTGACGGTAGACCAGACAAATGATTACAAATTTCAGGATATAAAACAAATAGCATTGAAGGTAATTAAATATTGAAAATGATGACAAGATACGGAGTAACTGAGTTTCGAACGTGGTACCACATGGGCAATAAGCTCCTGATGACGAAAAGAAAATTCATGTGCTACCTGCTTAAAGAGTATCAGAGGAAGTCAATGCAATAAATGGAAGGGTGACACACCATTGTAGACCATGAACGTCGAGATGATCCTTCGCATGATATTAGTCGAAGGCGGTGGTCTTGACTGTTGCTTCTTGCGAGACGAGCTTTGACGGAAAAGGTCTTGATGAGAGAGGTCTTGCATCTCCTAGGGCCAGAAGAGGAAGACGAAGCCCGAGCAAAGAAAGAGACCGAGGTGCGTTGACGGGCACTTGAAAGCGGATCCATAGGCTTGAAGAGTCTAGATGTTGCGACTTGCTGAAGGATTGAGAGCTTGCAACATTAATTTGAGTTACTTGGTGCCTGAGTTGAGGTGGGGTGGCTCTTAAGGCGTAGGGACGTGGGGGATTGAGCGTGGGCTGAGCGGGAGATGAGGGAAAGGAAGAAAGGATGAGTTTGTTTGGTCTCAAACAATCACGCAATACGTTGCCACGTCAAGCCACGTCAATCATTGTTGGCGGAGTTTTAAACGGACTTAGCAAACCTTTGGAGTTTTGACTTGTGGCCGGAAATATTATGGGTTCTGCTGAGGTTATGGGTTGGTGTGAACACAGAAAATAGGTGCAGAATGTATTTGGACAAGGTTATTGGCCCTACTAACGACTTCGAAAAGCTCATTTTATTCTCGGCTACATGTGGCTACTGATCCGCCGCGCGTTTCTATCAGCTGCCACTGATCTCCGTACCCGCGCTACTGAAGCTACCAACAGCTACGGAAGCCGATGAGAGTGCTACCGGGACTACCACAACTCCAAATCCAACCGTGATCTACGGACTGTTTTCTTTTTTCCTGATGAGTCGGCGCAGGTCCTCACCTAGTTGTCGGCTACCGCAGTCGAGCAATACAGACTGAAGCTGCACTTAGGAAGGGCCTGAACGCAGTGAATGAATAGGGAAGGAAGGAAGGTGGGGAAGTACATCTGCCTGCGCATACCCCACCCCACCGCGCCCCTCCCAAATAAATAAACAAAGTAAAAGCGAAAGAGTGCAATTCGCAATGCGCTGAAGTGAGGGAGCAATCGATGGGGGGAATATATATATATATGGAAATTTGATGGAAGAGGAATGAGGGAGGAAGCACGCCAGCAAAACCCACGCCGCCCCTCAAATAAAGAAATAATAAAAGAGCAAGTGAAAGAGCAAGCACGCCAGTCGCAATGCGCGATGAAATTGAGGGAGGAAGCGGAGCGATGTAACAAAACGGGGACCGAGGGAAGGGGAGAAAACTATGGAAGGGAAGAGGGGATGAGAAGGCGTGGAAGTACGTACATATGCCAGCGAACGAAAAATAAAATAAAAAACACAAAAATGAAGCATCTTAGCAAGTCGCAATGCGTGCCGTAAAGTGGAGACGAAATTGTGGGAGCAAGGAATGGAAAAAAAGCGATTGATGGGAAGAAGGAGTGAGGGAGTGAATTGGATGGAAGGAGTGAAGGTGGATGAATAAAAAGCAATGGAAATGAAGGGCCGAAAAATCGAGGGAGCGCTGAAAGATCAAAGAAGCAACGCAAGGTCGCCCGAAACGCGGGGAAGAACGCCGCAGCACGCCAAGACGCAGAAAAAAGCGCGCGCCGGAGACAGTTGACTCCGCAAGAAGCTACGAAAAGACTCACAGGAGGACACGAACATAAAAAAGGGGGAACGGGATATAATACTAAAAACTACCCCGAACAAAGTAAAACAAAGTAATGGACTTGCGCACAGAGTAAAAGACGCGCTGCGCCGTGGTACCCGGCGTTGCGCACGGGCGGGAGAGCTATATATTCGACGCGCGAGTGTGCCTGTCTAATCGGGTGGCCACAGCCCACGAGCGACTAGGTGCCACACCTGTTCCTAGTGTCGGTCAAGAATGTCTCGGTCAAGAGTCGTTCGACATCTCCTGGCTGAATAGCTGCCATGGCGTACGATTCTGTGGTGTGCGTCCGAGCCAAGAATTTGAAGACATGGAGCAAACATAGAGAGCTTTTGGGATATTGATCGGAGAAATCTGTGAATTGTTTATTAAATTTTGATGCCCCTTATCGGTCCGGCAGACATTCCGTATGTCCGCGCTTGACCTGCTTTGATGCAATCGGTGAAATGTCTACCAACCTGGGGTTTTTTTTGCACCGCCACCCTAAATAGGCTCCTACCTGGCTTTCTTCCTTGAGCTTAACCCTTTTTGGCGGTTCTGCCAAGAAGGGCATTTTTGAACTTTTTTTGAAATTTTTGGCCGTTCTGACATGACTTGGAATGGTCCCAGGGGGACGTTTTTGTCATTTTTGACCTGAAAACTTGGTTTGATAGTCCAGATGGGGAATGAAATGGCCTATAGATATGGGCTTGTTCCGTCTAAAACACATCTGTGCTTGATACAATCTGGAATTGCATCTCCAATTTCCCATATGTTGGCGCGACTTTTGGCTTAGGTCAGAGTTAATCTTGGACACTGAGAGTTATGCATGTGCTCTTCTAGCATTCAGCCGTCGCTCAGCGGAATTCTTCACATTGAGCGAGTTACACAACATCTCAGGATAGTAGTATATTCTGACTGGCACTGCAGACATCATGGTTCGACAAAGCATATAAACTTCTTTCGTTGACATTCTACAATACTCTCTCGACACATAACGGGGCGCCTTTCTTGCCATTCGCATCCACAGGTTGCAAGGCAGCAGCGAATCGGCATCGGAACACGTGATCAACCGGCAGAGAGAATGAAAATTTGCCAATCAACTCGCAAAGCGTGACTTGCATCTCCAGAACTCTGAGTCCGCGTCACTATATGCTTCATCACATCTAAAATGACTCACGCAAATCGCCATCTGTGAGCCCGTATCAGATCAGATCAGAGTGGTGTATTTTTTCAAAGAAACTCACCCCAAACATGTGCGCGGACCACCCAAGAAGCTTAGGCTGAGAATCCCAGGTCAAACACAAACGTAAAGAGACAAAGCAGCAAACTGACAGATTCGCGTACGGACCAACAGCTTCACCTTGATGCACTGTGCCATCTAACCACCGAGACGGCCTGAACTTCTGGGCATCCGATCCCCAACGCGACTCCAGCCTACATTTACGTCAGTGCGCTGTGATTAACAATACAAGGAATTCGCCAACCTCTGATAGGATGCAATCCCTACCATCACTAGTTGTCCTTTGCGGACAGGAATCTGATTCATGGGCTGTCCAGTTGTGAGGGTTATGTCCTCCGACAGCGGGATTACCGCATCTTGCACCGCGACTCGCTCTGGAAAAGGAGCCCCAGGGTACACCCTAAGTGCTTCCTGTACACGAAAATCAATCGGAGCACATTGTGATCTTGCGTGCTGAGTGTAACTCACCTTGATGAACGCATTCAATAGTGGCATGCTATCGTACGCGATGTTGTGGCGGTCGGTACCCAGCGTAGCATGAATCTCGGCCCGGAGGCTTTTCTGGAGTTCAGGATCTCTCGCGAGTTCTACCAGCCCAAAAGCCAGGGTATTTGCCTATGAACGGGAAGTGTCAGATCTAACTCAGATAGATGTTCTTCTGCTACCGTCGTTTCTTGACCAGCAAGCATGATAAGTGAAGTCTGGCCCACGATATCCTCCTCAGTTAATGATTTCCTGGAGTCCCCCGTATTCACTGAAAGACCTTGATTAGTTATTGCATGTCAAGAACAGGGAATACGCTAACGGAGAAGGCTGAATACATCATCACCGGGGTCTAGTCCCTGTCTCGCAATCTCCAACTTTTCGCGAATAGCGCGCCGTCCTTCTCGATCCGCAAGATTGACTTGTGTCCGGAGGAGTTTGAATGTCCTCGTCGGAAGGTGCATGATCAGGTGCAGAAGCCATCCAGGGAGGAGTGCGCCAATCGCATCGGCTAGAATCTGGCTCGCAGACTGGGATGCTGTTAGAGATCTGTGGAGACAAAGATGAATATGTTTTAACGGTAACGTAGCTAAGCAGCTTGCGCACACAACTTCAAGATTGTTTTTGACAAAATCGGCACCTAAGTCTTCAGTAGGACAGCCGAGGACCACTACACAGAGTGTTATTGTGACTATAATCATTCATGGATGCACCGAGTACCTTCACTTATTGCATCGAAAGCGGCGGCACTGAGGAGGGGACACATGTCAGCTGAGAGGGCGTTCAAATTGTCCAACTTCTCCGAAATCTTTAAAAAAAAAGATTGGAACAAGGGTTGCTGTGTTGAATGTGAAACTCACTGTTTGTGCCACTTTCTCAAACACCGGTTGGTACTGGCGTACAGCGGCGGCAGTGAATCCGACGCTCAGCGCGGCTCGAAGCTGCTGGTGATCTTGGCCTGGTGAGGACGCCCGTCAGTCTATGCAATTTTCAGTCATATACCGTACCCTTTCGAGCCATGACAGCGGTCTCTCCGCACACTCCGTTGACCCAGGCTTCCAAGAGGGGCCCCAGCTCGAAATCTGGGCTGTTCAGGATACATTGTAACGCCATGGGATCGGAGACCATCAGGCGATCCTGCTATCAAGGATGGGCGTGGAATGCGGTGCAGCAAGGAGGAAACGGACCTACCCCGAAACATCCCTTGATCCTATACACTGGTCCATATAGCTTCCTCCACGCGAATTCATAGTGTCCAAGCTGTGGGGGAAGCAGCAGCTGCAACATATTCCCTTGTGGAGCCCCCGTTAGTCTGCTACTCTGGTAGTACAGAGACGCCGAGCTCACCGAATATCCATGATGGAGATGGCGGTCCTGCGATATTTCGCACTGTATTCCGTCGTCGCACCATCAGAGATAAGATGAGTACAGCGATGAGAGTCGTAAAAGCAGCTGTGTAACTCATTGAGATGTCCGAGAGGCTCTAACAGTAAGGTGGATGGATGTTGAAGGTGTGGAGACTAACGTGCACTAGGGGACATTTAGGTCATTTTCTTACCGACGGCAAACAACCAGACAGCGCCCCGTCAACCGAAGTAAACTAGCTGTGAATAGCCACTGACCTCACAGGCACCATACTTGTCGGAGTGGTACCGGAAAAATGGGGGAAGCTTGGCCATGAGCCGAGAAAGTTGCTAGTATGACAATATACGACACAGCAGACGCTCGGCTCACAGTTTATTGGTCGCTTACATATCCGCTGAATGCCATAATGGCAGAGTCACGCGGAGCCCTCTATTGCCGCATCAAGAAATTCTTCATTCAAATGCGTGAATTATTTACTCAAGCTTTTTAATGAATTGGTTAGCATTTGGCGACTTCCCGTATAGATATATACCCACAGAACTTCTGGGGATTTTTTTTGCCCACATGCCGGGACACCTGTTAGGACCCATCGGCCTTGGATCTCGTTGAATAAATGAGGCCCCGGGAAGCTCCTGCCAAGGGTTGTCCGCTAAAATCCCAAATTTCGGCGTAAAAGAGCCACTCTTCGGCAAAATTTTGAGCGTAAAAGAGCCGCTATCGGACAATGGTGGTCACGTGAACGTCGGATTTTTCGCCAAAATATTAAATAATCGTTTTTTTTTTTCCTCCGCCGCATAGCGGCTCCACGATAATCAATTGCGAACTTGAGCTTGTGTGTCTTGGTGTAGTGCAGTCGGAGATTGGTGTTGATCCAAACTGTTTAGCTTCCAATTGTGTTGTGGGTTCGAGTCCCCCTATGCGAAATTTTTTGAACGACCCAATTCTCGCGTCAAAGAGCCAGTTTTCCGGACAATCATTCCGGAATTTTGGCCTCAAAGAGCCACTTTTTGGACAGCAAAATTACAAAAAAAAATCCCCTCAAATAAGCACTTTGCGGACAATCCTTGGCGGGAGCTTCCTGGGGCCTAATAAATGTTCACCCTCCAATAGAATAAAAATCTGGCTAGAGGGTAGCTACCACCCCCCCACCACATATAAACAGTGGTTGAATAACGCTTTCGGCCACTTCCTCCGGCTTTGCTCGGTGCCGCCGCCTAAATGGGGTGCCCGTCCGTTGCCATCAAGTCCCGGTCATCAACTTGCATATTCCTCTTGCTACCAGATGTTCTTTAGGACGTGGTCTATACAACTTTTACCCTAACCCCTGCCCAGGCTTGCGCTGCCGCTCGGGAGCAATGTGACGCTCATCGCGGCCACCGTCGTGACGTTTCACGCACCCGTCCTCACCAAGCCACGTCGAACTAGAAAGCCGTGTCGAATTAGAAGCAGGTAGAAGCCTAGCATGAACATTCCCATCAGCGCAAACTGCGCCAAGCCGGAGGTGGCGCGCGCAGCCGGATTTCCGGTTTGTAACGCTATGACGCTCTCACAACATGAATGCTTGAAGTCAAGTGTGAATCCATGTCCGTGGGACGTGGCGCTTGAGGCGTAATTTAGTGCGTAGGAAATGGAGCTGGCGGTGGCGGTGGTGGAGGCGAAAAGGGTATATTAGATCAAAAATACACCCGATTCGGGCGTATCTCGGATATATCCGTGATGTGGCTGTCCTGTGGCCGTCCACAAAACGCCGTGCAATAAGGTTTCAATCTCAGTCAATTTATTGAATTTCAATAAGGTTTGAGTATCAAAATTGTCGCATATATTCTTATTAATTACATTTCAAACAAATAAGTCAATCTAATAATTAACACGGGCCCAAAAAGTGATTTTAAAGATGTGATGTTTTTTTTCTGTACCCTTCCCCTTCCATCCTCACAATTCAGATGGGAATACGACAGGCTGTCGTGAACTGGTAGACACCGGGGATTTATACCTGGCAGGTGAGAACCCCGACCAGGTCCCACAGGGTTTCAACCGGTGGTCCAGCCACAGTCAGGGCCAGCCAGTTCCACAGCACAGCGTCTTGTAATGATCAACGGACTGGTGTGTGCTCCATTTACTTCTTGTAGTTCTAGTTCGAGGACGACCACCCTCACGTATAACTACATGCTTGTATTACTTATTCATGCTGTGGACCACGCGAGTATAATAAATTCCCCCCACACTTCCCAACAATGTATCTGAACAGGAGAATTCATTATTTCCACACTCTTGTACCTCTCTAGTACACATGATGGCCAAATTAAACAGGAAAATACAGGATGTTAAGTGCGACAATCAATCAATGTCCACAGGAACCTCCGAGCACACATAAAATCACGCAGTGACCAACTTAGACTGTTTCCTTGACGTCAACTCTATTTCTACTGGGGAGGTATGATCACCAGGCTGCATCAGCGCATCAGCGACATACAAAAGCGCACATAGCTGTGGTTCTTACTGCGTCGTTGAAGGACAGTTTCGGCATGTCCTGGTAGTTATCGTTATCCAAGTGGACCTGAAAAGCTCCGCGTACATCAGCGGACCTAAATGAGACGTAGATGTGCTTCTTACACTGCTGTGGTCTTTTCGGTCGTCAATGTGCACCTGCAGAGAGGAAAAGATAAGCGTTTATATTCACAGAATGGCCTATACTTCGTACGAGGGCTGTGCGATGGACATCTACATGAGGAACGGCGAGTCAGCCGACTGCATCAGGGGATGAAGTCAAGCAAGCAACGCACGGATCCCGCTGAGGTTTGGGGTGTCATCCCGAGCAAAGACTATAGAGGTGTGCTCTCCGGGTGTCCGAACGCTCGATGAAGTGCCCCTAGAGGAACCAGGCTTGTTTCGGCTGCGGATGTTGAGGTTAAATAGCTACGGTCTTATTAGGTACGTCCTGCATTTCTGTAGAGAAGCGAACCATGCTGAGTGTGTAGACACGACCACCGCAGAACATGATGCCGACGGCAACTGCGATCGGTATGAGATGGGGTACGAACCTCATCGACCACGAAAAACCCACTATTGCTTTTGTTGTCTATTAGAAACCTGCATATAGTCGGTAAGTCTGATAAGTGCTCAGGAATGATGGCACGCACGCGATCAGAGTGGCGACGGCAATTGCCGCGGTTGCGGACCCAGTCTGAAGAGTCCGCACCACCAACCGGTTGAGAGTGCTGTTCATTCTACAGCGCACTAATCAGCTTCGTCTACAAGATGGCAAACACGATATGTGTTCACCGAATTTGTACATGTTCCAACAACGACTTCTTCGCCCTCCAGAGCTCCCAGACGAGCAACGCCGCGATTGAGACATCCACCAAAACCTGGAAAATGAGGGCGAGTCTGACGAATAATCCAACGAATTAATCGCAAAAGTCTGGAGTTCTGGAAGGCGGACGTACGTTCCGGAGACCAGGACCTTCCGGCGGTCCTCGAGCGCGGGGAACAACACGATCGTCAACCCTGATGCGAGTGCGACGCCGAGCTGCACAGGGGGAAATGGGCATCAGCTGATACACAGAGGCAATAACAAGCATACTGCGGCAATGATCAAAACGAACAGAAAAAGTGAGAGGGTTGTATTGTGAGTACTGAACGTTTGCAGAATTGAATTAAGTATCGAGAATAAAGCCATTGGAGCCGAAGGATGAAGTACGCACAGCCGCCAGTATCGGTAGACCAGGAAGCTTTGGACCAGGAAAGCGATGACGTAGGTGGAGAAGATGTACAGCGGCACAGTCTAGAAAATGGCAGTCGATTTATCAGATATTAATATATATCGGTGGGAAATGACGCGCCCAGTTCTGTTTGGAAAGATATTCCAGATCGCCTGCGAACTCAATGGAGCAGTGAAAAACGCTGTTTTGAGTACTGAAACGTACCAGCATGACTTATCGTGTACTGTTGATCGCTTCAGCCTGGTCACGCAAGGTCCAGAAGGTGAATACGCACGAGATATACGCCGATATAATCACCGATAGCGGATATCGTGTCGATGGCAAAGGTCACTGCTACTAGCGTCTGCCAAAGCTCAGCAGCAAAGCCACAAGGCAAAAGGGCATACCTTCAGCTTCCATTTGTCATCCTTGAAATTACGGAAGTAATATACAGCCTGAATCAACTCGGCCATGTACAATAGCTGCTGCCAGTTTCAGGCCGCATCGGGAAACAAAGAAAGCAAGAAATCTGCTAACGGAGCTCGCCCAGGTGCCAATGAGAAGTGCTCTGTATATCAAGACTGAATAGCGGGCGAAGAAAAGCGGAGGAAGCTAACCCGGTGATCTTGTCCAAGGCCGGGAGAGACATAATGAAAGTGTGGGGATGGCCTGAACCAGGTGTACTTTCCGTGCGTGTTCCGAGTTAAATACTTACTGGTATGCACACGAATCCATCCTTTCGGTCCATTCCCCGTCTTCGCCGCTATTTGCTGACTAACCATTACAGTATGCATTCTGAATCAGACCCTGACGGATAATTCTATTTGGCAACCCCCCTTGAAGGGGGTTGTCAACATCAACCCGAGCCCTCCGATTTGTAAGTGATGGCCTGATGGCCGTACACGGAGGGGCGTCGGGATGTTGCCTGAGGGCCAGAAACAGCTGCAGAAAATTGTGAAAGTGTTGCCGACCCTATTTAACAGATGATCGTGCAGTTCTACATCTTTTTACACATTGAATTGACCGACTTACGGCCAAAAGCTCAATTCTGGCTAAAAATCACTGAGAAGGTTCAGAAATCACAGCAAAAAACAGGGGAATTTTAGGGAGCACACCCAGACTACTCAGAGACTTTCCCACCTTCAAAAAACATTTTTTGAGCATGAAATACTGCGTGAAATAGCGCAAAGACTGCTTTCTGTGGCTTTATCTTATCTTTAGTGGGGGTTGCCAAATAACAATCAGCTATTTGGCAACCGGGGCTGCCAAATAGAATTATCCGACCCTGACCCAGTTGAGCTGTCAACCTGAAGCGATGACATTAGTGGACCAGGTAATTGGTAACAATCAACGCCGTTTGCTCCATTAATCGGAGTCCATTTCCTCCTTGAGATTGAAGACTCAAATCAAGGGAAACAAGAATTTCCGAATGGTCAAGATCGAGGATGTATTAGATGAAACGGACACAGTACACTTGATGTGTGACACATTGCAGTAGGATGCGGCACATGTGGCACCCCTCGCTGTAGAAAGACATTTTTGTCACCCCGGCATCTCCCGTTGATGGCGGGGATGTCTCTCGCTTAAGAACTGGCTCTTGTCCTTGGCAGCACTTGCCGTAAACTTATACCTCCAGAGTCCATGCTCACCGTGGCCAAATCGGTCCTCAATTCGATCGTCGTTGCCGTACTCGCTGCCGCCTCGGCGATGATCGCGGCCGTCAATTTGCAAATTGTGCGCCTCCTTAGGCCCCGTGAAACTTCTGCTAAGAATTGTCCGGAAAAATCCTAGATTTTGGCCTCAAAAAGCCACTCAGAGGCGAAGTTTTTGATCTCAAAAAGCCACTATCGGACAGGGCCTGTCACGTGAGTTCAATAGCTTTAAATACCCAATTTTTTCCCCGGTCTTCCACGTTGTTTTGGCTGACTGGCTCGTCCGTTCGTCTGCCAAAAACCTACGCTTTTTGTGGTCTCTAGTTCGCATCCCCTCCTGTTTATTTTTGGTGCATTTTGCAAGGCATTTTGTCAAATCTCCGGCCCCAAAAAGCCACTTTCCGGACAACCCTTTCGAGATTTTGGCCCTCGAACAGCCACTTCTCGGACAAGGAAAACACGAACTTTTCCGCCTAAAAAAGCCACTTTCCAGACAATCCTTGGCGGGAGTTTCACGGGGCCAGCCTCCTTGTCGTTGTTCCGCCACCATCGGCCTATACTCTCCTCGCACTTGCTTGGCTGCTCTTTGTCTGTGTCTGCGTCTGGAGTGTGTTGGTTTCGTCCCTGATATGGCGCCAACGGCGTATGTCAGTAGCTCCCAGGTAGCGGCGGCAATAGATAACGACACCTTGATTGTTCCGACCGCGACGGGTGGGAATGAGCAACATACCTTGTAAGCGCGCATTTTACTGTTACTCATGATGTCTCTTAGTTCTTTTGATGCAGTACTGGCAAAACACAGAACTAGTTAAAGAAAATGTGCTGCGATTATCGCGAGCTCTCACATACTTCGTCACTTCGTCAGATGTGGATCTTCGTCGGATAGCGTGCAAGTTCGTTGCATGCCAAATTTGGACACGCTTCCTCAGCTGATGCGAACAGTTCTGTATTCACCTGTCACCGAATTTCGAGCAGTTAGGGCAAGCGCAGCGCGCCCTAACTGCGGGTATCCACCGGTTTAGGTTCAGGTTAGAGGTTAGGAGTTAGAGGTTTGGGTTAGAGTTAGGTGGTTAGGTAAAGGACATAAATTTCTGCGGGAACGAGGTTTTAGTGTGCCGACCTGACATGCCCCGGCTCGGGGGAGCCCCCGAGCGCAGCGAGGGGGGGATGGGCATGAAATGGTCAGTCCTCTTCACGCAAATGAAGGAAAAAGATTGTGCGGCCTCCATCAGTGCATCAAGATAGTGCTGATGCGCACTCTGATCCTGCCGTACATGTTGATAGATCTGCATCAATTCTCCATTATAACACGACGATCCTCCATCAACTGACGAAGATCCTCATCTCACGATCTGACGAGGTACTATACGACTCGATTATCGCCTCGGTGTCAGCGGTAACAAAACGGTACTCAAAGCACGTCTGCGAGAATTCAGTGAAATGTATTGTAATGATCCCAACAGGAGGTGAGTTTGAAGCTATCGAAAGTTCTCCTCATTTAACACGATGCCCACCTCACCTAGCAATTTATTGGACGTTAAACGCCGCAGTCATAAAGGCCCCCGTGACCGTTCTAAGAAGAGTCAAGCCAAACGGTCCGCCACCCGCCGAGCAGTTATAATTGGCATGCAGTATGCTACTGAGAGGTCTAAAGACCACCGGACCGCAGATGAAATGACAGACTTGTTACTCTGGGTACGTCTATTAAATTGCATTCACAAGCCCACAGTATCACTGTCTTCTGGGATATAGGCTAATCATATGCTGGCCAGACTCCCTTACAAGCCTCCGAAACCCGAAACTGTGCCCGAGTTCGCTGGCTTCTTTGCAGGTGAGTGATGTCAATTGCCAGTTTTCTAGGGAAATGGCATGGATCGGATCTCGCCGCAGTCTCCATGACCAGAATCAGACAATTGAAGCCCAGCTCATTGCAATAAACGCCATATCAAATCAGGCCCGATTGTACCCATATCAAGGCTCCTCTCACCTCCAGAGTCTACGACTGGACCTCCACGCCGGCACCACATCATCCTGTATCTCCCCTAGACTCCATCATATATGATCATACTTTAGATACCGATTTGAGCCTTGTCCCAGATATCGGTGGTCATGTCACAGCCCAGTGCTATTGCAAAGGAGTACAAGCGCCTTCATTCTCTATAATTATACTTTTTTGTCTTGTGTCTTTCTGAAGTCGTCTTTCTATTCTACACTTATAGCTAATATTTCAAAGTACGTATACCAGATACATGCGTGTCACAACTTTTTGAAGTTGAGGTCAACCTGCAGCTTAGAATACATTTTCATCTTGCATTAACCAATCCAATCCTGAGGTGTATAGCTAAAAATTGTCCAATCTGTGGCCCTGCTGAAGTGGCCGATTGGCGTGGAGGCGATTAAAAATTGAATCTGCCATGAATTTGACATGATATTTTTCGCGCCATTCTGACCTGCCCGTCTATATATAAATCTTTTTTTTTTGGATGGGGGAACTCACCCAGATCTGATTTTTTTGGTTGCGGCAGGGGTGGGAGAAACCATCAAAAACGGTCCAACCGTTCAATCGCGTGGGTGGTGCCAAGACTTGTTTGTGGTTCACTTATGCGCCCCCTGACGCGTAATCAACCCACCACCCCTCTCCCACACCAATGACCGCCTCCTCTCAACCTCCCTAGGGTTAGGCATTTTCCACCGCCGAACTCCACGCCACCAAACTCGCCCACATCCAGCCGGTGCCGGCCACGTATTCAGACCGCCCACTCCTGCCACTCCCCACGACACAGTGTCCCACACCGCCCACATACGGCCCATCCCGCTTCCACTGCGTTTGAACAATGCCTCCCACACCCGATCCACTCCGCAAACTTCGGATAAAACCATCCACTCTGCCAGCATTTCCGGGCACTTCCGGTGAATCCCGCCCCAGTGTTCGGCGCCACCCGCCCGCCCTCTCCCACCAACGCCGCCGCATTCTTCCGGCCTTTTCCCGTGCTTCCCACTCCCGGACTTCTTTCGCGCCACGCTCAACTATGCCGCGGCCATCACACTCATCGGCTTCGACGTTCTCTGATTCACACCACCACCACCACCACCACAGTCGCCCTCCACTTGCTCCAGCCGCCATCTGGCTTCTCTCTGCTTAATCCTCGTCCAGTCTACGCTTAAGCACCTTTCGTTCCGCGTCCCCAAGACGAATGCACGAGGGTTTGTGAAAGCCCAATGCCTGCAGCGATACACTCCACCGCAGACACCACTAGGCGTTTCGTTTTCGATCACAGGTGCGCCATCACACCCTTTTCTCCTTCATCTTCGTATCGCGCCTCGTTTCCGTTGTGCAGTTCGTGAATCTATCAAGCGCAGTGCATATTTTCTTTCTCTCCCGCATCAACGCGACTGACAAAGGACTAGGGTTACTTCGCTGATGTCGATGCAAGTGTGATTCCGGGGTGATCTGAACTATCTGTTTCAGATCATATCGTGCGGGATATTATTGTCCGCGTCGTGCTCACTGTAACAGCAAACGAGAACCGCCGCCCTTCATTTGATCTGCTTTTATCTCGTTTGCCCCTCTTCGAGCGCGCCCGTGACACCCGCGCATTTTCGCCATTGCTAACCTTCATAATCCCGCCATCATCGACTTCTATTTCTCGTTGACCTCAACCTGCCCCGAGAACACATCCTTGCCAGTCCGCAAATTTGACACTACGGCTATCTTGCCGTATCTGGCCTGGTCGATGTTCACGTCCATGCTTGTTTTCTGTGAATAGGTGCGTTCCCTGCTCTCGTGCATTCCACACACTGGGTTATTATCCATTTTTTATCGTACATTGAACCATCGTTCATTTCTTGAATTGGTTCTCAAGGTGAGAGGAGTTTGCGTGTCCAGAAGAAGCCCAAGGGAAATCATGCACTGGTCATCCATCAGACGTGGCCAGTGTTCTTTTGGTTTAATGGTCCAGCTCTGATTTACGCAACAAGTCAAAATTCTCGGTGGTTTATATTTTCTTTGTACGAGACGGCACTGTTGGACTTAAGCGCCGCATACCTTGGAGTATACCACCTCATCAAATCCTTGGGATATAGATATGTATCCCTTCGACCGTGCATTGATCCTTCTGATTCAAGTTCTCGCATTCCAGTGTGACGTCCCTAGATGCCCTAATCATCTTCCTGACTTCTTGTAGATCTTGAGCACCGGCGTTGATTGTCTCTGCGTTCCCTGTCTTTCTAAGAAAGACGGAGTATGCAGGCGAGGCGTTAGCTATCGTCTCGTTTCTTATCCACGGGCTCCTTGTTAGTTATGTTTCTATTTTATTCGCCTCCCTTCACAAAAGTGCCAACTTGACGGGCTGGTCTCGCAGAGTCAAAACTCCCCGATACATTACCACTCATACATCATTCCTATCGACTATTATTTTGTTTTTAATTCGTTTTTCGATTTTGTTCTGATCTGGCCTTGTCTCGGTCTCTGATTACCCAGTAATAATCACATCAAGTTGAAACGTGAAGCTTACACTACTATGTACCTTCGCCCCCGTTCTTTGGTAAGATCTCCTTCTTTATAGGTGAGAAATCCTGACCATTGTTTTGTAGGAAACCTCGTCTGGTCGCAGTTCAATCTCGGGCACAAATTGCATCCGCTCTCTAGGTGAGGTCTCTCTGTATCAGTGGTATGCAGTCTGAAACTTTATATTCCTCAATCTGGGTTCGTGGGTAAGCACACAATGTTGATTGAGCTCCCGCAACGGCCTTAAAGCCGTCAAAAGTAGGCGTTTTCGCCCGCTGAGCACAAATATATTTTTAGAGCAGTCAATAATGGTGCGCTTGAGCTGAAATTTGGAGGGAGGGAAGGTATATATCAAATATGTCGCCTGGGATGCGCAGAAATTGTGCAGAGGGACTGGCAGATGCATTTCTTCCGCGCACTTTTTTTGTAATCGTGCATGCGAAAGCCACGAGTCGACGTGTTCAACTTCCGAAGAAGGTCCACAGCCGAGAGATAAAATCATTCGCATGTCGTGCCACGAGAAAGATGTATATGAATAACCAGTACACGCCATTAGATATCTCCCGGTGGTTATGAGCAGCATGGGGGGTAACGTCGTAAACTTTGAGCACGTTGAACGCTTTTTCCAAGCCCCGCATGACTTCCCACTTTGCCAGGACGGCGCGAAATAAATAGCAGTGGGAACCTTTGCGTACAATTCCTCTAGAAAAACCTCTCGGACCTGCATCAGTGCGGGATCGCCGCAGATAAACATGGCGCGCGCAGGATCCTTAATAGCCCCCGGCAAAAAAAGACAAACTCACCATTCACGAGGAACGGGAGGCTTCTCTTTCTCCTTCCATCGCCGACACTCGACCTCAAGGCTGTGACTTGACAACACCATCTGTGTCAGGGCACGGCAGTGGTCCGGTGTCTTGACACACAGGTAGTGCCTGAAGTCCAGAGACTTCTTCACAAGTTTTCCCGTATCACTGTTGACCTCGAGACGGCCTGCAAGCATTTCCTTGGTCCGTGATGAGGCTCGATCTCGCTATCGATCCATGGCTCCATCGAAAGTTCAATTTGTTCAATTGCGCCTTCAACAAGCGATCTATGGTTCCAGAAAGCCCTAGTTCTACTGGGATGTACAAGCTCCGAAGGACAAGATGCAAATCATTTATCCAGAAGATTTTTTTGGCCCGAGCAAGATTAATCAATTCCTGCAGTGTATTCCAAGCCGGCCTTTCGTGATCCAAGTTCAACAAATATCTGAGGTTTTTGAGGGCAAGGTACGCCCTACATGTATGACTCGTACATTGGGGTACCCAAATGGACCACACATCTAGCTAGGGATAGGCTACCAATGTATACCATCCGATTGGTTCCATAGTAATACTTCGTGTTCTGTACTGCTCAGTATCATAATTTGATGTCTTTCATCCTAAGATTCATGTACATGAGCTACCTCAAGGAGTCCCTTGAATCTCTCTCTCGCTTTCCTTTTTCGAATTATTTTTCGCTTTTTTTCCCGATTTGATACCCACCATATTGGCATAAAAACCAAATCAAGAGCAAATCGAGGTGATCGCAAACATGTGCATACTGATTCGAGGCATCACGAGGTATTAATATTGATAAACGATCATCGGCACCGCTGAAGTGTTACGCCGCTATTGGTCTCTTAACCAATGCCCACCTTCCCTGACCATATTACCCTGTTTTTCTCTTATCCAGCGTACTACGAAAAGCGTGGGTTTTGTTGCGATTTGCTACGCTTCTTCTAACTTGACGCACAGACGCGACCGAGGCTTCTTCCATCGCGCACAAAACAGATGAAAACTTCACTCTTGTCTTCCGGCATGTAGAGGTGAGAACCGTTCCGGATGGCATGGCGCTTAAATATGCTTATTTTTAACCCCAAGACCCTGTACGGGAAGAATAAAGGTAGTGCCGCTTATTTCATTTTCCTTGGGGAGCGCTCAGCGGCTTACAGTGGCATTACAGGCTCTTTGGCTTTCTCCTACAACCAGAGGTGGCTGGAAGACTCCGACACACCTCATACAGTAGGCCGCCAGTCGTTTCCCACAGGATAGTTTTTTCGCTCATCTTAGATGAAAAGGTGGGATTGAAGGACGGGGACACAATCAACTGCATAGAGGTCCTGAAAGTAGTGATTCTCCACCAAAGCGCATGTATGAACGTTCGGGACCCAAAAAGCAAGATCGCACTGAATCTGACTCCAGACGCCCGATTTTTTACGGTCAATCCGGCCGATGTATCTGTCACATTCTCCACGCTCTTTTGCGCTTACGGGGTACTTGAAATATTTCAAAACATAATTTATTCTTATGTTCTGCAGACAGCCACCCAGATGGACCCAGGTAGCAATCTTCATATCTTGCGTAATTACGTATCTCATGCTGTTACAGCTCATCTTCGGTTTACGCTTCACGGAATGCGACTTCTCGAAAACGATCCAGTTGTCGAAACACTGCGCATTGTAGGGATTGGGTTTGTTTTGATTTGGAAAGCACTAATTCAATTTGGTCAGCTGGACCCAAGTAACGAGAACTTCTGGATTGCAGCCACACCATTTGACTCTGGATCAACAACCATCAAAGAAAAGGCGGCGGATCTCACTACAGTGATAATAAATGCACGAGTGGTGGAAGTCAGCAATTCGGGGGTTATCCCAATTGCACCGCTGACAGTGCGTCCTCTTCGCCTCGAGCCATCCGTTGGCGCCACCCCCGAACTGATGCTTCGAGAATTGAAAACCACTTTACAAACAGCGGAAGCAAACTGGCTGAGAACACTAATATGTTCTTGGCCAGAGCCCTGTCCGCCGCAAGATGACGACGATATTCTCTGGAATTTTGCACACCATTTTATGGCCTTGAGAGATGACCAAATGGAGCGCAGGCGACTGGAGATTGCTGATATGTTCCTTTCTTTCTTTCTTTCCTTCTTTCTTGTTCCTCAACTAACGTCGAACCATTCTCATCAGGGAACTTTCTGGCTCGCCAAATCAGCACCATCATTTTTTGGAACATTTGCACCACGAATGGCAGGCAGAGTCCCTGGCAGCGTGGAAGAAGGCTCGCTCTCATCGGGCACCTTCTCAGCGGTCCACCAGGAGTACGAATACACTCCAGCTGGCCATTCAAGTCGATGCGACGAGGAGAATGCTCCGGGAAGCGAGAATAATCTTGATCCTGGGGTAGCTTATCGCGGCGTGGAAGACGCACTTGACGGGTGGGGTGGCGTCGTTGTCTAGCGGGCCGGGCCTGTATTCGGACTTGCGCATATTGCAAGAGTGTCGTGAAATGGCCGATGAAGACCAGACGATTGAGGATATTCTGGAGCCACGTAATGCCGACTCGGCGCTCAGACCTGGAAGAATTACCTTGTCCATAGAGCCTGACAATTCTGGGCGGGCCTTCGAAAGCATTGAATAAGACTGTAACACGCCCGTTCTCACGCAAGTGAGAGACGGTCTCGACACCTAAAGAATAGTTACGAGTACTTATGTAATCGTACTTTTAATGTGTGAGATGAGGTTTTCGAGACCTCAATTTTTATTTGACCCCATCTATCGTGTAACCCAAAATAGGGTCTGTGCAGCGGCTCTTTTGAATGCTTTTTCGGCATTTCATTAGATTAGAATCTAATGAATTTAAGGGTGTTTTGGCTAGGTAATGTTATTCCCTCTTGTGTGGGTTCGAATCTTACGATAGCTTTTTCTTTCTTTCTTTCTCTTTGTATATGTTTCCCTGGAGTCGGCCGGGCAGTCGGCCATCAGATTTTCAAGTGCCAAGAAGTGGCCTTCAATCATACGCACTCCCAGGTACAAGGGGTATCTGTCAACTTCTCGAACGCAGATCGCGGATAGATCATAGTGATGGCAACGTTCCAGTGAGTCCCACGGTTGAACCCACTTTCATGACTTTCGTGAGTTGATGCCAGAGCCTGAGTTCTGTTTAAGAATCTGCACGAGAGATTTAAGGGAAATTCTGGAGGCTGAGCAGAATCTTCGCCACTTGTTTTTGTGTGATCGATCAAACTTGGCCAATCCCCCAATCAATCAAATGAAAAATCCCCTTCGGCGCAAACTAATTTCCCCCCACAGCCCATTGCTCCTACAAGCAACCCCTGGAAGAAAAAATTATTACTACTACAAGTGTCCACAAATTCCAGATCTTTTACTATCATTCGTCAGTTGTGAGTGTTGCTGTAAATGAGAGATGCAAAGAACCGATAGACCTGCCGCAAGGAACTGTGCCGAACCCTGCTGAGCGCAACCGCAATAGCTACTGATAGCCGAAAATGTCGAGAACTCTGTGGCTGGGATGATCCTCGTGTTCCGATCATTTCTGCAAACTTGCCGTTCGAATGCCTGTACTGGTGGCTATAATTTTTCTGTAGGTCAAACGATTGACTCGAACGAACCCAGATCATGCTATCTTGCTACTTTTCTATTGTTGTGGCCAAGAGAATTTCACTGGCAAGATCGTGCGACCCTCGATCATTGCATCCGGATTTCCGGCCACTGTTTGACCTGAATCAGTTTCATTTCATATTGCTCAACCCTTCTCTCTTCCGCCCACTACAACGAAGACTGCTCCCCTTGCTGAAGCCTATTTATCTTGGGCTCAGTTCTGTGGGCAGACTGGTGGCTGTACACCCTTGAGTGTAGAAGAAAAAAAAACCAACCCAAAATCGGAAAAAAAAAAAGGTGTACAGCCACCAGTCTGCCCACAGAACTGAGCCCAAGATAAATAGGCCGAGCCAGAGCAGGCCAAAAAATCCATGAAACATTCACATGTCTGCTAGAGGGCTGTGGGGTCCTCGTTAGCGGTATTGGGTGCGAGGGCGAAGCTCGTGTCTTCGGTGACATTCAGAGGCTCCTCGGAGTGTTCAGTCGACACAGAGAGATGAGAGAAGCTAAGAAGCCAGCGGTTTTGCAAAGGAACCAGCAAAGACCAGATTTCCACTCGACGATGATGAAACCAAGACTCGGAGACAAAGATGGTATTGATGTGTTTGGTTTGCGTTTGGTTGTGTGTCAAGCAGTCGGAAATGGCGGGCCGACGGCGCCTCTCTTGTTACCAACTCCCACCAGTCTCCCACCTCGCTCAAACCTCGCTGCTCCGGAACGCGATGTCGATCAGATATCCTCGATTTGTACGCAGCGCCTCTCATTCAAATTTTGCCTGCCTGGATATCAACAACGTAAACGTCCTGCCACATATCGCCGTCGTTTCAACAGCTGCCTAATATCGACCAAGCTCCGTGATAAACATCCGCGATTTAAAGTGCTACACCTCGACACTCTAGTTTATCTACCCACCGCACCCTCGCTTCCCTCGCTCTTTGCCTCAACGTGCTCTCCACTGCGGCCGCGCCCATTGGCGCGGGAATGGGCGCGGGAATGTACGACGTATCGATCAGCGAGCGGGCTGATAGCGGAAGGACAGGTGTGGTCGCTGATGTATGGGGCACGGGCACCGGCACCGATGCGACCGTGACGTCCAGCCGGACGATCTCAACGTTGAGTTCGAGGCGGAGGAGCGTCGCAGCGTCGACGCTGAGCCCGCGCGCGATATAGACGCTTACTCCGTCAGCAAACGCTCTTTGCACGATAGCGATGCGATCGTGATTGGTTCCCGCGGCGACGAAGTTGAGAGACGTGATGTTAGCCGCATTGTGGATGCCTATTCCATCTCGGATGACTATGATAACAACGTGCGTATTCAGCTATCATATTGCTGCAATCCACTGATATTCGTGTATTCATTGCTAATTCATATAGGACCTGAGCACGAGCGGGGTTGTGAGCGGCGGTATCGGTGGCCGGGGGAGTGGACGCTCCCGGTAACGGAAACGTCAGTGTTCCATTATGGGAGTGAAGAGCGGGCACGGTGGCGAGCACACGGCCTCGTAGGTAGACAAAGCTAGTTAGGATACACTAAAGAGGGGAATCATGCAGTACACTGTGAGGTGAAATAGACAACAGGCAGCAGAAATGAGCTGGATGCGTGCCCCTCAAAATGGATGTAGTTTTTTTTTTTTTTTCTCTCCCCTGCTCTTTTGCGACGACAATCGGTATAAACTAGCTATCCGTTGTGGAAGCAATTGAGAGGCATTGAATTATTCAGAAAAATCGTACTCGAGCCCCGTTGATCTTAATTTAATCCGCAGTGGTCGCAAGCTGGACAAAAGTGTTGCTCGTGAGATCGGGAATCTCCCCTACCTACCTACCATCACATCTGGTGTTTTCGTAAATTTACACACGAGTCCTCGCACCGCCGCGCCGGAAATATGACGCGTTAATCCACAGCCATTCGCAAGTCTCGCGACCTTCAGGCGCTCGCAGATGAACACGCCCGCATCCGGCTGGAAATCGACGCGTCCACCTCCAGATTCACAACTCGTTTCGCGTGCACTGTGGTCGTTTCCGCTAGTGCGAGCGGCCGCGTAACTACCAGAACCATTGGTTATAATTTTAGTTCTCTTCCTGCCAATTTTACGGATTCTTCTATTTGGAAACCCGGTATCCAAGAAGAGAAACCCCTGCAATCAGAGGACCCCCACAGCTTTTCTATTTGACAACCCCGCCGGGAGTGCCCCGCTGCGCCGGTGTAGGCCGATGCACGGTTTCAGCATTACCCTGCATTACCATCAATCACAAGTCCCTGAGTGTTCCCAAGCGTGTTTTAGAATGCGCACCACATAAGTCATGCATAGGCCAGCATAAAAACTTGCATTTAAATGTTTTGTGAATGTTTATAATTGCTAGCACCCTCCGAAAACATTTTGGGAGATTGATTGACACGTCAATAACTATCGACAGCGCGTCGGCGCTGGAAGGGACTGCGTTTTGGTAATCCGTGATGGACACGTCAATAATCATCAAAAACGCGCTCATTGACGCGTTGTGGCGCGTACTACAACAAAAAATAACACGGGTGTGTCGCACTACTTGCAGTTAATTTCGAAATGGCCAAATACCATGTCGTGGGCATCATCCTGCGCTCAGGAAATCTGCTGCTTTTGAAATCCCCCTGCTTCTTACGCACATTATCTTGGCGTACTTGTGGAAACTTTCCTTTTTGGGATGGCACTGGCTGACACCGGTTCGGAGAAACCAGAAACCGGGTTTCCAAATATAACTATCCCAATTTTACTGACTCACATCTACTATCAAGATTAAACAGTAACTGTAGAACCCTCTCGCCAAGCCGTCGCTTCGACCTCCACTGCGGCTCCCGCGGACAGGCGCCACTCGCGTTGCTGCAAATGCCGATCCGGAGCCCGCTTACCAGCCCGTCGTTTTGACCCTGTGTGGCAACTTTCAAGGGTGGCTGCCACTGTCCATACGTGCACTTCCTTGAGACACGCCGGTGTCAAGGACACGTAGGGCTTCGACCCGTCCGTCGCTGCGACGTGGTGACGGGCCGTCGCAACGTGCCGGGACCCGTCCGTCGAGCTATTTTGTGAGGAGTTGAGCCGGACGGGTACGGGACGGGCTAACCCGTCGACGGGTGACGGGTCAGCCAAAAGGGGCTGCGTATTGATTGCTCAGTGCAAGATGATTGGTTCGGGCATCGCCGTGGTCAAGCCGGCTTCTCGGCAAATTGGGAGGAGCCCCTCCAAATGGGGTATCAAGTCACTGATGTCGCGACCACTGTGTTTTTGAGTAGCCCTGGATTTCAATTCGCTTGTAATGTGGCTTCTAATGGCTTGGGAATTAATTTGTGTGCTCTGCAGGATTTTCCCCAGGCGCTACGGACTTCACACTGATGCTATGTTTTTTCGTTGATAGTTGGTGTCTGGACCTTACCTGTGATCTGGAACTCATACAAGTCTCAGACAAAAGTTCGGTGGTTGTTTAATGAATATCTGGCTGGTTCTTAAATCTTTAATATCTTCAGAGTATGGAGCGAACCGCTTAGTCACCACCTGTTTGTAACAAGCGCCAAATCGGCCGGAGGCCAATTTTTTTTTTATTGTGTACCCCTTTTGGGGTCCTCCCAGCCACCTTCATGTACTGATTAATGATAACAATGCATTGTTCCAAGTTCACCCTCCGTGCAAAACTTTCCTGGTATGGGTTACCCATTGGGGAATGTACGCGAGCATTCACTCCTTCATCTATCCTGTCACCCGTCATTCTTTTTTTTCTTCCTCCACCACTACCGTATTTTATTGCTGCGCCGCGACACATTCTATGCTACCTATCTCCTCATCTCACTAGTTTCCATGGGACGCAAAAAACAGACCCAACTCAATGCTGCAGCACGTGCGCGCGCAGCCCGACACCCTCCAAGCAAAACTTTCCCTGCACAACATGGGTCAGATGAACCTAATAATACCCTCCATGCCACCCAAATTCCTGCCGACTTGCCACCAATTCCCGTTGTTGCCGAATGCCACTCTGCTTGTCTTGACAGAATTGAGTGGGGTGACGACGACAATGACGACTGTGGGTACGATGGAGGGGTCAGCACATTTTTTTCAGATGATGATGAATATGCTCCCGATGGTGATTCGGACTCGGAGTTCACTGAATCAGACCTGTCTGATTTTGACGAGGATATTCTGGAAGCGCTTAAGACAGAGCTGGCCTCCCTTGCGAAGCCTGCCACTGTGAATGATGCACTGGGGAAGTCAAAATCCAAGAAAGACTGGAAAAAAGCTGAGGCCAATCAGAGCCTTGGTTATAACGGTCTTTCCATACGGACCATCCAGCGTCATGCCAAGGATGCTCGTGACCGCGAAACGCACCGTGGAGAAGTCGAAAAATCGTGAGATTCACCACCTTTCTGCTGTATTTCAAGGGCTGACTATTTTCAGGACCAATCCCCAAATATCACTGATGCGCAGCATGTTTCACGCTGAGCCACGAGCTGCCCCAGTAACCAACAGGGCTTCACTGATGCCTTCGGAGACTCTGCCCGAAGAGGAGTTGACCCCTGCAGACCTTGTCGACTACTTTTCAGACCATGAATCCGAGCAGGGCAGTGGTAGCGACACAGATGACGAGACAGAGCAGAATGTGACTTCAAAATCCAGTGCACGGTTGCCTGTTGCTCCACCTCGGATGATCAGGTGGATGGATGCGTACCGGAGTGGAATGGAGACTCAAGATGCCCAGCTGCACGTCCGTAACTTCGGTTCAAAGGAGTACAAATCACATCGGCGCATCCCAGAAAGAGTTGCGCAGGCATACGACTAGTAGTACCCATACTTTGTAGCACTGCGCCAAATTGACCCTCATGAAAATGTAAAAGTCATTCAGTTTTTATTCAAATATAAATCCCTCTTAGGAATCTCTTCCTCTCATCAAAAGAAGCCGTTTGGCAAGAGGAAAAAATATTTGGATTTTTTTTGACTGAGTAATAAGACTTGTCACGGGGAGGTGGTGACTAAGTGGTTCGCTCCATAGGTTGAATTGCCTTGCCGAGCTTGCATTGAAGTTGGTTTGATCCCATCACAGAGGGAGATATCTTGTATTTGTGCTAGAACAGGACTTTATAAGCCTATGCGACTCTGGAATAATATGAACGAGTCTAAATAACTCTCTTAAATTTTCCTGGTAATAACAACGGTGCCTACAAGTCTAGCTATGTAATACTCCATTTCAATCAAAAAATATCGCCAAATGTACCCGTCGCGACGGCCGTAACCCGTCGACGGACGGGACCCGTCCGTCAGGGCGGTTCGAAATCTCTTTCGACGGCCGGGTGGGCCCGTACCGTCCCCACGACGGCACATTTTTGCGACGGTGACGGGACGGGACGGACGGGTCGAAGCCCTAAGGACACGTGATCGTCAATCCCACGCCTTGCATCGAATCACCTCTCCGGTAATTAAAACAATTCGGTGGTGATCGGTTTTGTATTTGTGTGTCGCTGCGATGTCCCACGAGCGACCAGAATTTCACGTGGCATTTTGGTGGGATTGATCGAGGATGGTTAGGTTTCGCCCGCCGCCGACGATTTGAAACCATGTTCAGAACCGCACGGTGTTGGCGTACCTAAACGGCACAATATGCCGGCGTCGTGTAAGTAGTAACCTTTTCCAGGAAATGCGAGAATTAAGCTCGTCGTGACATTCCAGTGGCCTGGCAGCGACGTGGAAGTCACCCAGCGCACTTCTTTCGGGTTCTCCGTACAAAAAGTAAGGAAAGATTTTCGACCCTAGGGAGCAAATTTCGAGGGTGTGTTTCTCGGAACAGGGTGGATACAATTAAACCAAATGGGGAAGAAACAAGGGTGGAAACCTAAATTGGGACGTCAAGCCGCGCCGGAATATTCTGAGACGTCGAAACGCGTAGAAACGATAAGTATATAGGATTCGAACTGCATTCCTTTGCCTCGCCAACATGGGCCAGTACGACGATCTCGTTGGGTGTGTTTCATGTCCTTGTCCTCGAATCTCATTAATATGTTGTTCGCAGGTCGATGTTAATCGGCTCCTGGCTCGCCGCCATGTTGTACGGGTTGACAGTCTGCAAGACCTGGGAATATGTTGTGAGGTATCCGAAAGACGTGCGGTTTCGGAAGGGGCTTCTTCTTTGCTGCATTTTCTCCTCTTCGCTCTCAATGGTCGGGGCATTCGCAAATGTCTACTATGTAAATGCTACCAATCTCCCTCCCAACTGCAGTCCTTACGCATTCCTCTACAGCCGACAGTGACTTTCTGGGGTGAGTGCGGCGCGCTTCGTTGGTAGGCGCAGCTGGCTGACTTGTAATTGCCGAAAGGGAACCCAGTGGGACTCGAGAAGCAGGTGGGGTCCAGATTCGCACACCATAGATGCTGGTCCAATCCAATGTAGTTGTGGGGGTTCCCCGTCTACGTGATGTTCAACAGTGTAACGGGTGCTATGGTTGACGCCTTCCTCATACGTCGCCTCTATCGACTGTATGTCTTCCGCGCCGGTCATCTTGATATTTATTCGAACATTTATTTAAATATCATAGGTCTAACATGTTATGGCTCGCGGTCTTCCTTGCAATTTGCGTTGTCGTCGGGGTACACATTGTTGATCAAGCCGCTCGCGTACCAGCTTATCAACTTTCAACGCAGCTTGTGGGCGCCATTATCATAAGCGTCACCCTCGCGGGGGCCGACTACTCCTCGGTGCGCATGGACGGGAGTGATATTTTATTCCTTGCCCGCTGAGACGTGTGTTCCAGAGAAACAAGGCGGCCACTGGTGTTGTGTTCTTCACTGTGGGTACAGCAGGCGCAGGTGCGTCGTCGCTGCATTCACCGGGCGTTGAAATGAGTTTACCTTTGACACTCCAGATATCCTCATCGCCGTCGCTCTCATCTGGAAACTTGTAACAATGAAGACGTCATTTATAAACACCAGCCCGTCAGTGGTCCCCCTTCCCTACATCCCTGATGCTAACCATACACTACAGGCTGATCCACCGCCTCATCGTCGGTGCCATTCAGACGGGCTCTACCACGAGCACGATTGCCGTCGTGGTGGTGGTGTCGTACTACATAAACAAGGAGAGCAACGGTGTGCTCCATATCATTCGATCTGACCGTGCTTCGTGGATTCATCATCAATGTAGTCCCGACAGCGTTCAACTACATGATGAGCCCGATGTACGTGGTGACGCTGCTGTACAACCTGAATCTTCAGCGGCGCGACGGTACCAGACGTTCCGGCACAGGCCGTTCGCGCTCGACGGACAATCGTGTGACCGACATCTCTTTGGGCATTCGTGAGTCCCTTCTCAACCAAGTGACGTCCCTCCGCTCAATGCACTCTACTTTCTCCATTGCAGAGTTCCACCACACAACAGTTGTAACAATGGACTCAGCCGTCGGGAACGCGGCCCGCACAGTCGATGTACGCTTTCATCCCATTACATCAATACATGCAGGCTCTTAAATGCATCGCAGCCCTCCACGAGCTACGGCGAGACGAAAGTGAAGGAAGACACCAATAGTGGACCGTTTACGCTCACATCTTCTTGCGTATGACGTCGCACGTCGCCCACTGTGGTGGAATGGCTTATATGCGGAGGGTCCAAGAGCATGTCAATAGGGGAGGATGGAACGCAGCGAAGAAACGTTTTTGGTGGGTTTTTTTTTCGGACAAAAGACGCACGGGACATAATATGATACAAAATAATGTCCATGTATGCGCGTTCCAACGGGATCTGCCACTTGCGGTGTTGAAATCCGCTGCTCCGCCGGAGCTCGTGAGTGCTGAGGGAAATGGGCTGAACTGAACTGAATTGACCTGAATTTCTATTATGCTGTACCTGGCCCTAGACTGCTACGATGACGCAACGGACACCTGAACTTGATCTTCGTTCCGACGGTCCAGCACGTCACACCGTTATTCGGGCCCCGCGCCGCTTCTTGGCTCTTCCCACCATTGCCCCAGTCTAGTCGTCCTTACAAGCCTCTCGTTGCTCGTTGTTTTCGCCGACGTTCATCCTAATCGCACTGCTACGATGACGCAACGGACACCTGAACTTGATCTTCGTTCTGACGGCTCGGCGCTTCAAACGGCTGACAGACTCACAGTGCATGGCTACTGCCTGGACTGCGCTCGACATGCTCGGGTTGCCATGTGCGACTCCCTTCTGGTTTCGCTACCTCTTTGCTTCTCTCTGGATTCTCCGTGCCGGTCCATTTACTGAGCCTCCTCCGTCTTCACAACGGCGTAGCTTGTTTTCGCGCCTCACCGGCCCTCTCCTACGTTGGTTTGTTCCACGGTCGTAATCGTATGCGGTACGGTATGTCGCAAATTTATCTTTAAGCTTATAAGAAGCTTCTATTACGAGCCCTTATCAACCGCTTATAATAAGCTTAGCAATACATAAGCTATGATAAGCGCCCACAGCCAACGCGGGCAAAATTTGTTTTAAAGCCTGTGTTGCGTTTGAGCCGCGCACCGCCAGTATTTCATGTCCAAAAGGATGTTTTCAATGGAAACTTTGATTCTGCATACCACAATATCCCAATAGCTGCGATCCTAGCGAAAAAAAAAGCATCTTATGCGAGATCTTTATTCCGATAAGGAGCTTTAAGGGGCACAGCTCTAAGGCCTTATAAGAGTGCGTAGTGAGAGTATAGAACTCCGATCACTTCGGAAAGCATAAATGACAGGTGCCATCGGCGGGCAACAAAGAACAACCAGCTAGACTCAATATGTTTTGCGCAAGGTCAGTGGAGTATCGATGGAGAGATGATCATAGAAGTCAACTGAAATCCATAGCATTCTTCATTCCTTTTTTCTTGCTTCTTCTTGTTTTCTTTTCCCAAAGATTTTCCCGAAACATATTCAAGGGTCAGTGTCATTGAGAATTTCGTGCGCCACAGGTACATGGTATATATATATGACTGTTAACATGTTTAAAATGTCTCTAACAAGGAGGATATCTCAAAGTTGTTCTCTTCTTTTTGGAATTTCCTGGGTGTGATTTCAAGTCGTTTTCAAAGCAAAATGGGAGTGAGTGGGTGACTTTCCATAAGCATAAAATATTCTGAGGGAATATCTGAGCCATTTCCGCCACGATGCCGAGTCAGCTGTCAGGACCCCATCAATCTGATGTGCTAAAAACGTACACGATTTAATGCAGATCTATTCAAATCTATAGAAATCTGAAGAGGGGGTACCTACCCCCTGTACAGACTTTCATATCCTCAACATTTATGAGAATATAACGAATCCGGCTGCTACTCCCATCATTGTTCCCAATTGGGATTCGTGTCATATCTGGTCGCATCATCGACTTTACCTCCGCTCTTCTGCCACGACATACCTCAGCCCGCCGGACCCTGCGCCAGGGCTGGATAGCTCCCTTCCGGCTTATTCTCTGGAAATTATTTATATATTCCTGCTCTATGTTGCTATCCATTATGGCAGTCTCCCTCTCAACAAAAGTCTACTTGACCTGATGCCTCCCTGACGAGTCCGAACCTCTGTACCATAAAGACCACAAAATTGTGTCCATACTCAATGTGTTTCATTCTCTTCATTGTGTTGAAGCAGTATCAGGGTGTCAAGATCCATAGTTGTTGGATTGTGCGAGGAGTATGCAAGGAAGAGTGTGTTTGTTGACGTGTTATTTGGCACGAACCTGAGCTTCAAACAGCTGTCAATCCTAATCGAATTCGGAGCGAAAAGTAAAAAAGTTTGGACTAAATAAATTCATCTGAGGGGTTTCCCATAAGAAAACGGCGATTAAATCGATTGATGCCATCACTGGCACTCTCAAAGAAGCTCGGATATTCCCCAGAATAAAATATGCTTATGGAAAGTCACCCAGTTTCCTCAAGAGTTTTACACCTCGAATGGAAGGCCAGGGAATGCTGTTATAAAGGATGTTCCCATGTATTTATTGCATCTATGTTGCGCCTATGGTTTAAATAAAAGAAGACAATAAAATTTGTGGTATAAAAAGGCTTCTACCATCCACAGTGAAAGTATTTCCGGTGTAGTGGAGTCCCGGCTATTCCAGATAAGTGCGTGCGGCGAACGCCAACGACTGGGCGGTCGAGAGAGGCGGGAGGCGGGATTGTGCAAATGGAGCTAGATTTGATGGGAGTTCTACACACCGACTCACCACTGGCCTTATAAGGCCTTACAGCGCCTTATCGGCGAAATTACAAAGTTGGGACATAGGGATCTCTAAACATGTACAATATCCAATGGCAAAGAAGAATACAGGGAAATAAGATCGAGCGCAAATAGAGTTTCAAAGGTCGAACTATGGCTCCCCACCAAAGAAAAGAAAAATGGGGACATGTGTCAGCGGCGGAACGAGACTTGGGAGGATCTCGTAACTTTCTGATTTTCGTAACGTTGTTTCTTCCAAGGTGTCCCTTTCGAAGCTACTCTCTCGTACACAGACGCTTCGACCGATGATCGTATCTCGCGCGAAGCCCATTTTGGCTTGATTGTCCTATGATAAACGAAGTTTGGACCCTGAAATTTAGGTTTCAGAATTATTCATCTGCGGGAGTCCAGGACAGACTATTTACGGTGCGTTGCTGTTCTTCCCCGAAGGGAAAGGTAGAATTGGAAATGTGTCCTATTCTGGAGAATACTTGATGTCACCCTAGAATCGCGAGGGGACTACTTACAATACAAGAGCGCGGTGGGCCGCGAAGCGGCTCACCATTTCGGCGAAGGAAGTGAAGTGGGTGCTAAAGAGGGCGTGTGTCATTTCGGCTTTACTCAGCTCTGACAACTCGAAGCTGATGATCCAAATATTCGGGCCTGAGAAGCCAAAAGTGGGGATTTATAAGGCTTCAGACAGACACACGCGATTTTATAAAGAGGGGGATTTAAAGCAATTAAGCACCCCGTCCTTGCCCTCACCAAACCATCAGATAGATGGGTATCTCGCTACTCCTGGCCTTGGTGGCTTTGTGCGTCTTCGTGTGGCTGCGGAAAGTAGGATCTCGGGAAGCAGGACTCCCTCCGGGCCCACCCACTGTGCCCCTGCTTGGGAACTTGCACATATTGCCAGCGGAATTTGCTCATCACAAGTGCGTGCCGTTGCAAGACTCGGTTTGGCTTACGCAGTCTCTCTAGGTTTACTGAATGGGCTCGGAAATATGGCGGGATTTATTCCGTGAGCACCAATTCATATTGATGTTTGGAGGGGATCATTTACTCGTCGCTTCAGCTGAAAGTGGGTTCCGGGACAGTGGTGGTGCTCACAGACCCTGCAGCGGTTAAGGAGCTGATGGATAAGCGGAGTGGCTCGACAGTTGACCGACCTCCTTCGCACGTCGTTGATCTTGTCACCGGAGGGTTGAATATGGCATGTGCTAATTTTTCAATGAGGCCACGACATTCCTCACCATACCCCCGTTGTAGGCCTTTGCCCACTACAGTTCGTCTTTCGCTGTGCAAGTTGCATTGACATTAACCAGATTATATGCAAGCCGAAAATTGGAGGACTCTCCGTAGGACGGCTCATGCTATTCTGACACCTCAAGCCTCTGCTCGACACTTACCCATTCAGCGGGCTGAGGCTTCGCAGCTCCTCCACGATATTTTACGGCACCCTCAGGCTCGTCGTACAGTTTTGATACCAGTCTCACCTTTTGACTTACTATCAGGGCTTTTATACCCACATCCGGCGGTACTCTAACTCTGTTATTCTGTCCGTGCTCTATGGGAAGCGCTCGCCGCGATACGAGACGCCCCAAACCACCGCGTTTTTCAAGGCCCAGCACGAATGGATGCTGCTACTTGAGCCCGGTGCTACACCTCCCGTCGACATGATTCCTATCTTGAAATACGTTCCGGAGCAGTGGGCGAAATGGAAGCGTGATTGCGCGAAAACGCGTAAACTGCAACGAGATCTGTATTTTGGTCTGCTGGACGAAACGAAGGAGAGACTGCGGAAGGGCGAAGAGAACGGCAGCTATATGGAGGAAATATTAACGAGACAGGAAGAGTTTGGGATAGACCGGGAAATTACCGGGTTTGATTCCGCATTCTTTTTGATAGTAGGCCGCCAAGCTCACAGCCACTCAGGTATCTCGGTGGCGTGCTGATTGAAGGGGGATCGGACACAATCTCGTCATATCTTCAATCCTTCATCTTGGCGTTGGCTGCATATCCTGATGCGCAAAAGAAAGCACACGACGAAATGGATCGTGTGGTTGGAGAGCATCGCATGCCTACTTTGGATGATCTCGAAGAAATGCCTTACATTCGTGCCATGATTCTGGAAGTGCGTTTGGTGCGTTCGTGCCTTTAATGGGGGCTGACTCCGGAATTAGACGCATCGATTCCGACCGGTATTGCCCCTCATAGTTCCCCACAGTACAGTGACTGCAGAAGAGGTACATTTTTCTCACAAAGACGCGCAATCATCCACCTTATCTGCACAGTACAACGATTTTATTATACCCCAAGGGACCACCATCTTCGTCAACGTTTGTGAGTTCAAGAAATTTATATTTGTGCTCGCGCCTCACCACACCAAATCCGTTTTAGGGGGGATTTTCCATGACCCAGGTGATCCAGTTCTTCTCATTCGGGTCAAGTTTATAGTTAATCTTCAGATCTTTACGACGACCCGGAGAATTTCATTCCGGACCGATATTTGCTCACCGAAAATGGCACAAAACCAGGCGTCGATGACAGCGATATGCGGCCGAATTTAGGGTTCGGAGTTGGTCGCGTCAGCCCTACCAACGTTCACATTTTTTATATTTAACCACCTGGAAGTACAGAGAGTGTGCCCTGGCATTCACGTGGCACAGAATTCGACAGTGCGTTGTCGTACCACCGCCATAATTGTACCCTCCTCACAAATTTCATTTAGAACATCAACGCTATGAACCTCCTTTGGGCATTTAACTTCACCCCGGACACGGACGGGGATGGAAATCCCATAAAGCCGGATATATTCGATTATGAAAAGGTGAATAGATGTTATGTCACACAGTGCACTTCGACGCTGACTTGCGTAGGGACTTTCGACTGCGCCGCGGCCATTCAACTGCAAAATCACCCCTCGCTCACCAGAGAGGGCGGAAATCATCGAACGCGAATTCCTCGAAGCAGCGGATACGTTCTCGAAATTTGAGTTCGGGCTTAGTCCGGAAGATCAGGAATTTGTGGCCAATTCCCGGCTGCAACATATTAGCCGATAGGCCGGTGCCCTTCTTCCTTCTTTATTGTGTAGTACAAGTACAAATTGTCTCGCAGTTCTCGACAAATTGTAAATTTTCTCAAAACCAGCAGCCTCAATCGCAGAATAAGTAATTCAGCCAAAAATTCGAAACGCGTATTGAAGGTCATCACGTGCTGGGAAAGTTGAAACCATCAAACGAAGGTCTTGATGAACACGCTCGTAACTCTCCTTCCACAGGGCTTCCATGTGTGCATACCGTGTGGCGGCTGTCATTCGGGACTTTGGGGATCTGTAGTCTTCTGGCGTGCCTCACGCGACTAACGCAGCGTAGGGATTCACCGAACTTGCGTGTCGGGGGGTTTTTCTCCACGACGGTGACCAGTGCGCTACGTGCGTATGGAACTGGAGTAGATGGAAGGCTACGAGGTTTTCGAACTTGCTTCTCCTGAAATATGACGAATAAACAAGCCACATTCACCTCATGTGAGGACGGGTCCTTTTTTTTACAATCTCCTGGCTCACGTTGGGCTGCAAAGACCCAAGCCAAGGATGGGAACAGAGAAGACCGTTCAATGTGCTTAGTACAGCAAAATAACAACAGGATAAGAAGCAGGATAAATTGTGAGCCCAGCTAGGTCCCCTTTCGGAACGTGCCGGGTTGTAGTCTACTCGTACATGCGGCCCAACTACGTACTTTCAACTACGCTGATACCCATTTACCTTCGACGAGCTGACCACGTTTAAGGCTGTAGATCTAAGCACCTGGATACCAGCAACAGCACACAGCAGTCTGGGACATTAGAGCATCGGACGACGTGAGGACGCCGGTCGGCGTAACGGCCGAGTCGAAAAGATACGAAACGTTTGCGAAGCAAATTTAGCAATACGGCAAACTGTCTCTTTATTGAAGATAATCTTCTTCAGAACGACCGTTGCATTCTCCTCATTTTGCAAGGTTAACACTGACGGGGCTTTGGCTGAAACCGCGCGGACAAATTTATGCCTGACATCTGCAAGGTTCTCCGACCCTCCGCAGAAGAACAGGGCATGCTCCACAGTCTCAACATCATCGCAGCCAAATCGACATAGACGCAAGTGCCTTTCAACTCTCCAATAATATCGGGAGTTGTAACGCAAGCTCTCGATGGCAAGTCCATGTTGACTAAGGAGTAGTCGTGTCAATGCCCGTCGATGATCAGCGTTCACCACCAATTTCAGATAGTGACGAAGAATGGCAGTAATAGGTCGTGCTGAACCCTCCTCAACAGGTTCGTCTCGTCCATGCAGTAGATACAAACGCGTAGAGCCTATAATGGCAGCTTCCAAACTCGTCATGGCTGAGAAATAAATCTGCTTACACAAAGACTCGCACGTCTTCGCAGTAAACATCTGTGCATTAGGCACAGTCACAGGAAAAGGCAGAGACTCAAGAGCATAGATGAGATCCATCCAGTAGCCCTCACAATCATTTTGAAATAAATTGAAAGAGTCCGCCAGAGCCAGCCAAGCATAATGAGTTTTCTCGAAGCCCACAACGTAATTGACATAGCGTATGGCCAGGATAAGCCGCCTATATCACACAGGCAGAAGTCCCATCTCTGTGAACAACGGCGCGCATATGGATGAGGTCCCCAGTCCCAAAATCCTACGCAGATAGGTCTTCTGGACTTTTTCAAGGGTGGAAAGGGCCGCAGCATCGACATCTACAATGATATCTGCCCCACTAATAAGGTGGGGGTCTACACAAGCCATGTAGAGCACGCGCCCCTCCTTTGGAGGTAAGTCTCCAACCCAAGCCTCAATTCCCAGCACAGAAAAACAGCAGTTGCGCGCCGTTTGGGCCTTAGCAGCGTAATGAGCAGCAAAGATGTTCCTATGATTAGACTGGAAAGTAACCCCCACATAGCAAAATTCATCCTTATATCGTACAGTCACTCCGTTCAACAAGAAAGTAGGCAGTTCACGAGGAGCTGAGCCAAAGACCATAATCCAAGACTTCCCGGCATTTGCTTCCAACATATTATCACCACACCAATGTGCGAACGTGTTCAAATGACGCTGCAGTCCAGATGCGGTATACGAAACCACAGCCATATCATCTGCATGTTCCAGATGAGATATCATGAGCCCGAAGATCATAATATCGTCTGGATCTGGATGCAAGTCGAAATCAGCAAAGAACAAGTCCCACAACGTAGGGGATGCAGGATCTCCGATGAGAACTCCAATGTTGGACTGAAAGACTTCAGAATAGTTCCCTCTCAGCGTCACCATGTACTCCATCCGCCCGTACAGCATTCGTATCCAATCAAATAGCTTCCCAGAGACACCCAGATTAAACAGCTTCAACCACAGTAGATCGCGATTTGTAGACGGAAATGCATTTGTAATATCCAAGAAAGAAACCCATAGAGTTTTGCCTTCAGCCCTGGCCCGTTCTATCATACAGCGAAGTACGAAAGCATTGTTGTTGGTTCGATAGTGCTCTCTAAAACCGTTCTGAGAGGGGGGGATAATATTGCGGCTCTCCGCCCAGTCGTATATCCGTTTATGAATAAGCAAACAGACAAGCTTCAAGAAGCAGCTTTCAAGACCAACGGTTCTGTAGCTGTCGACCTCTGTGAGCGGCTTGTCTTTCTTTGGGATCGCAGCAATCAGCGTTGTCAACCAGACACTGGGAGCATCGTTCCGATCAATGCAGGCGTTGATCATCCTGCAGAGCACCTCATTCTCAAACTCAGCTATCTCCCCGTAACATGCTCGGTCCAAACCGGTCGCAGTACTGAAATGGCCTTCCAGATGGTCTTTGGCCCACGCAATGTCATCCTCCGTCACCCGCCCACTGAAGCATTGCTCCAGTGTTGTGTCTATAGAAGGGACCGGAATTGAGGCCGCCGCCTCCTCTACAGCACGTTTATATTCCATGTTAAAAGCAGCGGGAGGTGGGTCCTTTGCATTCATTCTTTTCTCAAAACACGCCGCAAGCTCAATCAGGTCCACTGCAGCAGGCTTAGACTTCGGACAGGCCATACTTCTGTAAAGTTTCCAAAACGGGGCAGAATTCGACGATGCATTGGTAATTTTCCTCAGGTTCGTCCGTTTAATCGCACGATACAGAGCACGACCCCGGTGCGGCTGGCGATAGTGATTGATATCCGGCATGTCAGAATCTGTGCTCATTTTGACAGACCGTTTATCTTTTGTGGGCAGTTCCGGAATGTCGCTGGATACTTTGGGTCCGAAAGCATGTCCACCTTCTGTCCAATGTTCAGATTGATATGGAACTACGGGTGCTCTCAAGCCGACGTAAGTCGTGGAGGGTAGTGCAAGCTTTGCTCCTTCTTTAGCCAGAGCGTCTGCCGCATCATTATGCATATTACCCGAGTGAGCAGCGACATATCTGAATCGTACTGCAGCTGACCGATACCGGATCCAAGACACGATGTCCTTCAGTAGATCTCCGTTGGCACATTTCCATCCCTTTTGTTCATTCTTCACAGCCCAGTATATTATTGAACGAATCGCATACTCAGAGTCGGTGTATATTTCGACCGCCTCCCATGGTCTAGCTCTTGACAGCGCGTATAAGATTGCCAGTAACTCCCCCCTGTTATTTGTTTGAGAGCCATAACCCTAACCCTAACCCTAGTAAATTGGAAAGAATGACCCTTATACGGTCGGCGGCATGATTTTGGTTTTGATCACCGACTTTGGACACCGGTCATGGAGACAAGTGGTACTAACACGTGTTGAACTTAATAGAACATTATACCTAGTATACACGCACCTCTAGCTTATTCTGCAAAACAATCGGGCTTTGAATTCGTTGCTGCGTAATTGGGGTTAAACATCAGATTTTGATATACCCCATTCAGAAACTGTTGTTGGGCCCGAATGCACATTTTGACCCTACAAAAAGGGGGATATGAACAAGCCCCCCCTCATTCGTGGGCCATAACTATTTGGAACAGTCCCCTTGTATTTGGTTCAATTCAGACCGCAATTCGACTTGAAGTCTCGCAGAGTGATCGAGAAGTATCGCAAAGTTTCTCAGATCTTGGCTCGCATTTTGTAGACGCTTCACTGAGTTTCGTCGATGATGACAAATTCTCATTTGCAAGCATTTCGCTCAAGTATAGCATACCCTGAAGAAACATGAACCCTCTATATGCATGCTCAAGATGAAAGGCAATAGTATTAACGGGGCGAAAATGGGAAGTAAAAATGCACCATGTGCTAGATACTTTGTCGCCTAGGAATCAGATACGACCATGACAGAGCATGAGATGTATGCAGGCGGAGAGAGAGATATTTACTCCCCAATAACGTCCTTGAGCTGCGTGGTGGGAATTGCAGCCGTGAATGCCTTACGCGACAAACGCGTCTGCGTCTGTTGCTCATAGGCATAGCCGAAACCAATCAGTTCACTCTCAGAAAACGCAGTTCCAATGAACGTGAGGCCGAACGGAACGCCTGGTGCAGGGTACACTGTGCCAAAGCTGAAAGGGCGCGCTCTATGCCCATCATGAGAGAAAACACTTAAAAAAAAACCACGGGAATCACTCACCTAACAGTGCTCGGATAAAATCCCATCGGAACTGTACGCCGTATCAGATAGCTTATAATTCATAGGATCTGTAAGACGACTTGCCAGTGACGGCTGGATACCCAACAATGGCCATTTTTGTTGCTCGTCATCAGCCAACGATAGAAGCACAAGATTGAAACGTACCTGCACGGTTGGGAGTATAACCAGCGCCCCCTCCAGAGGGATCGTTAATGCCTGGAGCCGGTAAAACGAGTGCGTCCAGGTTAAATTGCTTCAGAACAAAGTCGATACCGCGCGTGCTTCCGATGTCATGGTCAGCAGCGAGGGCGGCGAAGTATGTGACATCCATGCCGCCGAGTCGAGTCTCCGCCATAACAAGTCTGGTGATGGAGAGTCGGTACAGGTACCGTCAGAGGATATATTTTTGGAGCTTACAGAGACTGGTCTTCATGGCCGGTAGGCTCTTCTATAGTGGGATTGGCGTTATTGAACGCAATCAAGTCGCTCAGGGTGTGCACCCCGGTTGGGTTCTTCAGCAGCGCCCCTGTGTATTGAGCGAATTGAGTCTGCAAAGAAAGAACTCAGCGAGGAGGAGATTCCTGATTCCACAGGAATACCTACCTCGAAATCAACTTCCTCAATAATAATCTCGTTGGAGTTAGTCACGAACTCGTCCACTGACGGTAAATCGACGGGGTCGACTACGGCGGCACCAAGCGCTCTGATTGTATTCAAAGCCTGCTCGAAAGCTGCATTAACCGAAGGATCGTTTCCCGTTATTGAATTGTTAAGAAAGACGCGTCGCATTTTTTTGCTTCGCCGGGACGCAGCTTTGAGCAACGGCGACACTATAATTACCCCGAATACCGGTGGTTCTCGTCAACATTAACTCTGGTATATTCGCCGCGCTCCTTTCTCTCGTAGGTGACTAAATTATTGCCCACCTATCCGAACGCCAACAAGTCTTCGTGGAGTGCGGCATTCATTCCCAATCATCCAGCAAGGTTGAAGAATTGAAGAAAGGAGTCCACGAAATATCGGTGACTCGAGGCAACATTATAAATAAAGTCACGAGCAAATGGGAATATTATTCTAGGCGATGCAGATAGAAACTGCAATAGAACCAGCTAGCTGAAGGGCATGGAATAGTTGAGGAAATAGATTAAAGCGGGGTGCGGATCCCATCCCAATCTCAGAATAGGTACAGATGATTGCGGATATGCGTCAAGAATGTTGCAGGTTGCATTATGAAGATGAATTCGAAGAACGGATTTCTTCCGGAGTAGCAAGCCTAGAGCCCAGAATAAGAGTGACTCTGGGGCCCCGGGAACCGAGATCTGGACCCGGGCGCGTGAGCCTAGCGGCAAAGATGAAAGAGAGCTCTGCAAGACGTCAAGGACCGAACTCCTCGCATGTGGATTCAGAGGAGAAGCAGACGCGGGGTGTATAAAGCGAGGAGCAGGGCGGTAGACCGAGTGATATCCACGCCGCAGACGTGGTGGGAAAGAGAGGACTCACCCACAGCCAGCAATGAATAAATAGGAAGGAAACGATAAGAAGAAATGACCGAGTGGATGGAACGATGGGAATAAACTGTTGGAAGAGGAGATATCATGTTTCGTACATGAGTACGTCAACAACCGATGGATATATTGAACGCGATATGTGAATTTAGGGAGTGGGTACGCACCCGCGGCCGTGAGTAGGTGGTGCAGATGCGGTTTCCCGACTCACCTGACGGCTAGCACAAAAGATGCGGCCCTGGTATTATTGAGTATCGGGATGCATCGCGGTGGAGGTCGGTCCCAATAGAATGGAGGTTGCTGATGGTCGGTCCTTTTGCATAATAAAAGCGCGCAATGCACCGTAAGTGACGGGATCCATCCATGTCCCGCCGCGCATACGAGATTCGAGGAATATGCGGCGTGGTGCAGGAGGGGGCGCGTATTCAAACCTGGGGAATGCGCGGGGAAATATAAAGATTTATTGAAATTGAAAATTGGCAGGAATACGCACCGGCGGGGATGGACGGCGAGGCGCTTCCCGCTGCCCGACTCCAGAGGGAAATGGCCTGCGGGTACAGGGCGGCGAGAGGCGACCAGATAGGTGCAGCGACGCACCGTGCCTCACACTGACAATCAGCCCATATTAACGCTACCGGCAACCTGCATCCTATTGTCCAAGTAGGATGCAGGTTGCCGGTAGCGTTGATATGGGCTGATTGTCAGTGTAAGGCACGGCCATGCGGAATGGGAAGAAAAATGAGAGAAAATATAAAGAGAGGAAGGAAACCAGATCAGCATATGAATGAATCGATTATAGAATAAAAGCTCTTGTCTACAGTAGATCGTACAAACAATTGGCCTAGTGTTCTCAAAATTAGATGCGGCGTGCTCGTAAATGGAAGGAAGTAGTGCTCCGCACCACAAATTGATGCAATCCAGCCTGCCCACTGCCGGCCGCCGACGGATTGGAGGTTGATACGAGTCAGTAATGAATCGATGAGTATGGACCGCTGGAAGGGGTAGGTGGAAGAAGTCAGGAACGAAGAACTCACGCACCGGGGACGGGATGGTACTGATACGGATCCAGGTCTGCTTCGTGGGTTTCCCAGTTCTATGCTTTGTACGAGATATTTCCCCTCGTGAAAATCGAGTGAGTGTCGCGGTGAATTGGCGGAACCGAAGAGATGGCGACGTGAGATGATCTAGGGAAGAAGGGTGAGCGCAACACATAGGTTAGCGCGCATAAGAGACGCCAATCGGAATTTAGTGCGCGGTGGGAGGACGGAGAGAGTGACGAAGAATCGAAGGCGGCAAGGCGGAACTCAACGAAAATGAGGTAGGAGGAGAGAGAAGAACGAGATTCGTACAAGGCTTGAAGAATGGAAGGAAGTGGTAAATAACTGGGATGAATACGCGCTTTGACATATAGTGCGGTGGAAGCCGCTGTGGGGTTTCAACGGTAGAGTGCAGTGCACAGCAAGAGGATGGGAGGATCGCGGGGGACGAGAGACAATAGGGAGGGTGTGTGGGGAGTTTGGGAAGGCAGCGTCGATGGCGGTGGAAGTGCGGCGGATCGGGCCGTATGGGAAGGCTCTGTCAAGCAAGGCCAAACACTAGGTCACTTTCTGGCAGCCCCACTTCTTGCCCGCCCTGGGCTGCTATACCCCCCTGGCCACGATGTACCTGCTCACCGCTCCCCGCCCGCCCAACAAGCTCGAGCCGCGCTTGGGTTGCCCTGGGGGCGGGATATACTATACTCGCGTGGTCCAAATATGAGTGCCCTGCCCTCCGTCAATCTCCACCAGGTTTCCGCGGGCTCTGCTCTGAGCTGCGCACTCCTTCGCCCGGTATACACCCAAAAACATACACACCTACTGCGCCGCATTTTCCACCATCCGGCGGGAAGAGCTAACTGCGCGCGGTGGCTACGACGAACATGATGGGCACTATCAGCGCTATCGCGACAGTGGAGCAGTTGCGCAGCAGGAGGCTCGACGTGCCCCATTTCTTCTTGGGACGGGCGAGGTCGGGCAAGTGCAAAGTCATCACCCTCGATGAATGAGCGAGCACGCTGCGACAGGTGCGTTTCTTTTTCCTTCATCCTTCACATTTCCTTACTTCTTTCTTAACCCTCTGCTTCGCATTCCTTTCATCGCCCCATTATATCCTCCCACTTTCATCGCTTCCTCTTCCATTATTTCTGCAAATTCCACTCCGTACTCTCCCTCCCTATGCTAACACCCCATCTAGTTCTCCGCCCATGTCCCGTCCACGCTCTTTCTCCTCAATGGCCGCGATGCGCCGCGCTTCGCCTTCAACTACCGCACCCTTCAAGCCGCGTCCGTTAATGAACTCGCGGTGCGTCCCTGTTCTTCTCACGCCCTTCCTCAGCCTCCATCCTCCTTTCCCTTCTCAACCTCTTTCAACGCACCCTCCCCCAATGCACACGATTCACCTACAGCTGCCCAACACTGACACTCGTGTTTTTTTAGTCCAGCAACACAGCAACACAGCCCCTTCACGCACGCCCCGCTCCCAACATCCGAATTTTTCGCGCACCAGAGCCGCTGCGGGTTCCGTTCCTTTTTTCTCTCTCTCTTTCCATTCGTTCTTTTCCGTTTTTGGAGCGGCAAAGGGATTTTGACGCATGCAAGGTCAGTCTGCGTCAGTTTGATTTGAACCTAGGAAAATGTCTACAATCCGCTCTTCTCCGGCGGGTACTCCAGGTATACAAATTGTGACAAGGCCTCTGTCTCACTTAATTTCATGGGTACGCGCGCTTCCTTTGTCCTATTTCGTATCCATTCATCGTGCTACCTCATACGTATCCCGCTATATTCTACTCATGACTTCTTTACTTCCTCCATTCTTCCGTTTTATCGGTTTATGTACTTATTTGTGGACCCGTACCCTCAGTACCCACACTTCTTCCCTCTTCGCCTTATTCATCCATTTTATTTGTTATCAGCCTGTTTCTTCCCTTCTTTTCATCGCTCCTCTGTTTTGTGTTCGCTTTTATAAATTATCCGGTCATCCGATCATCCGTTCATCCTCTTCCTTCGTTCATTCACTTATATACCCTTCTTCCAGCAACCGCCATATTTATCTTCCGTGACAAAACGGACCGCCACGGGCTCTACCCTGTCACTTCTCGATAACACAGACATTCAACGGCGTCTCCGGATGCGGTGGGGCATTTGCGCACGTGTGCGAGAAGGGCAATACGCTCGCGTTTTTTTGTGGGCAATTTGGATACCAAAAAACATACCGTGACGGTGAAGAATATTCCGGGGGAGTTGGGGGCGTATTTTGGTGAGTTTTGTGGCTTGGTTATCCTTTACGATTATTCTCCCGATTCGATTTTCTTTTGTCTCAATTATCCCGTGGACTGATCGTTTGTCGTAGACCTCGACGTAATCGTGCTCACCACACCGTCTACGTAATTGCGTGAGCACGCCGAGGGGCTGGGGAAATGGAGGTGTGGAGCAGAAGTAATTCAACGGCGAACGCGCAGAGATTCGGTGGTGTCCCACTCCTCCTTCTCTGCTTTTTCATTGGCATGCTTCTCGCGTGTCCTTTCAGACATTAGTTAGCGGTGTATGTTCACTGTCCACCGAGCTTTTCCTTTCGAATATCCCACAGGGATGTGGGTTTCTCGCCTTTCGGTTTAATTTTCCGTTCGGCGTTCGAACGCGACGTCTCCTGGCCGAACGCCGAACATGAATATGGACGTCGGTTCGGCACATTGCTGAACCTTGGACCTGGAAACCCGGCATTCGGTTCGGGCCGGTTCAGCTTGAACCGGACCTTGCCAGCACGAAATGTCATCGGCGCGCGCGTCTTGGGCTTCCTCTTACAGGATCTGTGACAGCACAAGCAGCATTCTCGTCAAGACGATCTCGTCTTGTTTGTTAAGGGGATGGTCATTGGGAGTGAACAAGAGGCCAGTCCAGGCGCAGCATAAGGCGAACGTATCCTGCGTCTTTTCTATCGGAGGCACCTCTTGCGCGTCTGTTAGTCTTATATTTATTACCGGAATATGATTTAACCAATTTCCAGCTCGTCCGATGGAGGCCCGTTGCCCGCGGTCTCCCGGCACCTTTCCTACCCGTCCATGGAGCGGGTTAGAGAGCAGATCATCGAGGAGATGAAGACCCCAACTACAAAGCCCGACGCCCGTAAGTATGTGTGTTCATCTGCTCACGGCCAGAAAGATAGCCACTTTCCTTCCAGGCGCTGCTGCGTGACGGCTACCGCCGCGCGTTCACGGGTTCAAAAAGCGCTCCGATCGAGATGCTCGTCGTGTCGCCCGAGGCTGGATATATGAGTATATTAAAATATAATGGATTATAATCCTAAAATTAGGATTAAATATTGTCCGGCCATAATCTTCAGGTTCAATATTCTAGAGCATTGCATTACATTACAGTATGATATATTATGGTACGGGGATCATATTTAATCGTAATATTAAGCCACAGCCAAGTCAGAGCACAGTGTTCTTTGCTACTTGATAGCTGTTAGATATACCTGATGCATCCTGCTGTAAATAAATCCGTCAGATGTGCTCAGAACATATTTGAACCAAACTTTGGTGGAGTTTGCATCTTGATTTGGCGCGAAATGAGCACATGACATTGAACACAATAAAAATTACATGAGTAGGTCATCCCATCTGCGCATCCCATTGGGTATCATTTAAAACCCTAAGCTACGTGGTCTAGATGTAAAAAGTGGGTGTTCCGAGTTACCGAAAGTAACACTGGGGCCTTGAAGGCACGTGAAAGCCAAGTGCCTTTTGCGTCAATTTGATCGAAATAATCAGTACTTCAAAAACTCCCCCCCACGCAAATCCCACGTCGTTGTATGGTTTAATTTTCAAATTTAGCTTGTAACTAAGACATAGAGGGGCGGCCGACAAAACAAGAATATTCCAAAACAACCACTTAGGCCGCACTCGACTGCCTTCAAGTTCTTAAATCTCAGCGGCCGAGACTGCCGTTTTTGGAGCGGTACCACGACCGGATTGCCTTGAGGGTGGAAAACCGGCTGATTTCTTTCAATTTCTTTCCAATATTGGCAAGCCTCAAGTTCAGGTACCTAATTCTGGCTTTGCGCATTAAATGGGGTCTTGGAACATTTCCCGATTTCTACACTGGGCACCTTTTACGCCTGGCGGCCCGTCTTGTACCTATTTCCTATTGCTCTTCGTGTAATTGGCGCAGTCCACCTCCATCTCCTTTGCCAGGGATCCTTTTAATTTTCTTCCCATCTCGTGCACTAGCAGTGTAATACCAGCTGGTTGGATTCGATGGCAGGCGGGCCCTCTGATATTCTTAAGATCCAACCACGAGCCCTAGCACGCTGTAGAACTCAAAGCACTGATCAAAAGCAAAGTTCTATCTTGAACTTCAATTTCGATCCCAACCCGATTCTTCTGTGCGTTCCTGTCTCGTCTTGTTCGCAACGCGCCCAAACGTGGCGGAAGGGCCACGAGGCTCAGTTAATGCTTACCCATTACATCCAAGCCTTCGGAGGAATTCTGATGATTTCTCCCAAAATGTAAGAGCCGCCACCATGGCTGGACACGCGCGTGTCTGAGTCAGAAATGGCCTGCAGAACTGGCTGGGCAACTGGTTATGATTCATTCCAGGAGTTTTTGTCGCAAAAAGCCTTTGTCGGAGATAAGCCAATATAGGTTAATATAAGGCGGTATAAGTCTGTAAGATCATTGGGGGGTCTATAACTTTCAAAATTGCGCTATCCTGGGTTATAAGGACTTACGGAGGTTATAGGGTTATACAGGGTTATAGGAGGTTATAGCGGCTTATAACTGGCCGAGGTAAAATTTCGAAAAGATCTTGCTCCCCTCCGCTGGTACTTTGTAGTACCAGAGGGAAGGAGAGTAGTTACTTTACTAGTTAGAATCATTGTTATTATTAAGTATCAGTTAACAAGGTAGGTCAGGGGTCAGTAATTATATTATAAAGTGTTGCGGAGTCAAATTACATTCAGAGTATCTGTTATCAGTGCAGGGAAAAGCTCAGATGTAACCAACACAGTTTTGCACCGTGCTCAGCGCTCGGGTTGGAGCCCCACTCCACCCAGCTCCACCCGCTCCACAACTGACAGAAGTGCCTGTAAATTCACCCCCAAAACGGTGTTTTTTTTGGCGACTGAGGCCGACCCGGCAGATGAGGATATTGGGACAATATATAGCTGCCTCTCAGCCCTCAATGCCCCACAATATCACTCAACAATATATTGAATTATAACTACTTATACCCTAGTTGTAAGCCTAGTATAAGTCGCTGTAACTCGCTTATAAGCCTGTAACCCTTCCTAACCCCTTATAGGCGACCAGGCCCTTTTGCGACATTGTATTGTCACATATTTATAGTATTGCCTGCCATGCACTAGGCTGCGTTTTGTAGTCCAGAACTGGACCTGCCTCGCATGCGCATCATCAGCGAGCACCTCCCGCCTTCCCAGAGCGTCTAAGCGTGCACGAAAAGATGATTGATGGTTTTATACACCTGTTAGAACTATTTACAACACATACCTATTATGAACTGCGTCTGTGGAACTTGCTTTGGGCCACCTCCGGCGAATAAAAATAGGGGGATTTCCATATATCGAATTTTCCCACGCCGTAAACGGTTGGTTGGTTTCACGTCGGAAAAAAAAAACCCGCCCTAAATCCGTTTTTTGAATGCCGGTGCCCCCTTGAGCCCGCTGTTGAAGAAATCGCTGGATACAGCCGGTATATCGTCCCAGGCCGTATATAGCCGGGAATATGAGAAGTGAACGTTGGCGTCATTCCAGTTTCGGTGGGAATGATGTGTGATTTCGACACCGCAGCTCAATATGCGCACATATGTGACAATGTCACGCCTTTCGCCTCTTGATTTCAGATTAGTGACTCTCATCCGGTGCTCGTCCTGGCTGGCCTCCCGTGATCCTAAGAAGGCTCCCAACCAACCAGTAAACGTCGCTGCTGTCTGGTTCCTGACGTCCTACTGCCACTTTGCTGCCATTCGTCCGACATCAACGTCCCCACTGCCACAAGGCGCTGCTATGCGTATAAAAGCCCTGTGGTCCACATAATCGGCTCAAGTGCCACCCCAAACGATACCAAGACGTGCCATTTGGTACTCCTTGCAGGTTGCAACCGCCTCTGGATTTACAGCATGCAAAGCATAAAAATGGTCATAGTCGGAGATGGTGGCGTTGGAAAGGCTAGTTCCCGTATCTACATGTAAACCACTCAAATTCATCATCGCCCTAGACCTCCCTCTGCATCTCGTATACAACTAAAATGTTTCCCAGCGAATATATTCCGACTGTAGGTGGCTCAAACTATCCCGTACTGCGGTCGCACACACAGCTTCCTAGGTGTTTGACAGTTATGCTGTCACGATCCCCGTCGGAACGGAGAGTTGGATCTTCGGGCTGTGGGACACTGCTGGTGAGGAGCTGACTTGAGTTTCAACGTCCTCCACATCTGATAAAAATCACTCGCGCCGTAGGTCAGCCAGAGTACGATCGTCTCCGTCCGCTATCATACCCACAAACGGACGTATTCGTCGCCTGCTTCAGTGTAGGCCTCCCTGCATCGTTCGAGAATATCAAGCATAAGTGGTTTCCAGAAGTGCACCACCACTGCCCCGGCGTGCCGTGTCTCATAGTCGCGACCCAAATTGATCTGAGATCTGACCAGCAAGCCGTACAGAAAATGACAAAACTGTGGCAGCGACCGGTCTCGTACCACGAGGGCCTGGGCCTGGCGCGGGAGTTGGGAGCTACGCGTTATCTCGAGTGTTCGGCGAAGACCCGGGAAGGGGTAGATGATGTTTTTGCCCAGGTGCTTGGATTCTTCGTGTGTTGTCGCCCAAAACTGACCGCTTCATCAGGCCATCGCCGCGGCCGTCGCTTTCATAACGGGTAAAAAGAGCAGGAGGTGTATCGTTCTATAGAGACATTTCTGGGGAACAGCATGGCCATGCCTTCCGAGCCCTGCGTTTTGTTTCTCTTCCCCGACTGAGGTTGAACCACCGACTTGTTTTCGTCCTTCCCCATTTCAGCCCCCATCGTTTCTCACTTCGCACTGGCGTCCTGTCGCCTTCATAATTTGTCTGGCAACGGCCGTTCATATTTCCAGCGTCAAAGGTCTAATGGACTGGCTCGGAACCTCATCATCCTTTGTCGAGTAACCATGTTGACCCGGTAACCTCCGATATTCAGCGGCGCATGCGATACGGGAACTTAGATCACACGAAGTGTGTCTGGGCTGTACGATGATAACGATAACGAGCAAGGAAATGTGTTGTCTTCTGGCTGCAATAGCACGGTACCTTCCCAGCCAGATTCGGCCGTCTGAGCTTCACCAACCAATCAACTTGTTTCAAATTGCGACGCTACTTTTGTTTGCACTGCACGATGTTCGCTCCTCAAATGTATCATCTCGGAAGGTATCTCCTGTGTTATATACGTCGCTGTTTATGATAAGACGGCGGCCCGCGCATTCGGGGGTTCCCTGCCAGCTACTATACCAGCGTTGTTTATCGAAAGTCTTGCTTCCGCACGCGCCTCCTCCCGCTGGCACACCACCGGACCCAACCTCAGTTCTAGTTGATATAATTTATTTTGCTCTTGAGTCTGAGCTGACCCGCGTCCAGTTTGAAATCCTCCATGATTAACATTCCAGCTGATAACGTCGACGTTTTCTTGCCCAGAAGCCCGGATAAGTATGTTTGTGTTAAAAGCCACCCAGCCATGCCTTCGCCGGCCATTTCCCACAACAATAATAGGTCAGTTCACATAGGCACAAATAATCAGCGAGAAGTCTATGTGTCTCTTTTATTCCTGCTCGTCAAGCACAAGGGTCATCGCCGAAGATGTCTTTTAACCCCGTGACCTCGGCAAGTGCCACGGTCAAGGCTTCGACGCGACTTTAAGCCTCCGTCAAGCAGTTCTTATGGAAAGGTGCTGAGCTCGCTGCCTGGCAAATATCTTATGTGTGCTTGGCACAGGCTCGCATTTGCTAGGATCTAGGATCATTTTTATTCTCAACGCGCATCGATAGCAACTAGTGACAACAACAAGTGCAGAATGACTCTTCGTTCAAGTTGATATAGGAGCCGTAACACTAGATATTAGACTAATGACAACGGCAGTAGCCATGTGAATTGCACCGTAAACCCACGACACTAGCCGTCTGGCTGGCTAGCACTACCATCTTTGCACTCAGACACCGGCTATCTATTCTTGGACTGGAGAGGGATCCTGTCCTGCGAATCTTGATTGATAGCAGGTTTTTTCACGCAGCGTACCGTAACCGCCGGCATATTTTTTAGTATATATTTTATTTATGCCCACATATATTTATGGCGGCGGCAAATGGGGATACCACAACGGAGATTGTCCCCCGCCGTTCGCCATCATTCCCGCCCCGCCTGCTGCCGGCACTGCACCGTGCTGCCTTGCCCCTAGATCGGCGCGTGGACCCTTAATAAGGTCACTATGCGCGCCCACGCTCACGGCATGCAGACTGACTGGCCGCATGTGGAGTCGGGTGGTGCTAGTTGGGGACATTAACCGAGGCAAATGCCGCCGTGGTGGCGTGCCCGCCTTGCCGGGTCAGCAGGCTGCGGGGCGGGACCGGCACGCAGACGTGTGTTGGGATTAGAAGGGGATACACAACCGAACCCGCACGCGCTGATTTTTCCGATGATAGCCGACGCCCTGTCCCACCTGCTCCGCCGCGCCCCGTGCCCGCCTGTGCACGCTCCAGTGCTCCTAGTCCTCGCCTGCTCTAGCGCGCTCGCCCGCTGCGACACCCACCACGCCCGCCGCCCACAGTTGCATACAGGCTGGCTTGACGTTGATGGCAGTAAATAAGGGGATATTGTTCTGGTGATGCGGCGCGGAGTATTGATTATGAAATTATATCATTAATACCCGAACCACGGCGGGATGCCCGCCATCGCTGTTCCGTTCTGCATGCTTGCCGGTTCCCACGCTATCATTTACATATGTTAGCTTCCCATCATTGCCAATCCCACGCCGTTTGTCGTCCGGCTACCTGCAACCGCTCCCGTGTACCCGCTCCCCCCCCCCCTGCTCCTGGGGTACCAGCATAACAATACACACCTATGCACCGCGTCTCCTCCCGCTCACACTGCGCTACCCGCCTTTTCCGCAGCTTCCCGCACAATCGCGTAACCCCGCGCAATTTGGATGCATCGTGCTGCCCACGCGGCTCGCGTTCCCCTCGCATACTCCCCGAACCTCCACATATACTACTGCCGCTGTGCTTTTCTGTTGTACACAGATCCTTTACCCCCCTTTACCTTTATGCACCCCAAATGTCAACCAAATGTATTGTATTTTTTTCTTTTGATTTGTCTTTTAGTCTACAAATGAACTAAGGAATCAACATATTGTAGAAGAAGGTCAATACTGTACCTTGTAGTCAGTGACCGTTGTTGGCAGTTGGCGTGTTGCAAATTCTGGTCGCGAACTGACGCTCGGACTTTCGGGTCCGGTGAGCGGGTAGCGGGCCGGTGAGCGCTTCACGGGCGCTTAACGGATTCTCAAAACATAATCGAGCAATAGCACAAGTACTAGGGCTGGGAAAAATCCCAGAATAGCCCAGGGTGCTTTCATAAGATGTATCTTCATGATTTAAAAACAGTTGCACCCAAAACGCAAGTCATTAAGAATATATGGACATTGGTCAAACTTGTGCGACATGTTCATTGGAGTTTACAATATTCAATTACCCCGCCTTTCGAGCGTATTCGGTCAACAATCATTCTAGAAAGTTAAATACCCCAGATCTTTCGATTATATCCAGTTCATATGACCTTATTATTCACTCCAGGTACTACTAGTATGATATCTGAGCTTTGCATGCCCCGAAAATTATCGAAAGAGGTGTTCCCAAGTGAAAAATAAATCTTTTCTAAGAGTCCTAAAATTTGGATGGGTCTGTAGGTATTGTAATACTGTGTATTAATCTGATTTTCCAGGCCATGAATGCATCCCATTGCAACGAAATCAGCCTGGTCTTTATGACCCCAGAAAGGCCTGAATCATTGTACAGGACTTTGATGCACCCCCAATTCATTTTTTTTACAGTTTCTCTGGATAGGACACACTCTTTTTCAATGAAGATTGAATGTAATATGGCTACAATGGAAAGAAAACTATTATTTCAGCTGCAGGGAGCAATTTAGCAAAATCTCAACCAGAAAAAACAATCAAGCACTGAATTCATTTCCTAAAAATACTTGTGCATGTAAGGTTTGTTATATGAAAGATATATGCCGATTTTAATAACTACACATCCGCAATTCGCAAAATTGTCGAATTTCAGGTGGATCATTTCCAATTATGTACCTCAATCACGTCAATCAGTGGCTGTATCGCTCATTCCCACCACCACCATCTTGCGTCTCTTCAAGCCTAGTCCTCAGACATAGTCTATCACACCACTTGCCTTGTAATATTTAAGCTTCACTCCCATTCCTACTGCATAGCACAGAGGTTGAGGGCTTGAGCTGCAACCGGGACCAAAATTTATGCAACACAAAATTGAATGAAAAAAAGTGTGTTATCTCTTTCTTTGTTTGACTGTACTTCGATTCAAATGTATCGTACATATGAACTACGTATTCTACAATATTTTCAGGATTTTTGAAGCAAATTTCGGCATCTGGTTGGCATCGTCGCTGACGATGTCGAGAACGATGTCGAGAACATCTGACGGCATTTGATCGCAGCTCAAGATGCTTTGATCGCTACCCGTCGCATCCATCAAATGGACTTACGGCATGCCAGCTTGCGGTGACATGCGCCGCCCGCTCACCAAAAGGGGAAGAGGAGAAGGCCATTGGCAGTGGCCCTAGCCATGGATTTATACTACAATTTCCCCGGCTAGTGCCGTGACATGAGACAACCGGTTGGGGGAGGGAGTACATATAAATATATGCGCGGGGGCAAACGCGCCAAGAAATGGCGGCGCCGGGGCGGGCGGAGGGCGGTATTTGGCGCCCACGATCAATTGGCGCACGCTGCAGGCGGCGCGCGCGGTAGCGCCATGCTGAGGGAGTGCCACATAAAGGAGATGCGCGGTGGCAAACATGCCAAGAAATGGCGCGCTGGGGCGGGCGCAGGGCGGTATTTGCCGCGCGCGCCGTGTAATCCAGGGCACAGGTAACGCATGGCGGAGACGAGGTAGTTGGAGGCGCTTGAGCGGTGTTTCGGGAAAGTCCGATGCCGAGCGCAGATTAGCCTGTATTGCGAACTCAAATCAAAAGGTAAATAGGCCAAATTACTGAAAAATATAAACGCAAACATCGGCTATTAGCACTCTCGAGTTTTCTTACCAGAAGGGGACGAACTTCAGTGGGAAGCAGAGTGTGGCACGGCTTAAACCCCAAATGGGGACAGACAGGAGTCTATCAGCCACGATGCTAGCCGTTGGATGGCTAGTGTCGTGGCTTTACGGTACAATTCCGCTGGCTAGTGTCGTGGCATGAGACTACTGCCTACTGACACGGGTGGATATAGATATACAAATAGGTTTCAGCAATACTACCTCCCCAACAACGATTAATCACTTTCTCACCCGGGAATGGATCCCGAGGGCTCGAAGTTGTAAACATGTATAGGAAAGTTTTCTAATCAACATGTTGGAATCCGAGGACGCTCCACGAAATGTATACGTCGGGTATACGTATTACTTTGGAATACAATAATATTATGCATCTATGAGCAGTCATTCATCCGCGGTCTGAACTTCTTCGCCAACAAATGCAGGGGCCTTTTCTTCCCCCTCAGCTCCTCGTACGCCCACACACGTTGCACACCAGCGCTCCCAACGCGGTCCTCCGCCACACCGGCGTCGTCTGCGTGTGGCAGTGACTGCACTCGCGATTATTGGTGTTGTTGGGCGGCGCGCTACCGTGCCGCTGCTCGTCGAGGTGCACCTCCTGCAATCTCTCGTGCCGGCAGAGCAGCCCGAGGCATTACAGAGGTATTGGTGTGTCGTGGGGTGCCGGCGCCAGAGGGGGGTGGATGTGGATCTGCATTGAGAGCAGGCGCGGTCGATGGGAGGATCTGATTCGCGAGCGGGGATGTCCTGTTGGCGAGGGGTGGCTAAGGGTGTGGGATCGTCGTCTGATTCCGAGCTCTAACCCTAACCCCTCCCAGTCTGGAGACGGAGCGTGGAAGCGGTTGCATTTCAGTTCGCTGTAAGAGTAGTCGTAGTGTGAATGCGCGAGTGGCGGTTCTTGGGATTTCCTGGACAATAAGGAACAGTCTCTCATGACGGCCAATTTAAGGACGCGAGCAAATCGTTTGAGACGCCGAATTCAAATATGGCGCAGAGGTAGGAAGTATCTTCGCGTGTCGGAGAGAGTGGTGAGTCGTGCACGCCGGTTCGATACTCAGAGCATTGTTGTGGTTCGGCACAATCGAATGAAACGGGCCCATCCATAAACCTGCATGGACCTATCACATAATAATTCCAACGAACGAGGGGCCATCCAGTGGCTGTCGAACGCATTCGCATACGACGAGTAGGGTCGTACGAAGCGACATCGTGCACCTTGACCTCGCCCGGGCAGGCTTCGATGTAAACAAAGAGCCCCTTACCTTGAGTTGAGATTGGGTTAATGACTCATTAACCCACTCTCAACTCGTGTAACATGTACTAGTACTGTGTTTGACTCTTTGACCCTTACTCGATACCCTTCTGACTCCGGCGCCTCGTCCCACAACAATTCATTTTCTTGACGAAAAGAGATGTGTGAAGCACACCATAGCCACCGAAGATTCAAACGCGAACAGCAGAGTGTGTCGTTCACGGCAAGCCCAAGCCGGTAAACTGTGGAACGGCGACGATGAATTCCTATCTTCAAAGCACGTACGTACATAACAACCCCCCCCCAAAAAAAAAATTCCAACAACTCAACCCCATCCAACAAAACTTTTAATCTCATTCCAAACACGTTGCCTCTTCCACCGCCTCGCCACCTCTCCTTCCACCCTCCTCCGAATACCCTCGTCATCTCTATCCGAATACAGCGGGCATCTGCGGCACCCTATCTGTGTACACCGTCCCTGTCCCCCCTCGATAAAGTGATCGCAAAAATGGGTCCTCCAGACCGAAGACTGATCGCGGCCGAGGCTGGCATGGCAGATGTGGCAGTATTCTGCGCGACAGAGACAGGTGCAGTGGTTGCATCCGCCGTCCTTAACGAGGGCGGCAGAGCAGGAGGGACAGGTGTATATGAGGGATTTGTCCTAAGATTCAAAAGAAAATCAGTCGGCGAGCGAAGGGTACGGGCATGTAGGTGAGAGATAGAGAGGGGGATATCAGACATACCACAGCACGTTCAATCTCTAGCCTCAGGTCATCTGTTCTGCACTTGTGGTTGTCTGCGAGCCCGGGTCGAAAATGGGCCCCACAGCCTTGTGGCGGCAGACATGTCAAGAAGTCGCATTCCGGGCAGTGGAAGCGCTCTGGCTTTTTCACTGAAGGAGAAGAACCGATGTATGAACTGATCGTTTGTGCCAGCCTGCGTCTCAGGCTGCCAGTGTTGGGGATCGTCTGTGGCGCAGGCCGGTGCCCTGAGTCCTCACGCTCATCCACAACGACATAGCTGCAATGCGCACATGTGATGAGAGGGAGGCCAAGTCCCCGAAGCTGTCTAGCTATGATTGCGTTATCCCAGGAACGCCGCATTTGCGGGGAGAGGGATTGAGTGTCGAGGATCGAGGAGGAAGATGGGAGACAGTAGCAGCAAAGAGGAAAGGTGGTTCGTGGATCGTAGGAGAATGCAACGTCTCCAGTGATCATGGCCGTTGTTGTGCTTTCGAAGCATTTCAGGCAGTACCAATGTCGATTTTCGTCTACTCAAATGTTGATAGTCAATATTTATGAATGATAATTGATATATATATACGTACCATTGGAACATGATACAAGATCGCGCAGCCAGAGTTCATCATCACATATGGTGCATCTTTTGAATTCCGCAGTCCAGAAGCGTAAACACGATTTCCAAGCCTCAACCGCGGCATTGTGGGCGGAGTAAGCCAAGTCGAAGATCCATTCGACGCCAAAGACTGCTGCGATGGAGACCCCATTGCTCGGCGAGCCTATCCGTGCAAGGCGTTGAGTGTTTTGAGCGGTCATGGTATGACTCAAATATGGCTCATACACCAGGCGTTTAGACGCAGAGGTCGTCAAGGGGCAGAAGATAGAGCCCCGGGATCGAATAGGGTGAGAGAAATGTAGGCACTGCCCGAGGACTCGAATAAAAGGATTAATTCGCCAGGCACCCGAAGGTGAAGGAAGACGAAAGCCAGTTGGCAAATAGATGATGACAAGACAATGGCAAACAAAGCACGCGATTCCGTGACCAGAGCAACCCAGTCAGAATTCGGATGACTATGCATAGCGTTGGGCACTGGACCAATTTCGACATGATAGGGCGGAAGAGAGGAACACATCCACATCAGCGGTGATGAGTCACTGATGACATGAGAAAGTAACAAGACAAATCATCTCCTTCGTTGCCAACGGCCGCCCAGTTCGTCCCCTTACCACTCTCGTACACCGTGAACGATGGAACCCTCATTTCAGGAAAGGGATACCCGGTTTCCTCCCTCGCCCGTCATCTGCCCAGACGCCTCGACGCTTAACCAGCCGGCCCACTGACGACAACTCTATGTCTAGAACTTCCCGTCCGCTCTGGACGACGCGGATCCCTTCTGAGGCGCCTGGGAGGGTGGCCGTTTCCAATAAGCAATGTCTTCTTAGTAATTTGCCTCGTCTGCCTCAACCTGTGAGTGGATTCATATCCCCCCATCTTTTCCTTCCCCTGGTCATCTGGCAACCTCCTTGGTGTTCCGCGTTCCCTCCAGGAAATACCCTCACCTACCCATTCCCTCTCACCATACCCCCGAGCTAACGAATGACTCACAGATCATGAATACGACTTCCGTGAACATTCACCTGCCCCCACACCTAGCAACACCCTCTCGAAGCTCGGTCTCGTCTGAGAGCCGTTCTGTTTCGTTACGGGCGCTCATTCACCCCTGCTTTTTCGGACGCCCGCATATTTTGGCCCTTTTTCTCTCCACCGACCGCGAGCGCAGGTAGGTAACTTCCCGTGCTCACAATTCTCAATGCTAATCGACGTGATCTAGCAGTGCAGAGTATATTCGAGCCCCGGATCTGCCACCTGGCACACTCCAGTGGCGAGCGCGCAATGGGAATTCATCGACCCTAGCCAAGGAGTATCGTGACGGCACCGAATTACTGCGCGCATACCATCCTCTACTTTGTGGGACGCAGCGTGCTTAGCCATCATGGGGCCAAACTCTTCCGCCACGATGATGTGCCTCGGCTCATGAAGACGCTGTGTCCCTGCAGCACGTAGAAGACCCGGGGGGCTGGACGTGGATGGGGAGCGGGATGGGGAGGCGGCGGCTCTGAGCGCGGACAGCGGACACGGAACGGGTGGGTGAGAACGTGGTCGTCGTGGGGCCTCGAGCGCCGTGCTCTACTTTCTTCAAACCCCTACGTGGCGCCTGCACCGTCGCACCCCACGGTCGGTCGCACCCAGATCCCACGCCGATTCATCCTTTGCGCTACCACCTTCGCCCGCCTCCTCCCGTAAGCGCCGCTTCACCGATGATGGGGATACTCGCCTCTTGTCGTTGCCGCCCCCCAGCGTTCGTTTCGACGCCACTTGCCTTCGTGCCCCCCTTCGCCTTCGCCTTTGCCACACTCTCGTCGTCCTTGTCTGCCGATCGTTTGCAGGATCTGCTGGCGCTCCCGGCGCGTTATGCAGCTCGTAGATATGGGGGCGGTGGCTGAGGCCGAGGGGCGGGACTCCTCGTGCAACTCCGCGTTGCGCGACTGGGCCTCATTCGCGACCAGATGTCACTCATGGGGGGTGATGCGGTGGTGGGCGACGAGGCCAGCGTTAAGCTGGCGCATGCGTCGATATCGCAATAACTATCCCCTCAGTACTTCCAGCGCGGCTCGTGATAGCATGCCGCCACTCTGCAGCGTGGCCCGCCTGCTTCGAAGGCTCTCCAGCGCGCACCGCCTGTGTCGAAGGCGTGGACAACTTCCTTAAAAGGCGTTCGCACGCGAGTTGTGAATACTCCACCGTTCTTCTGGCATATAGTAGTTGCTCTCCCCACACCCTTCCGCACGGCCTCCACGCACCCTCCGCGCCCGGGCATAGTCTTCATTTTCCCTCATTGGACCTATAGCGAAGGATGGCCGGCAGACGCAGAATCCGCAGATGTGGACTTCCCGGCTGTATTACCGCAGATTTTAGAAATCCGTATCCCTGTGTGTCATCATGTACCTCCTACACAGCCTCCCCGATCGCCTTTACTTTCCTGCACCAGCGCTCCCATTGTGGTGGTTTTTAATTCTCGCTTTGACCGGCATGATAAGATAAGATAAATATGATAAGATCTATTAGTATCTTTGTAAGGAAACTTTGATAACCCCGCAGTGAGTTAATTCAAAACACCGGCCGATGCTGGATGGGTGCAGACCGGAATTCATACCCCAGTCAATCGCCGTAAGCAGGGACGCCCAGAGTGATCTGCAGACTTAATCAGTCATACCGAACGTGGAAGTGGGGTCGTTTGACCTGCCTAGTTAGGAGGGAACCCGACAGATCTCCGCCCTGCGACTGCGAAGGCTGCGGAGCCCATCCGGAGAGCTGCAGACACGCTGCCATCATCGAGCGGCGCATTTGGTCCAACGGTTTTCGACCAACCAACTCCCCAGAAATTGCTCGATACATACACCTCATCAGCTCACACGTATAGCAGGAACCGACTTTACATTATTGTATCAACTATAAATAATATTACACGGGTTAACTAGGTTTGTTGGGACATTCAGTTCACGCCGATGGGGTGGAAGTCCGAGTCTGCACACATAGTCAAGTTCGCTCTGCACGAGACCAGCGAAGCGCAACACTTACCATCGAAGCAGTCGCCGCAGCCATTACGGTCGCTGATGCACACGCCCGTGAAATCGTCGAACTGCTGCATCGCGTTGATACGACCGCTGCTCTTGTCTGCACAGCCCATCAGCCCCTGCGCCTGGCCCTTAATCTTGCTCTTGTCGATCTCGCTGCCGCTGCCGTACCCGGCGACGTATACGCAGCAGTTTCCCGAACACGCGACGTTCCAGGCGGGGCGGATCACGGAGCCCCAGGCCGAGTTGAGGAAACTGCGGCGTTGTTAATTGTTGTCGGCGATGAGGACGACAGGTTCAGAAACGTACCTGCACTTGCTCGCCGTCTCGAAGAGACTGTCCCACTGGTCGAACATGGTGTTGCAGTCTCCTAACGACGCGTCCGATGTTGTGCCGCAGTAAACATGCCCAGGTTCGCGCAGCTTAAGTGCACTAGTATTGGTAGGTCCTGCGCGAACGACGAGGGCTGCAGCAATAACGGACATGACGGGGAAGAAAACACGGGAAAAAGTCATTGTGATATGAAATCGGATGTTGTAATTTGTGGGTGTTCTGGTTTGGTTCTGGTTTACAAAACTTCAACACAACTTGAGTTATCTTATATCCTAAATCACTGAACACATTGACAGAACGGGATTGCACAGCCTTGCGAACATTGGACCATTTGCTCCACCTTTGCAGGAGTTGTCGGCAGGGTGCTGAATATTTGCCACATCGATGAGCCTACTGGGGACGTACAGCCCAGTAGGCAAGTGAATTGTGAGGTGTAGCGCTATATCCACGCTAGTACAAGGGCTTCAGCCATTTAATTCTCACCCTTTCAGACTTTTTGCAGACGATGCTTGGTGGCGCTCAATATTCGATATATCGTAGTGGAGACACACAGCCTGGTAGACAAGTGAATTTCTGGTTGCGGTGGTGATCCACCCTGGTACAAAGCTCCAACCCATTACAGCTTTTTAAAAGAGCCGTAATTTTCACCTTTGAAGACTTGTTGCAAACGCCTGACGACAAGGTACTGAACATTTAACCATCGCACAGGAAATGCACAGTAAATGAGGTAAATAAACCTGCTGAAACACTCCAGGTACTAGGATACCGACAGCCTAAATGCGGCGAGTAGTGGAGGCAATTGAATTGTGAGTGGTGTTCTATATATGGTAGTACGAATCAAACATGTTGCCAAACCAATACTCCAAAATCGGCCCAACTATTTTTTAGTTTCCATTTACGGACTTTTGCTACAACTCAACATGCTCGAAAGGAGAGCGATTAGTATCTTGAATTATGGGAAATAGATGTTAGGAGTCCCTCCGACCGTAGGGCTGGCAACCGTAACCGTGAGACACGGAATACGGCACCGTAATACGGTCCTGGTGCCGTGTCCGTGAGGCTTGTGGGTTTTTCACACACGGCAAGGACACGACACGGTTGTCCTCCGTGTTAACCGTGTCCGTGCAGCCGTTACGGCCGTGCACACGGTACCCCTGCTTTTTTGGCTGCTACTTCCCAAACAATCGTGGGAGGACCATAATTTGATAACACACTTCTCTTGACTTACCGCGACCCTTTCCTTAATGGTTCAAGTTGTTCCGAGGACAAACGATGGTACGGCATGTCGGCAACTGGGCAACATAGTGATCGGAACTTGCTGAGCTACACCTTCACCCTCACAAGTGTTGCTTTGCGGTCGCTCCTTTTGGACAATGGTTTATGATATACCTAGTCGGACCATTGCGTTGCACAGACAGAACATTCCAACCTCCAGTCGGCGATAGATATTTTTATCCTGCCGCTGCGTATCATATTTATTTTCTCTGGATGACTGCTTTATGTAGGAACGCTCAAGTACCCGAACCTCGGAACAATCGTTTCCATGCTTGCCATCGGTCGAAAATAAAATTTCACCAGCTCACACGTGTAGACGGCCGTATACGGACGGTTACCGTGCCGTATACCGGCCCACCCGGACCGTATTGACACGGCCGTGTCCGTATACGGCACGGTGACCAGCCCTAGCACTGTGTGGCGACCAACTGCGCCATGCGTCGCGTCCCTTGTTGACGTTCAAACCCCAGTTTGAGGGGCTAAGTCCGGTTTCATGTTCAAGAGAACTCATTCTTTCTTAATTGCACGAATCAAAATAAATATACGTCCATTAATTATACAGAACACGGGTTTAAATTACTTCTTCAATGGGGCGGACTTGCGAAAGAAACCTGACAGGAGACCTGCACGAGAGCTGCGACGACGATGACAACCTGGGACAGGATCGTAGTCGGATTCGTCTATAGATTCTCATTAGTCCCACGCATCTTCAAGGGAGGAATCTGGAAAAGAACCCACCGTCAAAGCAGTCGCCGCATGCGTCGCGGCCACCGAGGCAGACCGCGACGTGGTCGTCATCCTGGCGCACGCCGTTGACGAGGCCCTTGCTGGTGTCTGCGCAGTCGAGCACGTTTGTTGCCATGCTCCTGATGCGCTCCTTGTCAATCGGCTCGCCGTTGTTCTTCATGTACGCACAGCACGTTCCCTGCAAAGATGCAGCGTTAGACCATAGCTCGTAGAGTATGCCAGGGAAAAAATACGCACAAAGCAGGCAACATTGTTTGCGGTCTCGATGCCGCAGCCCAAGGGACTGGTGAAACTAAGCAACATGGAAGTTCAGCACGCTAAAGGTGAAGACGTCCGGGGACGTACTGGCAAGTAGATTGGAGTTCGAAGAGCGAGTCCCACTGGTCGAGCATGGTCTTGCAGTCTCTAAAGCCGGACTTATCAACCACGAAGCTCGCAGTTCAAGTTAATGCCTCTTACCCGAGGCCAGCGTCGGACGTCGTACCGCAATGGAAGTGAAGTGTGGCCGAGACGCGAGATAAGGACAGAAGACCAAGCGTCGATGCGAGGAGAAGCATTCGGGCGAAGGCGGGCATGGCAAAAGTGTGGTAGAAAATTTAAAAGTGGTACGGTTGGTGTTTCGTTGAATGGTTGATTGCTGGTTGTTTGCAGGTACAGTCGCACCTATTGCGAAGAGTACTTTATAATGGAGACAGCGAATTCCCCACCTGACGAAAGGAGAACACATTGTCGAAGTTACACTGGGAGGATATGCACTAATTCCGGACCAGAACATGCTAAAGGTATCCAATGAATATTTACAATATTATTCAAGTTTGTGGTCCTGGAATATTCAAGACAACTTTTAAATGTTTCTTGAATAATTGGGGGCGGAATATGCTAGAGATTTTTAAAGTTCCTTTCAGTTTTATTGAGGATACCTTCAGTGTAATCTTACTCAAACCTTTCAAATATCCTGGCAGGGAATAGCTGAGAGATCATTTAAATAAATCACCCATGTTTTGTGGCAGAAAAAATAAAAGGTATTTAAAAGATGTCTCAAGTATGTTTTAGGTGGCGTTCAGAGTGTGTTGTAGATATCTTTCAGTTTAACAGCCCCGAAAAAATGGAAGATTTTTAAAATTTCTTTTGCATATGTTTTCGATAATCTTCAAGATAACTTTCACATGTGCAGCCCTGAAAAACAAGAAGATATTTAAAATAGGTTCAGGATACACACCAGAATAACTTCTACATATGTTCTCTGTTCACAGGTCAAGAATATCCTAAACACCCTGCATACATCACAGTGTTGTCTGCCCATCACAGTTCTGTCACAGGAGTGTTGTGACTGCTGGCAGCACGATTGCTTTTTTTCCATGAAGTGGTATTGGGGTAAGTCGTCCCCAGCACTATTCCAGGTCTTGTACAGATCGTGTCAGATGGGGCGCAAATCATTGCAGTCCCAAACTGGATTATGGGCAAGTTTGAGGACATGCAATTCAGAGTCGTCCCCTGTGTCTGGGAGGGCAGGGTCCATGAGGGTGTTTGTGCAATTTGCCGAAGCTCTGCCGAGATTTTTGACCCAAGGTGGAGACTCCACAATGTTTGGTGGACCACATTCAGCCTTGGTCGAAGCTTTGTGGGACTCGCCGAAGCTCCGCTGGATTTTTGGGTCATGCCACAGTGTTCGCAGAGCACATTCAGGCTTGGTCAGAGCTCTGTGCTACTCGCCAAAGGTCCGCCGAGATTTTTGGGCCTGCTGGAGACTCGGTGGAGCACATTCAGCTTTGATCGAAGCTCTGTGCCACTCACCGAAGCTCCGCCGAGATTTTTAAGCCAAGCTCGAGACTCCACAATGTTTGGTGGACCACATTCAGCCTGGGTCGAAGCTTTGTGCCACTCACCGAAGCTCTGCCGGATTTTGGGGCCATGCTTGAAGCTCCACAAGATTTGGTGGAGCAGATTCAGTGTTGGTCGAAGCTCTGTGCCACTCGCCGAAGCTCTGCCGAGATTTTTGAGCCATGCTGGAGACTCCACAATGTTCAGTAGAGCACATTCAGCCTTGGTCGAAGCTCTGTGTCACCTGCCGAAGCTCCGCCAAGAGGTTTTAGCCAAGCTGGAGACTCCACAATGTTCGGCAGGGCACATTTGGCCTTGGTCAAAGCTTTGTGCCACTCGCCGAAGCTCCACCACCTCTGCCGGAGATGTCTGGGTCAAGTTCCAGAGTTTTACCCACTCCAGCATCCTGGGCTGCGATTTTTGGGTCAAGCTAGAGACTTCACAATGTTCGGCGGAAAACATTCAGTGTTGGTTGAATTTCTCTGTCACTCGCCGGAGCTCTGCCGCATTTTTGGGCCACGCTGGAAGGCTCCAAAATATTCGGCGGAGCATATTCAGCCTTTGTCGAAGCTCTGTGCCACTCGCCGAAGCTCCGCCGAGATTTTTGAGCCAAGCTCAAGACTCCACAATGTTTGGCGGAGCAGATTCAGCCTTGGTCGAAGCTTTGTGCTACTCGCCAAAGCTCCACCACCTCCACCGGAGATGTCTGGCTCAAGTTCCAGAATTGAACCCACTCCAGCTTCTTCAGCTGCGATTTTTGAGTCAAGGTGGAGACTTCACAATGTTTGGTGGAAAACATTCAGTGTTGGTCGAAGCTCTGTGCCATTCGCTGAAGCTCCACCAAGAGTTTTGAGCCAAGCTGGAGACTCCATAATGTTCGGCAGAGCACATTCAGCCTTGGTCAAAGCCCTGTGCCACTTGCCGAAGCTCCGTGGAGATTTTTGACCCAAGCTGGACACCGCACAATGTTCGGCAACAACGGAGCACATTCAGCCTTGGTGTAAGCTCTGTGCATCTCACTGAAGCTCTGCCATAATTGTTGAGCCATGCTCGAGACCCCACACAATGTTTGGGAGAGCCTTGGTTAAAGCTTTGTGCCACTCACCGAAGCTCTGCCGAGATTTTTGAGCCGCGCTGGAGACTCCACAATGTTCGGTGAAGCGCATTCAGGCTTGGTTGGAGCTCTGTGCCACTCGCCAAAGCTCCTCCGAGACTTTTGACCCAAGCTGGAGACTCCACAATGGTTGGCAGAGCACATTCAGCCTTGGTCAAAGCTCCGCCGAGAGTTTTGAGCCAAGCTGGAGACTCGACGATGTTCGGCGAAGCACATTCAACCTTGGTCGAAGTTCGGTGCTACCCGCCAAAGCTCCCCCGAGAGTTTTGAGCCAAGCTGGAGACTCGACGATGTCCGGCGGAGCACATTCAGCCTTAGTGTGAGCTCTGTGCATCTCGCCGAAGCTCTGCCATAATTGTTGAGCCAAGCTCGAGACCCCACACAATGTTTGGCAGAGCACATTCAGCCTTGGTTAAAGCTTTGTGCCACTCGCCAAAGCTCTGCTGAGACTTTTGAGCCACGCTGGAGACTCCATAATGTTCGGTGGAGCACATTCAGCCTTGGTTGGAGCTCTGTGCCACTCGCCAAAGCTCCGCCGAGACTTTTGACCCAAGCTGGAGACTCCACAATGTTTGGTGGAGCACATTCAGCCTTGGTCAAAGCTCTGTGCAACTCGCCGAAGCTCCGCCAAGATTTTTGAGCCAAGCTCAAGACTCCACAATGTTTGGCTGAGCACATTCAGCCTTGGTCAAAGCACTGTGCTTCTCACAGAGGCTCCACCACCTCCACCGGAGATGTCTGGCTCAAGTTCCAGAATTGTACCCACTCAAGCATCTTTGGCAGCAATTTTTGAGTCAAGCTGGAGACATCACAATGTTCCACCGAAAACATTCAGTGTTGGTCAAAGCTCTGTGCCACTTGCCGAAGCTCCACCGGATTCTTGGGCCAGGCTGGAAGCTCCACAATGTTTGGCGGAGCACATTCAGCCTTGGTCAAGGGTTTGTGCCACTCGCCGAAGCTCCTCAGAGATTTTTGAGCCATGCTGGAGACTCTACAATGTTCAGCCGAGCACATTCAGCCTTGGTCGAAGCTCTGTGCCTCTTGCCGAAGCACCGCTGAGACTTTTGACCCAAGCTGGAGACTGCACAATGTTTGGCAAGAGAGCATTGTGCCACTCGCCGAAACTCCGTCGAGAGTTTTGGGCCAAGCTGGAGACTCCACAATGTTCGGTGGAGCACATTCCAATTTGGTCAAAGCTTTGTGCCACTCGCTGAAACTCCACCACCTCCACTGGAGATGCCTCAGTCAAGTTCCAGAATTGTACCCACTCCAGCATCTTTAGCTGTGATTTTTGAGTCAAGCTGGAAACTTCACAATGTTCGGCAGAAAACATTCATTGTTGGTCGAAGCTCTGTGCCACTCGCTGAAGTTCCACCAAGCGTTTTGAGCCAAGCTGGAGACTCGACGATGTTCGGCAGAGCACATTCACACTTGGTCGAAGCTTTGTGTCAATCATCGAAGCTCCACCACCTCCGCTGGAGATGTCTGGGTGAAGTTCCAGAATTGTACCCACTCCAGTATCTTCAGCTGCAATTTTTGAGTGAAGCTGGAGACTTCACAATATCCAGCGGAAAACATTGATTGTTGGTTGAAGCTCTGTGCCACTCGCTGCAGCTCCACCAAGAGTTTTGAGCCAAGCTGGAGACTCCACAATGTTCAGCGGAGCACATTCAGCCTTGGTCGAAGCTCTGTGCCACTCACCGAAGCTCCACCGAGATTTTTGACCCAACCGGTGTCATGACTCAAAAGTGTTTGGAGTCAGAATCGATTTATGACCCATGCTTCGCCTCTAAGAAATTGAGGACAGTTCAATGACATCCCACTTCACAGACGGTCTAACGCTAATTTTTGAATCATCACGAATGGACAAGATTCGCATTTTTGCATTACGAAGTAGCAGACACACAATTGGTCATTCGTTTTATAAATTTATTAACTACGCTGTCGTGCGTATAATTTGTTATACGAGAGGTGCGCTGGAAGTGTCGTTATTCGAGCGATTCTCTCTGGTTCGAAAAATTATTGTATCAGGGAGTTATCACTAAATTGAGGTGATCTCGAAAATAGTGTGGGGTGGAAATTAGTAAGTGCGAATCTAGGATAAGTAGGTAATGTAGGTAGTCCTGGGAAAAGAGTATTCTAATGTAGGTAGGGGAGGTAACGTACAAAAGAATAGGGGGTAGCTAAATAGAGGTAAATCTAAGTAGACGCGGGAGCTCGTATGAATGTAGCTAAAAATGTAACTACGTGTAGTACAAGTATTACTGTCAAAGAGAAGGGTTACTCGGGTATCGTATGCCAAGGTGAGTAAACCTGCTGATCCGCAAAAAGTATTATACTACGTAAGCTTTTACCGATTGATTCTCACGACTAGAAGGGTTAGGCGGGTATCGTATGCCAAGTTGCCCAAACCTGCAGGTAGTAGAAAAATTTATTCGAACGACTAATTGGGTCAGTCGGGTATCGTAAGCCAGGGGTGACCAAACCAAATAGAAAACAAAGTAGCCAACGGGATGGCGATCCGATAATATACAGTTGATTACGAGGGTCCCTCGGGTATCGTATGCCAAGGGTGAGAGAACCTAGCAGTCGTAACAGTCACTTTCGGTGTGAAGCGCTGAGGTACTTATTAGGCAAATGAGCTAGCTGATGACTAACTAAGATGACCAAAAGCAGTGTAGAGACAAACAAGAGCAAACTTATAGACGTAAAGTACTGGTGGGCTAATCTTCGATGCTTTATTACTACGCAAATACAGCGGCTTATATACTACTGGCTACATTGATGAGTCATCCTGATTACAAAATCCATCCCTTGAAACGCAATTTAAGTTGCCAGTTGCTAGGCGACCCTAGTTTCCCATCGCAATTTAGCTTGTCACCGTTGCCTAGTTGTCAAGCAATTTATCACCAAGCTGTGCGTGATTAATTAAAGTTGCTGTGCTGTTTGGTAAGTGGCTGTGCAATCCTGTGCTTAATTAATCAGGCAGGCTGTGCGTGATTAATTATTCATGCTGTGCGGTGTGGTAAGTGGCTGTGCAATCCTGTGCGTAGTTAATAAATTTGTAAAAACAAATGACCAATTGTGTGCCTGTTGCTTCGTAATGCAAAAATGCGAATCTTGTCCATTCGTGATGATTCGAAAAATAGCGCTAGACCGTCCGTGTAGTGGGATGTCATTGAACTATCCTCAATTTCTTAGAGGCGAAGCGTGGGTCATAAATCGATTCTGACTCCAAACACTTTTGAGTCATGACATCCGCGGGGAACGAAATTATAAACCGTCCTCGGTTTCCCATACTGAATCGATTTGTGGCCTGGTAGTCGAGCCGCCAAGAAATATAATTGCGGCCAAGATAGTAAGCGGTAGCTAGTTTCGTCCATGTGATAGTGTATGTTACCAACTATGTATCATGCCATGATCGTTTCTGTAGCTGCGGAAGCATGCCTGGTGTTCCGGTCTGCTTCCTTTGATACGCGGCTTCCATGCTTAGTAATTCCTCCAACGGGGTGGGTAACTGCACCTGACCCTCCGCGAATCCTAGAGTATAAGTGCGGCGGCGCATATGATCGGCTGCGCGTACAAACGTGTATCCCTCTTTGTCGAACATCCGCTCTTCCAATTCCACCACTCCCAGCAGTTCGCCATAGCACTGCAGCATAGCGCCCTTCGCGAGACGTTTGCGGTACTTCGGATCTCCAGTAAAGCGATCTTCGTCAGCGAAGCGAGTAATTCGCACATTAAGTGGGTCAGGTGGGCGGCGCTGGGCGAATGAGAGGGCTTTCGTGCGAGGTGCCGCAGGCAGCGAGGTCGGTAATGGCTGATAGTAATGGATCTGTACGGCTAATGCGTTTCGAAGGGCCGTGGGGTTGGCGATGTGCTCGTATCCGGGTTTCAGTTCGAGTCGAGGCGGCGGTGCAGTGGCAGCTGCAGCTTGTCGGGCTTGTCGGGATGCTTCGATGTACGATGCGGAGGGTATTCCGTAGAGAGAACATTCCATGTCTCGAGACTGGGAAGGATCGGGGCAATCGACGGGTAGATAATGCCAGGGGGTCTGGTACCAGGGGCCGGTGAAGTGGGAAAAGATTAGTCGAATTTGTTCTGCGGCAGCAAACTGGCATCAGGCCCAATCGAATTAGCTTCGGGCCATGGCTTCTTATAGTGGATCTTATACTCACACGCTGTTCGAGGGCATCTCGTCGGCTAAGGTATATGCCTCGCTGGTATTCTTCCTCGCTATCGGAAGTAATGATGGCAGGTGCGAATGCGTGATTGTCAAAAGGCGGGTTCAGATAAGGCAGAGGATCGCGGGGCATGAGATTCAAGAGCGCAGAAATTTTCATCATAGTAATAAGAGGGTGGGAGACGAATCTGCAGCATGAATAAAGGGTCCTGCTTTATATTATGACGGGTGGTGGCGGAATTCGTGAGCTTATTGAATTTGTATGCCTGGTGCAGGGTGCTGGTGCCGTCAGTGGCTTCGATGGGCGCCTCTTTATTCATTCCCCTTCGGAATATTCCGTGTTAGATGACTCGCTTTCTTCGGAGTCTAAATCGTCTTCACCCATCCATCCAGTGCGCATGAACCAGTGATTACGCGTGATGTAAGGTAGGAGTCGGAAAGCTGCAATGGGAGATTGCTTGAAATGAGTACCATCTAATTCTTTCAGTTCGTATGCGCCTCCTCGGTTCCTGCGATGAATTTCGTAAGGTCCCAAATACCGGTCTGCTACTTTAAGATCTAGGCTGACACTTCCAATATGCTTCATATTTTTCAGCAATACTAAGTCGCTAGGTTTATGATCGGTCTTCTGCAAACGTTTCTTAAACCTTTTTTCAAATTGCATCTTGGAGGTAAATCGTGATTTACGTAGGATTTCTGCCGCACGTGCCAAGTCTCGTGGCTGTTTCTGAAGCTGCCGAATTCGGAGGGCTAGGAGTTCAGATGTAGTCATCCCCGAATAAAATCCTTCGACTAGAAAAGTGGCTTCGATGAGATCAAATGGTAGTATAGGATCGGTTGCGTGGAGTAACTGAAACGGGGAGTATCCAGTAACGCTGCTTATGGTAACCCGATCTGCCAAAAGTGCGGCTGCCATCTTGGAGGGCCATTGGTTAATTTTCCCATCACAGGCCTTAACGATCGCTTCCCGTAACGTAAAATGTCCACGCTCGACTACTCCATTAGCATGCTTGTTGTAGGGAGATATTGTTACTTGCGGAATCCCTAGTCGTTTCATCAGAATTTCAAAGCCGGCCTTGACTTCGGGCCCATTGTCCGTAACTACCTGTAGCGGGCATCCGTATCGGCAATAGAGATGCGTCCAGAAAAATGTTGAGAGGCTATCCGCTGTTTGGCTTGCCAAGGCCTTGGCCTCGCAAAATCCTGAGAGATCATCCCGAGCTGCGACTATCATGCTATATCCGCCTGCCTTTGGCATTTTCATGATGTCGATATAGATTTTACTAAAAATGGTTACCGGAGCCGATATGGTCGGGGGAATTTCTACCTTCCGCGTGCTTCGAATTTGGCACTGATGGCATGAGGCTACATGATGCTGAATGTCCGCTCGTAAGTGGGGCCAGTAAAAACGGGTACGTAAGGACTCCCACATGGCTTTAGTTTTGCGATGGCCCAAGTTCTCGTGTGATTGCGTAAGAATTGTTAAACGTGATGCGGGCTCGCATACCACTATTAAGGGTCCTTGGTCTCCATTTCTTTTCCAAAGCCTACCTCCTCGTTCATAGAATTCGGTAGCCTTAGCAATAAAACGCCGTTGTTTTTGCGTGTTATCAAAGTTGGGCATTTCCAATGTACGCAGGAACCTTTGCACTTGTTCTAGTAAAGTTTCCTGAGCCGTTCGAGTCATGTGGCAGGAAGGTAGCTGATGAGGAGAATAGAATTCGCGGCGCTCGTAGGTCTGATAAAGATGTGTAAAGTAGCGAACAGGCTTTAAATAGCCTAGTGCAATTTTATCTAACCAGCTATCGTCATCACTAACGGCGACTTCGTGATCCGCCTTTCCTCTGCGTGATAGAGCATCTGGGCCTTGGAACTTGGTTGCCGGAACATGATGCAAGGCGAAGTGGAACATCAGAATTCCCTGAATCCATCGATTTACGGCTGCGTCCGGTTGCAAGTCTGGGTTATTCAGTAGTCCTGCGATGAATTTGGCATCTACTTCAACGTGCAAGGTTTTGACTCCAATAATGTAAAGCCTCCAGGCCCTAAGGGCTCGATATAGACCGAATAATTCTAACTTCGGCTGAGAATACCTTGATTCGCGCTCGCTCATCGGTATTGATCCGTACCGAGCGGGACGTCGCTTGTCCGCCTCGTCTATTTGCGAAAGAATCATTCCAGTGCCGTCTCGGCACGAGTCTACAGATAAAATCACAGGCCTGTCCGATTCGTAGTCTATTGGTCGCAGTGCGGGAGCTGATGCGATTAGAGTTTTGATCTGGGTGAACGCGGCTTGCCTTCTTTCATCCCACTCAAAGGCTATGGCTTTACGGTATAATTCCGTAAGTGGACGTATGACTGTAGAGTAACCTTGTATCCATATTCGTACAGTACCGCAAAGTCCCAGAAAACGGCGGACTTCGTGGGGCGTGGTTAAGGGCGGCCAATCTAATATCGCAGATGTCTTCTTGGTGTCGGGGATGCGCCCTTCGGGGTTACATGTCTGCCCAACTATAAGCACCTCACGCCTGGCTATCTGGGTCTTAGTTCCTGAAAATGTGCCTCCTGCGCATTTTACCTTGTGCATGATGCGGTGTACGTCTTGGGCATGTTCCCATATGAATCTACGAATTCCAGGATTCTCCGTTAAGACTTCAGGTTTCCCATCAGGCCCCAAATAACTGCTCTTGGGTCCCTTAATAGGCAAGTCATCAATGAAAATATTAGCTACGTGTGGAATTTCGTCGTGTAAAATGAAGACCATGCATTTTTGGAATTCCGCGGGAGAATTGGTGAAGCCAGTAGGCATAGAGGCGATGCGTAATAGCCCTAAAGGGGTCATGAATGCCGTCATATCGCGGCTCTCGGGTTCCATCTGTCGTGCGTCGAAGCCCCAGTACAAATCAAATACTGTATAGCATTGTCGCCCCGCAAATCCCTCTACAAAGTCATCCAAAATTGGCAGCATGCCTGCGTCGCGGATAGTAACCTTGTTTAATGGTTGTAGATCATGAACGATGCGTATTTTTCCGTTTTTCTTTAATACGCAGAACCATCGTGACCTATAGGACGATTGACATGGCTCGTATACACCAGCCTCCATTTTCAATTTAAGTACGTCAATGACCTTGGAAAGAATGCCCGGGGGAATTGGAATATTTTTATACTCCCATGGCGTATGCGGTACGGTTGGAATTTTGTACGGACTGAAGTAAGACTCCTTGAAGGTTCCTCTTTCCGAATCTTCGAAGGCCAGGGCATCCTCGTTTAGTTGCATTATATATTCGAAGAGTCTTTCTTCTTCGTTAGAAAGAAATCCATCTTTGTTTATTTCCAACTGAGCCAATCTTTCTTGAGTAATGCGTGCGGATGGCTGAAATGGCGGTGGGTGCATGCTTAATTCGGGTAGAGAAAGCAGCGGATCCTCGGGTATGGTGCGTCTAATCGCGTAGTCTGGTGAGAAAGTAGTAGAGACGGGTTTGATCTTCTTATCCACCCGTTTGTACATGGTAAAGGCCTGGTATGAAGTTCCGTCCTCTCGTCGCATTTCTACGGGATAGAATACGAATTCATCGTCGTCTTCTAGTATTAATTCATCTGCTTCGTCTTGCAGGCTCGGTTCCATAGGCAATTTAAGCGTAATATTCTTAAACTCCATATTAGTTGCATAGGAAAATATCTGTGCTGGTTGGCGGAAGCTTTGATAATTGCGGAGTTCAGTCGTTAGGTACGCCAAACTTGAGTGTATTGAGGAACCAAGTACTACCAGAATCCGAACTGTCTTAAGTACTGTAGAGGTGAGGCGTATCAGAGAGGTAAGGTAAAGTGGTAAGTAGTCCGTAAAAAGTCCGAGGTAAATGTGAACAAAAGAAAGTGTCCATGCGCTAGTCCAAGATAAGGTCCGTAACAATGTCTGTGTCCATTCGACAAGTCCAAGATACGTAAAGAAAAAGAGGAGCGTCCATGCGCATGTCCAAGATAGAGACCAAGAAAATGTCTGTGTCAAAGCGGTAGGTAAAAAGAGATAGTCCAAGTTCAGTCCAATGTCCACAGTGTAAGCGCAAGTATTGTACAGTAAGAGGGTAAGAATCAAGAGGGTACATGCGTTCAAGAAGAATTTAAATGGTCCTCTGTCATTCAGAATGGAACGTCCATGAGGTCCGAGGGCGGGGGAAGAACCAGTGGCCGATGTCGAGAGAGTACTAGACCGTTCGTAAGTATAACAATCCGCGGGGAGCGAAATGTTTGGAAACCTACCGTGCTCATGCATGTGGAGATACATAATATGTTCGAAGAAACGGACGACAATTCGCGAACGTATGACTGGCGCATTCGTGCCGATAGTCTTCAAGAATCGCGTCATTGCTGGTATATGCCGGTGGGTCTGTACGATTAAACGAAGGAGGGGCGCTAACGGGTCTTCCTGCGTCAGAGTTTGCGGCTGAGGGTACGTTAGACGGCGCATAAGATTCGTATTGAGCGGCCTGATAATAGAACGCGAGGTCAGATGGGCGTGCAGTGAAGTGCGGAATAATACTCGCGCCCGGACGGGGAAACCGGTACAGATCCTCCTCCCCAGATTCTGAGTCGCTAGATTCCGTCCAGTGAGAGTTGGGTCGAGGGCTGTAAGTGGGGTCCATGAAACCGCACTGTAGAAAATGTGTGAAGAGAGCGCTCTTCCGAAAGCGTAGGCGGCATAGTCGGTCAATGAGGTCATGTATCGCATGGTCGCCAAAGGCATCACAAGCGTCCCCAAATAAGCGCAGCTGGGCGTATTCGCTATCGTGTAGGAAAGGCAGGGGACTCGGTCCGGTCCGATGAAGGAGAGATAAATCCAGTTCCCAGAGTCTTTGGCCCGTATAGAGGTCGAGTTGATACAGTCCCGCCAGTACACCAAGCCGTGCGTTGGAAAAATGAGAAACATCCTTTTTGTGGCGGTCGTACTCAATCTTGACGGCTGCCAGGTGGACGGGACCTTTGCGAAGCGCCTCGTTGTTAAAAGTACGCTCGCGGGTTCGGTCGCCGCGAGGGGACGAGGGGATATCGACAGAGATTTCGACTCGGGGTTCCTCTGCGGTGGGGTCAAGTGCCATTGAATCGACGGTGCGTAATGCGTCTTCAAAATCGTCATTGTAGGCGTGAGGTCGTCCTGCGTCGATAAAAGAACATACCAGACAGGATTGCAAGCGAATAATCTCGTCGGCAGGCGTGTTGGGCGAAAGGCGAGCGATATACTGCATGAGTTGAAAGTCCCCGTGCTTCATGGCATCGTGGTCGAAGAGGTGCGCAAGGTAAGTGATTATTGTCTGGATGGCGTCTTCAATGGGCTTTACCGCAATGAGTACGCGGTTGGACCGGAAAATTTTGATGTGCTGGCGTCGGCCCCAGTTCCAATTCTCGATGCGCTTCCATATGGTGCAGCGGCGTTCTGCTTCATCGTGCGGATATTCGTGGTAGATGCTATGTAACGCCTCCTTGAGCTCGTCTAGGGATACGGACTCGATGGGAATGTCGGCGAAAGAGTGAGTAGGAGTATGCGAGGGTTCGCCAAACGTGGATTGGGCAGCCGCAGGAAACAGGCGAGGTGCGTCGGTACTGAGGTTCAGCTCGCCGTGCTCGATGCGATCAAATGCGTCGGGCGAGCAAAGGCTGGGCATGGAGGAGTCTGATGCGGGGGAGTCGGGGTAGTCGGGCATGGGAAGTTCGTGGAAAACCTCCTCGTTTGCGAGCTCCTGGAGCACACGTCGGTGTTGCATTGAAGTGAGTGGGCGAGGTGAGCGTACCTGGTTCAAATATTCGTCGAAGATGGTGATTGGGCGTCCGCCAGGCAAAGGTACGCGTGGTCCGGGATGCTTGGCCTTAACTGGGCTCTTCATCCGGACAGGGCTCTTCATCGTGGCCGGGCTCGAGGCTCCTGGCATCGGAGTCCATGTAAAAAGGTCGGTGGCTTTGCGTGGGGCAGAGTAGTTAAAGTTCAAGACTGGCAGCGCCGCGCCGGAGTCTAGACGAGGCGGCGTGGGTGCAGGTGGGGCTAACAACATGCCTACGAATGGTACCGGGCGCGGTTGCTCGCGCGCGAGCTGTCGTTGAGCTTCGGCGACGGCAGTATCAATCAATAGGCGCGGGTCCGCGTCCGATTCATCGCTATCGACCGAAACCTCGGTCATCGCGTCATCTAGAAAGGAAAGAGAGTTGGCGTACGTTGTTGAGTCGGGTCCGCTGGGTTCGGGGCTGGATGAGAAGCGCTCGCGCGAAATCAGGGGCCCACGCGTGCGGAACACCGGTATCTCAAGCCGGGCCGCTGCACTAGTGCCGATCTCCGTGACAGGTGGCGGTGCGGCAACAGTCTTCCGTTTCCGCTCCGTCATCTCTTCTTCTCCCATCGTCGTCTCCATCCGATTACGCAGGCGCTGCCGCGCACGGTCGATCGCCCCGGGATCTGGATGGGCTGCGGACGGCGAGCTATGGGCTATCATATCCGCGACAAGTTCGGCGGTATCTTTGGCGACTGGGTATCTGGGGTGTGCCATAAGCTGGCGGCGGTTCGACGACTCGGTTTGTTTCTGGGTCTGCGCCTCAGCGGACTCTTCTAGAATGTCGGTAAGGGGCGGACAAACCGTCTTCACACTATCCAGCGGCGGACAAGCGTGTAGTAAGCAAAACGGTGGTATCGGTGTGTCGAATCGCATTGGTGCCTCGGTCCCGCCTGCTGGGGCAACTGGTCCGTCGTCGCGAAGCGTGAAGCGAAGCACGCGCTCGCCACTCTGCGCGGTGCCTATGTTCGTCATGTGGGAAACGTCGAACGGCGGGGCCTTGTGCGCTGGAAGTAGCACATATCGGTACCGTTGGCGGGTGCGAGGCGAAATCATACCAGGTTCGCAAGTAGCGGGCTCTGCCTCGGGTTCAGGCGTATGCGCAGGCATGCTGGCAATGTCTTCGTCGGTCTGCACGGTCTTTGGGCGACTTTCTCCTGCTCCTTGGGTCGTTTCAACCGCAATATCTGCGTAGTGAAGGAGAATCTTACGAATGGGTGCTTCGGCTGCGTACGGCACCTCGATATCCCATGTCTGCTGGGGATCCTTTGGCACTGCTTTAAAAACGAAGTAAGCATGGCCATTTTGGCTACCAGGAGCACCCGTTTCTGGGTTATGTAATAACATACGCGCGTTCAACATTACTCCATGGTGCTCTTCTTGCTGATTATCCTGCAAATTTCGCCCTAGGTAAAAAGTTTGAGGGGCTGCAAGAAAACCGGGTCGTACGTGCATCTGATGGTCATGGAGATGAGCGTGCCATTCTTTGTCGGCTATGCGTTCGATGATGTCCGAGGGTTGGGCAGCTGGGTCTCCTTCGTCCAAGGGCCCATAGCTTCCGTATCGCTCACGGCTGAGAACCTGAGTCTCGTCTTCAGCAGTCAGCGCGTCGGCCGGCGGTTTAGCGGCGCGCGGGGGCATAATTGGGGGAACGGGCGTGTTACGAAAGACGGTGTGTGGAGGCTTAGTGAGGGTGAATATCGTGGGTGGAGAGGTGCGAGGTGAGTCTGGTAATCCCCCGTCTTTTATGCGCGTCCCTTTCTCTATCAATTTGCTGATGGCCGCCTCCACGCATATTAAAATCCCACCGATGATCAAGGATACTAGGGCGAGACTCACTCGGCACGCCTGTACTGACTCAAAAGCTAGTTCGATTGACGCGTTTCGGATATTATAGAATGCCGTACCTGTACCGGTACTTCCCGGTAATTGCTTATTCGGCTCGTCATCGGGTGGTGGTGTCGAGTTAATGCTTGCTGTAATCCCCCGTTTCTCGTCTAATCCCTCGGCGATGTATGCTAATAAATCAGGGGGCCGAAGGTAGTGGTACGCGTCCATCCCGGCATCATGTGGGATCGCCAATAACTCGTAACGAGGCCTGCGCGTTTCAGGGTCTTTGAATACCAGATACGTACCTTCCTCTCGTTCATCTATCGTAACTAAATTGCTTCTTTGCCAGGGTCGCCCCAATAAGAGTTCAAAGGGGGCTTGTTGCGAGACCCACAGGTCCGTTTTAGTGGTTACACCTCCGCAAGAGAATTCTACTTCATTTATTTTACCCCGCAACTGACCCTTTCCCCCGTTAGCATCGTTCATGCTGGTAACGCATGTCATGTCGACTGGGCGATGGATCACCAGCGCTGCTACGTCGGCTCGTACGACATCTAGTTGGGAACCTGTATCTATTATAGCGAACACCTTCCGCCCGCATGTTTCCATTTCGATTTTAATAAGAATTCCTTCGCTCCGTTGCCAAGTCCAATTGGCCAGTATAGGATGGCTAGACGACCTACCAATCACTACAGCTTTTACGTTCTTCAAACGCGTCTTTTCTTGGATGCCATTCCGAATCTCCTTGGATAACGCGAATGCCTCCCCGACACTCAGGGGTAATGTTAGGTTAAGCAAACGGTCAAGAACCCCGTTAATATCTACGGTGGATTGTAGTTCTGACTGACGGCCTGTTCTTGCTATTCCATTTATGGGTTCTTCTCTTTCCGGACCGGGCGTGGGGATCCGCGTTCTGATAGTGACGTCACCTTCCTGCTTCTTGGTATACTTATCAATTTTAGGTACGTCTGGCATTGGCGTATCTACGTCAACGCGTGGTACGTCAAACCGAACTTGGCGGGCGTCTACGGGCTTAATTTCCGGTAATGAGACAGGTGATTTAGTGATGGGTGGCGCAAGCGGGCGGGGATCAGAGCTAGATGGCGCCGTTGACTCGCGTCCAATTTGCTTGGTTGGCCGATTTCTGACCTCGTCTTTGCTTGGCACCTGTACGCCGTCAAAAACGAGGCGTCTGGCATTTCGAGTGGACGGCACAGTACGTTCGGCGCTCTGCACGTTAGGTACATCACTTTGTTCCTTATGCTTTCTAGGTACGGTTAGGTATACCCTCTGCCCAGGGCTCTCGTCCTCGGCTCCTGAGCGGTCGGCTTCTGTGATCGTGGCCTCAATCACCTCTGTTTGATAGCCTGAGTCAGAATCTTCGATGACATGTTCTTCTTCCGAAGCCGAGTACGAATCAATGTATTGAGCCCGTTCCGGATTCATGTAGAATGAGTGCTGAGGGTGCAATTTATCCGGCTCCGAATCATATGTGCTAAACATAACCGTTGGCCCACTTAATCGTTTGGCTGCGTCAACAATGCTTTCGCCTTGGCTCCGACGAATCCAGGTCCCGTCTTTCAGACGCAATCGGCTGCTCTCCCCGTCGTACGCCAGGGTCCCAGCTTGTAACATTGCCTGGAGCTCGGGGCACTCGTTCATCCTATGACCCTCTTTATTGCATCCATAGCATCCGCGATTATCGGGCGTGGTGCTTCGTAACGGAATATTGTTTGGATAAGTTGCCGGTGCAGGTGCTGTAGTTGTAGTCGTGGACGAATTAATGCTGACTGGTCTATTAGAATTGCGGCTCGGTGCTCGATTGTACTCTCCCCATTGCTGAATTCGAGGGGGCTGAACGCACTTAGCCGCAATAACTGTTTTATCCATGGTGAGCACCTTGTAGAAGACAGGCGAGTACTCAGGGTCATCGATAGACATCTTGTTTAGTTGGCGAATCAATCCAGTAACTTCGTCAGCTGAGCCTTCAGTTTTAAGGGCGCTCTTTAATGTCGGTCTAGTCTTGGGATCGGTACGTTCCTTCCTCTGCTTTCTTCTCTTCTTTTTCCGCCTATGCGCCTCAAGATCTGACTGGTCGCTGCTGTATTCGTCGCTGTCATCCTCCTGCTCTCGATCCGAGTCATCATCCTCTTCCGCAATTCCATATGCGCTGGCATTGACCATCATTGTCTCCACACGACTACGACTAAAGTACCAGGCTGCCGCGTCGTTTACGATGGCCATAGGATATTGCTTCTCGCGGTTAATCCCTGGATGCGTGAGTAGGATTTGTCGCTCTAGCTGTCCGCGTAAATCAATTTGTATTCCTAACCAAAAATATCCATCGCGGATTTCGCGCGTAATTTGCCCCTGGTTAAGAAGTGTCCCAGAAATAGTCTTGTAATTTCTGAGATACCGCTTCCATTGAGTTAAATTCCGAAAGGCCTTCTTGGTAGTCTTGAGCGTGTAAACCGTAATGTCGCTGGGTTTATATCGTGAGGTCGCACGCTCTGCGTCATAGCATGTAAGAATTTCGCGGCGTAGTCTGGGCCAATCCTGTCGTAAGTAATATTCTGAGGCTCGTATGAAGTCCTTTACGTCAGTACCGCAATAATCGAGAATGCACTCACATTGATAAAAAGCTTCTGTTACTCGGTACTTAACCAACAATCTGTCGTAGGAGTGAATGAAATCCTGCACCTCGGCGTACGAGCCTTTAAAGGTCTTGGGCGCATCTTTAGAACCTCGATTGGGCATGTCATGCACCGTTCGCGTAGGAGCTCCAAAGGAGACGGGGGCTGGCATGTGCATTGGTGTGGGTTCTGGTGAAGATGGTGGTGATGGTGGCGGTGAATTAAACATTGAGTCAAGCTCGTCTGCGGAGTAATTAGATGTGTCGAACAGTCCAGCAGGTTGGTCATAATTAGGCGCGGGATAAGTTCGCGGCGGAGGCGGCTCAGTTTGCCTTGACACATGAGGCGGCTGATCGCGCGTACGAGGTGGAGGTTGACTCGAAATGTTAGGAAATGGCAAATTACGGTCGGGCGCGGGGTACGAAAAATTGGGCTGAGGAGCCGCAGTCCAGAATACACAAGGATCTGTGTCTGGTTGGGCTTGCGGTCTAAGCGGTATATCGCTGCCACGTGCACGAGTGGTTTGTCCGTTATTTCCCCATCGGGTTTCTTGAGGCCCAAATGGAGCTCGATCGTCCTGTTGAGTGTGAGCATTATTAAAAGTCATCGTAGCTAAGGTAGAAGAAAGTATATATGTAGTGTGATACAATAAAATGCCCCCCTAGCTCGGTCACCAAGATGTCGTGCGTATAATTTGTTATACGAGAGGTGCGCTGGAAGTGTCGTTATTCGAGCGATTCTCTCTGGTTCAAAAAATTATTGTATCAGGGAGTTATCACTAAATTGAGGTGATCTCGAAAATAGTGTGGGGTGGAAATTAGTAAGTGCGAATCTAGGATAAGTAGGTAATGTAGGTAGTCCTGGGAAAAGAGTATTCTAATGTAGGTAGGGGAGGTAACGTACAAAAGAATAGGGGGTAGCTAAATAGAGGTAAATCTAAGTAGACGCGGGAGCTCGTATGAATGTAGCTAAAAATGTAACTACGTGTAGTACAAGTATTACTGTCAAAGAGAAGGGTTACTCGGGTATCGTATGCCAAGGTGAGTAAACCTGCTGATCCGCAAAAAGTATTATACTACGTAAGCTTTTACCGATTGATTCTCACGACTAGAAGGGTTAGGCGGGTATCGTATGCCAAGTTGCCCAAACCTGCAGGTAGTAGAAAAATTTATTCGAACGACTAATTGGGTCAGTCGGGTATCGTAAGCCAGGGGTGACCAAACCAAATAGAAAACAAAGTAGCCAACGGGATGGCGATCCGATAATATACAGTTGATTACGAGGGTCCCTCGGGTATCGTATGCCAAGGGTGAGAGAACCTAGCAGTCGTAACAGTCACTTTCGGTGTGAAGCGCTGAGGTACTTATTAGGCAAATGAGCTAGCTGATGACTAACTAAGATGACCAAAAGCAGTGTAGAGACAAACAAGAGCAAACTTATAGACGTAAAGTACTGGTGGGCTAATCTTCGATGCTTTATTACTACGCAAATACAGCGGCTTATATACTACTGGCTACATTGATGAGTCATCCTGATTACAAAATCCATCCCTTGAAACGCAATTTAAGTTGCCAGTTGCTAGGCGACCCTAGTTTCCCATCGCAATTTAGCTTGTCACCGTTGCCTAGTTGTCAAGCAATTTATCACCAAGCTGTGCGTGATTAATTAAAGTTGCTGTGCTGTTTGGTAAGTGGCTGTGCAATCCTGTGCTTAATTAATCAGGCAGGCTGTGCGTGATTAATTATTCATGCTGTGCGGTGTGGTAAGTGGCTGTGCAATCCTGTGCGTAGTTAATAAATTTGTAAAAACAAATGACCAATTGTGTGCCTGTTGCTTCGTAATGCAAAAATGCGAATCTTGTCCATTCGTGATGATTCGAAAAATAGCGCTAGACCGTCCGTGTAGTGGGATGTCATTGAACTATCCTCAATTTCTTAGAGGCGAAGCGTGGGTCATAAATCGATTCTGACTCCAAACACTTTTGAGTCATGACAACGCACAGGATTGCACAGCCACTTACCACACCGCACAGCATGGATAATTAATCACGCACAGCCTGCCTGATTAATTAAGCACAGGATTGCACAGCCACTTACCAAACAGCACAGCAAATTTAATTAATCACACACAGCTTGGTGATAAATTGCTTGACAACCAGGCAACGGTGACAAGCTAAATTACGATGGGAAACTAGGGTCGCCTAGCAACTGACAACTTAAATTGCGTTTCAAGGGGTGGATTTTGTAATCAGGATGACTCATCAATGTAGCCAGTAGTATATAAGCTGCTGTATTTGCATAGTAATAAACATAGAAGATTAGCCCACCAGTACTTTACGTCTATAAGTTTGGTCTTGTTTGTCTCTACACTGCTTTTGGTCATCTTAGTTAGTCATCAGCTAGCTCATTTGCCTAATAAGTACCTCAGCGCTTCACACCGAAAGTGACTGTTACGACTACTAGGTTCTCTCACCCTTGGCATACAATACCCGAGGGACCCTCGTAATCAACTGTATATTATCGGATCGCCATCCTGTTGGCTACTTTGTTTTCTATTTGGTTTGGTCACCCTTGGCATACGATACCCGATCGACCCAATTAGTCATTCGAATAAATTTTTCTACTACCTGCAGGTTTGGGCAACTTGGCATACGATACCCGCCTAACCCTTCTAGTCGTGAGAATCAATCGGTAAAAAGCTTACGTAGTATAATACTTTTTGCGGATCAGCAGGTTTACTCACCTTGGCATACGATACCCGAGTAACCCTTCTCTTTGACGGTAATACTTGTGCTACACATAGTTACATTTTAGCTACATTCATACGAGCTCCCGCGTCTACTTAGATTTACTTCTATTTAGCTACCCCTATTCTTTTGTACGTTACCTCCCCTACCTACATTAGAATATTCTTTTTCCAGGACTACCTACATTACCTACATATCCTAGATTCGCACTTACTAATTCCCACCCCTCACTATTTTCGAGATCACCTCAATTTAGTGACAAACCCCTGATACAATAATTTTTCGAACCAGAGAGAATCGCTCGAATAACGACACTTCCAGCGCACCTCTCATATAACAAATTATACGCACGACACCGGGAGACTGCACAAGGTTTGGCCAAGCACATTCAGACTTGGTCAAAGCTCTGTGCTTCTCGCCGAAGCACCACTGAGACTTTTGACCCAAGCTGGAGACTGCACAATGTTTGGCAGAAAGCATTGTGCCACTTGCCGAAGCTCCGCTGAGATTTTTGAGCCACGCTGGAGACTCCACAATGTTCGGTGGAGCGCATTCAGCCTTGGTTGGAGCTCTATGCCACTCGCCGAAGCTCCGCCGAGATTTTTGAGCCAGGCTGGAGGCTCCACAATGTTTGGCAGAGCACATTCAGCCTTGGTCAAAGCTTTGTGCCACTCGCTGAATCTACGCAGAGATTTTTGAGCCAGGCTGGAGACCCCATGATGTTTGGCGGGGCACATTCAGCCTTGGTCGAAGCCCTTTGCCTCTCACCTAAGCTCCACCACCTCCACCGGAGATGTCTGGCTCAAGTTCCAGAATTGTACCCACTCCAGCATCTTCGGCTGTGATTTTTGAGTCAAGCTGGAGACTGCACAATGTTCAGTGAAGCACATTCAGCCTTCGTGGAAGCTTTGTGCCACTCACCGAAGCCGCACCGAGATTTTTGAGCCAGGCTGGAGGCTCCACAATGTTTGGCAGAGCACATTCAGCCTTGGTCAAAGCTTTGTGCCACTCGCCGAATCTATGCAGAGATTTTTGAGCCAGGCTGGAGACCCACAATATTCAGCGGGGCACATTCAGCCTTGGTCGAAGCCCTGTGCCTCTCACCTAAGCTCCACCACCTCTGCTGGAGATGTCTGGCTCAAGTTCCAGAATTGTACCCACACCAGCATCTTCAGCTGCGATTTTTGAGTCAAGCTGGAGACTGCACAATGTTCGGCGAAGCACATTCAGCCTTGGTGTAAGCTTTGTGCCACTCGTCACAGCCACACTGAGATGTTTAAGCCAAGCTGGAGACTCCACAACGTTTGGTGGAGCACATTCAGCCTTGGTCGAAGCTTTGTGTCACTTGCCGAAGCTGTGCCGGGATTTTTGAGCCAAGCTGGAGACTCAACAATGTTCAGCGGAGCATATTCCACATTCGTCGAAGCTCTACCACCCCCACCAGAGATGTCTGGCTCAAGTTCCAGAATTTTACCCACTCCAGCATCTTTGGCTGTGATTTTTGAGTCAAGCTGGAGACTCCACAATGTTTGGTGGAGCAGATTCAGCCTTGGTCGAAGCTCTGTGGCACTCGCTGAAGCTCCACCACCGCCACCAGAGATGTTTGGCTCAAGTTCCAGAATTGTACCCACTCCAGCATCTTTGGCTGTGATTTTTGAGTCAAGCTGGAGACTCCACACTGCTCAGTGGAGCACATCCAGGTTTGGTTGAGGCTCTGTGCTTCTCGGCCGAGGCTCCACCACTCCTGCCGGAGATGTCTGGGTCAAGTTCCAGAATTGTACCCACTCCAGCATCTTTGGCTGGGATTTTGAGTCAAGCTGGAGCCTCCACCATGTTTGGTGGATCACATTCAGCCTTGGTCAAAGCTCTGTGCATCTCGCCGAAGCTATGCCGAGATTTTTGAGCTAAGCTGGAGACTCCACAATGTTCGGCGGAGCACATTCAGCCTTGGTCAAAGCTTTGTGCCACTCGCCGAAGCTGTGCCGAGATTTTTGAGCCAAGCTGGAGACTCCACCATGTTTGGCAGAGCACATCCAGCCTTGGTCGAAGCTCTGTGCCACTTGCCAAAGATCCACCACCACCTCCACCAGAGATGTCTGGCTCAAGTTCCAGAATTGTGCCCACTCCAGCATCTTCAGCTGGGATTTTGAATTGAGCTGGAGACTCCAAAATGTTCGGTGGAGCACATTCAGCCTTGGTGGAAGCTCTGTGCTTCTCGCCGATGCTTTGCCGAGATTTTTGACCCAAGCTGGAGACTGCACAATGTTTGGCGGAGCACATTCAGCCTTGGTCGAAGCTGTGTGCCACTCGCCGAAGCTCTGCCTGATTTTGGGGCCACGCTGGAAGCTCCACAAGATTTGGTGGAGCAGATTCAGTGTTGGTTGAAGCTCTGCTCAGATTTTTGAGCCATGCTGGAGACTCCACAATGTCCGGTGGAGCACATTCAGCCTTGGTTGAAGCTCTGTGCCACCTGCCGAAGCTCCCCCAAGAGTTTTTAATCAAGCTGCCGACTCCAGTGTTCGACAGGGCACATTCAGCCTTGGTCGAAGCTTTGTGCCACTCGCCGAAGCTCCACCACCTCTGCTGGAGATGTCTGAGTCAAGTTCCAGAATTTTACCCACTCCAGCAATCTTCGGCTGGAGTTTTTGAGTTAAACTGGAGACTCCACAATGTTCGGCGGAAAACATTCAGTGTTGGTCGAAGCTCTCTGCCACTCGCCGGAGCTCCACCGCATTTTTGGGCCACGCTGGAAGCTCTCCAGAATTGTACCCACTCCAGCATCTTGGGCTGCGATTTTTGAGTCAAGCTAGAGACTTCACAATGTTTGGCAGAAAACATTCAGTGTTGGTCGAAGCTCTCTGCCACTTGCCGGAGCTCCCCAGCATTTTTGGGCCATGCTGGAAGCTCCACAATATTTGGCAGAGCATATTCAGCCTTGGTCGAAGCTCTGTGTCACTCGCCGAAGCTCCGCCGAGATTTTTGAGCCAAGCTCGAGACTCTACAATGTTTGGCAGAGCACATTCAGCCTTGGTCAAAGCTTTGGGCCACTCACCGAATCTCCACCACCTCCCCCGGAGATGTCTGGCTCAAGTTCCCGAATTGTACCCACTCCAGCTTCTTCAGCTGCGATTTTTGAGTCAAGCTGGAGACTTCACAATGTTCGGCAGAAAACATTCAGTGTTGGTCAAAGCTCTGTGCCACTTGCTGAAGCTCCACTGAGAGTTTTGAGCCAAGCTGAAGACTCCATAATGTTTGGCAGAGCACATTCAGCCTTGGTCGAAGCTCTGTGCCACCCACCGAAGCTCCGCCAAGATTTTTGACCCAAGCTGGAGACTGCACAATGTTTAGCAGAGCACATTCAGCCTTGGTTAAGGCTTTGTTCCACTCGCCGAAGCTCCGCCCGGATTTTTGAGCCAGCCTGGGTACTCCACAATGTTTGGTAGAGCACATTCAGCCTTGGTCGAGGCTTTGTGTGGCTTGCCGAAGCTCTGCCGAGATTTTTAAGCCCACTGGAGACTCCACAATGTTCAGCAGAGGACATTCAGCCTTGGTCGAAGCTCTGTGCCTCTCACTGAAGCTCCACCACCTCCACCGAAGATGTCTGGCTCAAGTTCCAGAATTGTACCCACTCCAGCAATCTTTGGCTGGAGTTTTTGAGTCAAACTGGAGACTCCACAATGTTCGGCGGAGCACATTCAGCCTTGGTCGAAGCTATGTGGTTCTCACTGAAGCTCCACCACCTCTGCCAGAGATGTCTGGCTCAAGTTCCAGAATTGTACCCACTGCAACATCTTGAGTCAAGCTGGAGACTCCACAGTGTTTGGTGGAGAACATTCAGCCTTGGTGGAAGCTCTGTGCCACCCACCGAAGCTCCGCCGAGGGTTTTGAGCCAGACTCCACTAATAGGAAAAATACTCAGACGGGCACAATAAGGTGAACGACTGCATTGCAAACCTAATAGGAATAATACTATGACACCAGTAAGTAAGAGACTAAATAAATAGTAAGGAAGGGACAAACCTCAAACGGGCACAATAAGGTGAACCACTGAGGAATGTCCTGGTGTGTCAACAGCAGTATAAGTAAGGCAGGCAAAGATGCCCACATAGGTGAGAAACAAAGGAACATCAGGAAAAGGGTAGTACAGTATTATGTGGGCAGGTCTACGTATATGGAAACTCATTCCACATACTGACTTTATGGTGTGTCAAGCCAATACTTCAACATCCACAATGTTCGTTGGAGCACGTTCAGCCTTGGTCAAAGCTCTGTGCTTCTCGCCAAAGCTTCACCACCTCCGCCGGAGATGTCTGGGTCAAGTTCCAGAATTGTACCCACTCCAGCATCTTCGGCTGCAATTTTTGAGTCTAGCTGGAGACTTCACAATGTTCAGCAGAAACATTCAGCCTTGGTCGAAGCTCTGTGCCACTCGCTGAAGCTCCACCGAGAGTTTTGAGCCAAGCTGGAGACTCCACAATGTTCGGCAGAGCACATTCAGCCTTGGTTGAAGCTCTGTGCCACTCACCAAAGCTCCACCACCTCTGCCAGAGGTGTCTGGCTCAAGTTCCAGAATTGTACCCACCCCAGCATCTTCGGCTTGGATTCTTGAGTCAAGCTGGAGACTCCACAATGTTCAGCAGGGCACATTCAGCCTTGGTTGAAGCTCTGTGCATCTCGCCGAAGCTCCGCCGAGATTTTCAAGCCAGGCTGGAGATTCCACAATGTTTGGTGGAGCACATTCAGCCTTGGCCGAAGCTTTGTGCCACTTGCCGAATCTCTGCAGAGATGTTTGAGCCAAGCTGGAGACCCCACAATGTTCGGCGGGGCACATTCAGCCTTGGTCGAAGCCCTGGGCTGCTCACCTAAGCTCCACCACCTCCGCCGCTGCTCTGCCTGTACCCCATCGTCTCTGGGGTATGGTTGCCCTGCTCGCAAGAAAGCCTCGACAGCAACCTGATCCGCACCCTGGGAGTAAGCACAGGGCTCGACGAGCTTGAATGTGGATGAGATGATGGAGGTGCTATTGATGATGTCGAATAAAGCAAGGGAGTTGGTGGTGAGGCTGGACTCAGTGGAGGATGGCTCATGGTACACATTCGAGGATGATGTGTTGGCGACGCTACCGGGGCAAAGCGACAGGTATAGTTGCATCGACCGCCTCGCCCCAGGACATAAGCGACTCTGGCGATGCAAGCAACTCCTCAACATGGAAGCTTACCGCCTGTATGCCGGATCCATCATGAACATTGATCACAGCCTCGGGTAGGGTCCACGATGCAAATGCGAAGGTCTCCACAGACGTCATTCAGAATTCTGAATGACGTCTTGAATGTCTTTTCAAATATTCCTAAAGTGCGTGCCACCAGAACATTCATTGGGCATTTAAAATGATTCAAAGGTCCTCCATGCTCAATCACATTGATTTTCTGGAGCATCTAGGAGTGGCACAAAGCTTCGAGCAAGAGTGAATCTGCTCAGCCAAACATCACCGGCAGAGCTGGTAGAGCGTTGGCGAGCCTCAACCAATCCTGAATCTGCTCCACCAAATATTGTGGATGCCTCAGAACTCTCCAGGGAGCATCACCGAGTGGCATAGAGCTTTGACCAAGGGTGAATCTGCTCTGCCAAAGAGAGTCACTAGCTGGCCTCAATCAAATATCTCATCCGAAGATGCTGGAGTGGGTACAATTCTGGAACTTGACCCAGACATCTCCGGTAGAGGTGGTGGAGCTTCGGCGAGAAGCACAGAGCTTCAACCAAGGCCGAATGTGCCCTGCTGAACATCGTGGGGTCTCCAGCATGGCTCAAAAATCTCTGCGGAGATTCGGTAAGTGGCACAAAGCTTCGACCAAGGCTGAATGTGCCCCACCGAACATTGTGGAGTCTCCAGCTTGGCTCAAAAGTTTTGGCAGAGCTTCGGTGAGTGGCACAGAGCTCCAACCAAGTCTGAATGTACTCTGCCAAACATGGTGGAGTCTCCAGCTTGGCTCAAAACTTTCGGTGGAGCTTTGGCAAGTGGCAGAGCTTCCACCAAGGCTGAATGTGTTCTGCTGAACATTGTGCAGTCTCCAGCTTGACTCAAAAATCACAGCTGAAGATGCTGGAGTGGGTACAATTCTGGAACTTGACCCAGACATCTTCGGCTACAGTGGTGGTGCTTCGACGAGAACCACAGAGCTTCGACCAAGGCTGACTGTGCTCCGCTGAACATTGTGGATGTTGGAGTATCGGCTGGATGCGCCATAAAGTCAGTACGCAGAACCAGTTTCCGCATACGTAAACCTGCCCTGTAATACTGTACTAACCTTTTCCTGATGTTCCTTTGTTTTCTTTCCTATGGAGGCATCTTTGCCTGCTTCACATATACTGCTGTTGACGGTGATAAGCCGGATTTCAGGCCATGCCTGTAAACACGCATTTTGCGAAATCCTACATCTAGCACAATCATCCATGACTAGACGGCTAGCGCTAGGATCGAGCGCGTAGATGGTGTTAGTGCCTAGATGAGGGCTACGAGGCGATACTCTGCTAGCGATGCTTCATATGAGGTTGCTAGCTCAGTTTTGACCGGTTAAAGCTAAGTCTATGGGAGGAGCCTAGCCTAGGCGACTTTACACTATGATACATAACAAGATCTAGGACGAAACCGATGCAGTGGCCAATGAGCACAAAGCTAGCGACTTTGTTAGGCGTTGATATGAACTAGCCGAGCGACGCGACGAGACACGTGATGTTTCAGTAGCGCAATATGACGGAATCAGGTCCCACCGGAGTAGGCGGGGCCGTCGGGTACTACGGGCCGGGAGTTATGACTCGGCGATTGCAGCTGTGATCGGCAATTGCAGCCGCAGATCTAGCACCAGTGATATCCGGACTTTGACAGTAGGAATACGAATCGGACCTAATAAACGCTGGTGGATGTGCAACATTGCTAGGACACTGTATCTCAAAGCTTATAGCTAGGGGACGAATACTCCTTGAGCTAGTTAAGGGATATAGGTCTCGGAAATGGCGGAACCACTTTCTTATCGCGGAAGAACAGATTTCTCGGTGGCTGCTGATGGAGCAACCATATGGGTCGGGCTGGGGGTTTCGTGGATTGGACCAATTATATTCATTTTATTTATATTCTGTTTTGCTTGGCATGTATACCCAAGGCCTAGGCTGCCGTACTTTCATGTGATTATGTATGTAGTTAGTAGTATAAAAGCAAGGGGAGAAGTGGGAGGAGGGCAGCGGATCGTACCCCGGTTAGTGGAGGCAGTAGCTATTCATATAGTGACCCCCTATGTTCTAAAGGTGCGCATCTAGCCCACCTGTCCATTTGTCCTTCAATAGAAGTTCATTTGCACAACAACACGCACAGAGTGCACTGAGGGATTGAGGGATTGAGGGTTTCAAGGTTTCATACTCGTTGAGAGTGGCTGATACTCGTTGAGAGTTGGTTTCTACCCGTTGAGGGGTGCGTTGAGCGTTTGGATTCATACTCATTGAGAGTCGGTTTCATACTCGTTGAGAGTCCGCGTGCAGCGTCACAGAACGCATACGCGACACAGAGCAGAGCGGTTAAAAGGACAGAGTCGAGGTTGGACTTGGTTGGAAGGGTACAAGTGCGAGCTAGCACAATAAACACGCCGGTTAACAGCCGTAAAACACACATACGCATTTCAAGAACATTGGTTAAAGAACCTTGCAAAGGTCCATCTGTTCACGGATAGGAATTCTATAGGAGGTTACATCGCAGAGAGCTATTAGCACGACTAGCTAGGCTAGCGCGTTTCTAGTGTACCACGATCCGAAGTCAAGAGAGGATTGAAGCAGAGGAGAGATTACATTTACGGAAGGACTATCATAAAAGCGGCCTAATACTTGGTCCCTACCCTGAACTTTCGATCTTACGGCGTACAAGCCGTTCATCAGGGAGATAGCCAGGAAGTTTAAGCGTTGGACGCTTCTCCTAGCCGAGCTAGCTATATTTGGTTGTTGGTTTTGTGGAGTGGTAGTGGTTTGACGGTCGTACCCGACATAGTCGCCTCATATGCTCCGGTTGCAGACAGTGTTCCGCTAGGGCACCAGTAGAGCACACCTTCCATCTTATACATTACACTCGGCCCCCGCGGCACGCGTATCAACGGACAGGGACATTCCTCGGTCATTCACCTTATTGTGCCTGTCTGAATATTATTCCTATTAGTAGAGTCTCCAGCTTGGCTCTAAACTGTTGGTGGAGCTTCAGCGGGGGGCACAACGCTTCCACCAAGGCTGAATGTTCTCCGCCGAACATTGTGGAGTCTCCAGCTTGACTCAAAAATCGCAGCTGAAGATGCTGGAGTGGGTACAATTCTGGAACTTGAGCCAGACATCTCCGGCAAAGGTCATGGAGCTTCGGCGAGTGGCACAGAGCTTCGACCAAGGCTGAATGTGCTCCATGAACATGTGGAGTCTCCAGTGTGGCCCAAAAATCTGGCGGAGCCTCGGCGAGTGGTGCAAAGCTTCGACCAAGGCTGACTGTGCTCCACCAAACATTGTGCAGTCTCTAGCTTGGGTCAAAAATCTCGGCGGAACTTCGGCGAGTGGCACAGAGCTTCCACCAAGGCTGAATGTGCTCCGCTGAACATCATCGAGTCTCAAGCTTGGCTCAAAACTCTTGGCAGAGCTTCGGCAGGTGGCACAGAGCTTCCACCAAGGCTGAATGTGCTCTGTCGAACATTGTGGAGTCTCCAGCTTGACTAAAAAATCGCAGCTGAAGATGCTGGAGTGGGTACAATTCCGGAACTTGAGCCAGACATTTCTGGCGGAGGTGTTGGAGCTTTAGCGAGAAGCACAGAGCTTCAACAAAGGCTGAATGTGCTCAGCCAAACATTGTGGAGTCTCCAGTGTGGGTCAGAAATCTGGGCAGAGCTTCAGCGAGTGGCACAAAGCTTTAACCAAGGCAGAATGTGCTCCACCAAACATTGCAAAAATCGCGGCGGAGCTTCAGTGAATTGCACAAAGCTTTGACCAAGGCTGAATATGCTCCACCGAATATTACGGAGTTTCCAGCGTGGCCCAAAAATCCGGTGGACCTTCGGTGAGCCACACAAAGCTTTGACCAAGGCTGAATGTGCTCCGCCAAACATTGTGGAGTCTCCAGCCTGGCTCAAAAATCCGGGCGGAGCTTCGGCGAGTGGCACAAAGCCTTAACCAAGGCTGAATGTGCTCTGCCAAACATTGTGGAGTCACCACCTTGGGTCAAAAATCTCGGCAGAGCTTCGGCAAATTGCACAAATGCGCTCATGGACCCTGCCTTCTCGGACACAGGAAACGACTCTAAATTGCATGTCCTCAAACTCACCCATAATCCAGTTTGGCACCTGCATTGATTTGCGCCCCATCTGCAACGAGACCTGGATTAGTGTTGGGGATGGCTTACCCCAATACCACTTCATGGCATCGTACAAAAAAGCAGTCGCGCTGCCAGTGGTCACAACACTGCTGTGACAGAACTGTGATGGGCAGACAACACTGTGATATATGCAGGTTACAACACGCAGCTTCAACCAGGGCTGAATGTGCACCACCGAATTTGTGATCCATGAATCCCAAATTCAATGTTGTGGTCAACCACCATGCATGCCGAGTTGCCTCCTCACGCTCATGGTTCCTGTTCCACATAACTGCCGCAAAAAACTTGTTGGCACCAAGCTTAGGACATTCCTCAGTTGTTCACCTTATTGTGCCTGTCTGAGTATTATTCCTATTAGTGGAGTCTCCAGCTTGGCTCAAAACTCTTGCCAGAGCTTTGGCGGGTGGCACAGAGCTGCTGCCAGGGCTGAATGTTCTCCGCTGAACATTGTGGAGTCTCCAGCTTGACTCAAAACTCACAGCTGAAGATGCTGGAGTGGGTACAATTCTGGAACTTGAGCTCGAAGCTCTGTGCTTCTCACCGAAACTCTCTGAGGCCGGGGTTTCCCCAAGGTTGTGTGGGGCATCGGTGCTGGTGAAGGCAGGCTGTGGGGCATGTGTGCCTCATACAGATTGGGGGTCAGTCCACGCTGAGGCCGGGGTCTCCCAAGTTTGTGTGGGGTGTCATGATCAATGTGATTGGGCATGGCAGACCTTAGAATCATTCCACTCGCCGAAGCTCTGCCGAGATTTTTGAGCCACGCTGGAGACAGCACAATTTTCGGCGGAGCACATTCAGCCTTGGTCGAAGCTTTGTGTCACTCATCGGAGCTCCATCACCTCCACCGGAGATGTCTGGGTCAAGTTCCAGAATTGTACCAGAATTGTACCCACTCCAGCAGACTTCGGCTGGAATTTTTGAGTCAAGCGGGAGATTCCACAATGTTCGGCGGAGAACATTCAGCCTTGGTCGAAGCTTTGTACCACTCGCCAAAGCCGCGCCGAGATTTTTGAGGCAAGCTGGAGACTCCACAATGTTCGGGGGAGCACATTCAGCCTTGATTGAAGCTCTGTGCCACTTGCCGAAGCTCCACCACCTCCACCAGAGATGTCTGGCTCAAGTTCCAGAATTGTACCCACTCCAGCATCTTCAGCTGGGATTTTTGAATCAGGCTAGAGACTCCAAAATATTCGGCAGAGCACATTCAGCCTTGGTGGAAGCTCTGTGCTTCTCATTGAAGCTCTGCCGAGATTTTTGACCCAAGCTGGAGACTGCACAATATTTGGTGGAGCCCATTCAGCCTTGGTTAAACCTCTGTGCCACTCACCGAAGCTCCCCTGACATTTTTGAGCCATGCTGGAGACTCCACAAGCCAAAGATGCTGGAGTGGGTACAATTCTGGAACTTGAGCCAGACATCTCCGGCGGAGGTGTTGGAGCTTCTGCGAGAAGCACAGAGCTTTAACCAAGGCTGAATATGCTCTGCCAAACATTGTGGAGTCTCTAGCGTGGCTCAAAAATCTCAGTGGAGCTGCAGCGAGAAGCACAGAGCTTCGACCAAGGCTGAATGTGCTCCGCGGAACATTGTGCAGTCTCCAGCCTGCGTCAAACATCTCGGCGGAGCGTCGGAGAGTGGCACAAAGCTTTAACCAAGGCTGAATGTGCTCCGCCAAACATTGTGCAGTCTCCAGCTTGGGTCAACAATATCGGCGGGGCTTCGGCAAGTGGCACAGGCCTTTGACCAAGGCTGAATGTGCCAAACATTGTGGAGTCTCCAGCTTGACTCAAAATTCACTGCCGAAGATGCTGGAGTGGGTACAATTCTGGAACTTGACCCAGACATCTCGGGCGGAGGTGTTGGAGCTTCGGCGAGAAGCACAGTGCTTCAACCAAGGTTGAATGTGGCCTTGGTTAAAGCTTTGTGCTACTCGCTGAAACTCCACCAAGATTTTTGAGCCATGCTGGAGACCCTACAATGTTTGGTGGAGCACATTCAGCCTTGGTCGAAGCTTCGTGTGGCTCGCCAAAGCTTCACCGAGATTTTTGAGCCTGCTGGAGGCTCCACAATGTTCAGCAGAGGACATTCAGCCTTGGTCGAAGCTCTGTGCATCCCGCTGAAGCTCCACTAAGATGTTTGAGCCATGCTGGAGACTCCACAATGTTCGGCAGAGCACATTCAGCCTTGGTTAAAGCTCTGTGCCACTCGCTGAAGCTCTGCCGAGATTTTTGACCCAAGCTGGAGACTGCACAATGTTTGGCGGAGCACATTCAGCCTTGGTTAAGGCTTTGTACCACTCGCCGAAGCTCCGCCCAGATTTTTGAGCCAGCCTGGGTACTCCACAATGTTTGGTGGAGCACATTCAGCCTTGGTCGAAGCCTTGTGTGGCTCACCAAAGCTCTGCCGAGATTTTTGAGCCTGCTGGAGACTCCACAATGTTCAGAGCACATTCAGCCTTGGTCAAAGCTCTGTGCACCTTGCCGAAGCTCCATCGAGATTTTTGAGCCACGCTGGAGACTCCACAATGTTCGGCAGAGCACATTCAGCCTTGGTCAAAGCTCTGTGCATCTCTCCAAAGCTCGGCCGAGACTTTTGGCCCAAGCTGGAGACTGCCCAATGTTTGATGTTTGACAGAGAGCTTTGTGCCACTTGCTGAAGCTCTGCCGAGAGGTTTGAGCCAAGCTGGAGACTCCACAATGTTTGGCAGAGCACATTCAGCCTTGGTCGAAGCTCTTTGCATCTCGCTGAAGCTCCACCGAGATTTTTGAGCCACGCTGGAGACTCCACAATGTTTGGCAGAGCACATTCAGCCTTGGTTGAAGCTCTGTGCTTCTCGTCAAAGCTCCACCACCTCCGCCAGAGGTGTGTGGCTCAAGGTCCAGAATTGTACCCACTCCAGCATCTTTGGCTGGATTTTGAGGCAAGCTGGAGACTTCACAATGCTCGGTAGACCACATTCAGCCTTGGTCGAAGCTCGGTGCTACCCGCTGTGGGGCTCCCACATGCGCTGTGTACGCCCCAGCGTATATGATGACTCACGACCAAGTACAAGCTGCGATGACCTTTCCTTTATCATCCAAGCTACAACTTCCCAACTTGCCACACCTTTCCACATCTCAGCACCCCACGGTGTCGCACCCGCACCAGCACATTGGACCACTTCTACACGCCATCACCAATATCCATGCCAACCACGTCCCCAATACCTCGCACCCGACACATCACACACATTTCATCCAAATTCAGACCTCAGTCGTCGCTCCTTGACAGACTTTGGACGAATTAGGAAGGTAGCAGTCCATGAGTCGCCACGCCTTCACACTATTTGGGCCCAAAAAGGCAACTATCTTGGACTAGTCACGACGCCTCGAGATACATGAAACATGAAGGAACAAGATAGAACACCGAGGAAGCAGACTGAGGACATGTAGAGATGCTCCAAAGGGGATAGCTGCACTGGATCGCTCAGCAGTACATAGACAGCCTTGGAGCGGTTTTTCCCCCACTAGTTTCCCTAGTGTAACCAATCCCCCAATACACTGTTGACACACACACACACTAACCATCTAACTTGTCGCGAGACACTTGACCACTCATCCTCTAGACGGTTCATACCGAACGTCTGACCCATACTCACCGCTCCCTTGACCATCGAAAACCACTGCTCACGCAGAGAGGAACGACCAAGGCATCTTGGACCAAATCGCGGACTGACTAGACCAACGACCGACTCCCCACGCCTAACACACGAGTCCAACACACATTGAGCCTATAAGCCTTTGTCAAGCCGCCACGGCTAACCCACCTTTGGGAGAACCAGTCGCATCAACTATCACCCAGTTCAAAGGGGAAAGGGATAGAAGAAAGACAGGGTGGAGACTTGAATATTGTCTCGGATTGAAGTACAAGGGCAGTGTGCTTATCTGAACAAGGTATTTTTCGCATTATCCCCCATTTTTGACCTCCCACAGCATCCCAAGGGCAAACTCTGTTTGACCTCCTCTTCTTACAAACACTTATTGACCCACCTGTTAATGAGAAATCCCCCAGAGGAAGAACAAGTCATTTTTGGAACTCCGTTTTCCAAAGAGGCTCCACAGTCTCCCTCACACCGCCAAAGCTCTGCCGAGAGTTTTGATTCAAGCTGGAGACTCAACGATGTTTGGTGGAGCACATTCAGCCTTGGTCGAAGCTCAGTGCTACCTGCCAAAGCTCTGCCGAGAGTTTTGAGCCAAGCTGGAGACTCGACGATGTTCGGCGGAGCACATTCAGCCTTGGTGTAAGCTGTGTGCATCTCACCGAAGCTCTGCCATAATTATTGAGCCAAGCTCAAGACCCCGCACAATGTTTGGCAGAGTACATTCAGCCTTGGGTAAAGCTTTGTGCCACTCGCCAAAGCTCCGCCGAGATTTTTGAACCACGCTGGAGACTCCACAATGTTCGGTGGAGCACATTCAGCCTTCGTTGGAGCTCTGTGCCACTCGCCAAAGCTCCGCCAAGACTTTTGACCCAAGCTGGAGACTCCACAATGTTTGGCGGAGCACATTCAGCCTTGCTCGAAGCTCTGTGCTACTTGCCGAAGCTCCGCCGAGATTTTTGAGCCAAGCTGGAGACTCCACAATGTTCGGCCAAGCACATTCAGCCTTGGTCAAAGCTCTGTGCTTCTTGCAGAAGCTCCACCACCTCCGCCGGGGATGTCTGGCTCAAGTTCCAGAAGTGTACCCACTCTAGCATCTTTGGCTGCAATTTTTAAGTCAAGCTGGAGACTTCACAATGTTTGGCGGAAAACATTCAATGCTGATCAAAGCTCTGTGCCACTTGCCGAAGCTCCACCGGATTCTTGGGCCATGCTGGAAGCTCCACAATGTTTGGCGGAGCACATTCAGCCTTAGTCAAGGCTTTGTGCCACTCGCCAAAGCTCCTCAGAGATTTTTGAGCCACGCCGGAGACTCCACAATGTTTGACCGAGCACATTCAGCCTTGGTCGAAGCTCTGTGCTACTCGCCGAAGCTCCGCCGAGATTTTTGAGCCAAGCCCAAGACTCTACAATGTTCAGCGGAGCACATTCAGCCTTGGTCGAAGCTTTGTGCCACTTGCTGAAGCTCACGACCCTTTTCCTGATGTTCCTTTGTTTTCTCACCTATGTGGGCATCTTTGCATGCCTTACTTATACTGCTGTTGACACACCAGGACATTCCTCAGTGGTTCACCTTATTGTGCCCATTTGAGGTTTGTCCCTTCCTTACTATTTATTTAGTCTCTTACTTACTGGTGTCGTAGTATTATTCCTATTAGGTTTGCAACACAGTCGTTCACCTTATTGTGCCCATCTGAGCATTTTTCCTATTAGTGGAGTCTGGCTCAAAACCCTTGGCAGAGCTTCGGTGGGTGGCACAGAGCTTCCACTAAGGCTGAATGTTCTCCACCAAACACTGTGGAGTCTCCAGCTTGACTCAAGATGTTGCAGTGGGTACAATTCTGCAACTTGAGCCAGACATCTCCGGCGGAGGTGGTGGAGCTTCGGCGAGAAGCACATAGCTTCGACCAAGGCTGAATGTGCTCCGCCGAACATTGTGGAGTCTCCAGTTTGACTCAAAAACTCCAGCCAAAGATTGCTGGAGTGGGTACAATTCTGGAACTTGAGCCAGACATCTTCAGTGGAGGTGGTGGAGCTTCGGCCAGAGGCACAGAGCTTCGACCAAGGCTGAATGTCCTCTGCCAAACATTGTGGAGTCTCCAGCTTGGCTCAAAAATCTGGGCGGAGCTTCGGCGAGTGGTACAAAGCCTTAACCAAGGCTGAATGTGCTCCGCCAAACATTGTGCAGTCTCCAGCTTGGGTCAAAAATCTCGGCAGAGCTTCAGCGAGTGGCACAGAGCTTTAACCAAGGCTGAATGTGCTCTGCCGAACATTGTGGAGTCTCCAGCATGGCTCAAACATCTTAGTGGAGCTTCAGCGGGATGCACAGAGCTTCGACCAAGGCTGAATGTCCTCTGCTGAACATTGTGGAGTCTCCAGCTTGGGTCAAAAATCTCGGCGGAGCTTCGGTGAGCCACAAAAGCCTCGACCAAGGCTGAATGTGCTCCATCAAACATTGTGGAGTCCCCAGCCTGGCTCAAAAATCCGGGCGGAGCTTCGGAGAGTGGCACGAAGCCTTAACCAAGGCTGAATGTGCTCTGCCAAACATTGTGCAGTCTCCAGCTTGGGTCAAAAATCTCGGTGGAGCTTTGGCGAGATGCACAGAGCTTAGACCAAGGCTGAATGTGCTCCGCCAAACATTGTCCAGTCTCCAGCTTAGGTCAAAAATCTCGGCGGAGCTTCGGTGAGTGGCACAGAGCCTGGACCAAGGCTGAATGTGCTCTGCCAAACATTGTGCAGTCTCCAGCTTGGGTCAAAAATCTCGGCGGAGCTTCGGCGAGTGGCACAGAGCTTCAACCAAGGCTGAATGTGCTGCACTGAACATTGTGGAGTCTCCAGCTTGGCTCAAAACTCTTGGTGGAGCTGCAGCGAGTGGCACAGAGCTTCAACCAACAATCAATGTTTTCCGCCGAACATTGTGAAGTCTCCAGCTTGACTCAAAAATTGCAGCCAAAGATGCTGGAGTGGGTACATTTCTGGAACTTGAGCCGGACATCTCTGGCGGAGGTGGTGGAGCTTCTGTGAGAAGCACAGTGCTTTGACCAAGGCTGAATGTGCTCGGCCGAACATTGTGGAGTTTCGAGCTTGGCTCAAAAATCTCGGCGGAGCTTCAGGGAGTAGCACAGAGCTTCGAGCAAGGCTGAATGTGCTCCGCCAAACATTGTGGAGTCTCCAGCTTGGGTCAAAAGTCTCGGCGGAGCTTTGGCAAGTGGCACAGAGCTCCAACCAAGCCTGAATGTGCTCCACCGAACATTGTGGAGTCTCCAGCGCGGCTCAAAAATCTCGGCGCAGCTTCGGCGAGTGGCACAAGGCTTTGACCAAATTGGAATGTGCTCCGCCGAACATCGTGGAGTCTCCAGCTTGGCGCAAAAGTCTCAACGGAGCTTCGGCGAGTGGTGCAATGCTCTCTACCAAACATTGTGCAGTCTCCAGCTTGGGTCAAAAATCTCCACGGAGCTTCGGCAAGTGGCACAGAGCTTCGACCAAAGCTGAATGTGCTCTGCCGAACATTATGGAGTCTCCAGCTTGGCTCAAAACTCTCAGTGGAGCTTCAGCGAGTGGCACAGAGCTTCGACCAACACTGAATGTTTTCCGCCAAACATTGTGAAGTCTCCAGCTTGACTCAAAAATCGCAGCTGAAGAAGCTGGAGTGGGTACAATTCTGGAACTTGAGCCAGACATCTCTGGTGGAGGTGGTGGAGCTTCGGCGAGTGGCACAAGGCTTCGGCCAAGGCTGAATGTGCCCCACCAAACATTGTAGAGTCTCGAGCTTGGCTCAAAAATCTCGGCGGAGCTTCGGCGAGTGGCACAGAGCTTCGACCAAGGCTGAATATGCTCCGCTGAATATTGTGGAGCTTCCAGTGTGGCCCAAAAATGCGGCGGAGCTCCGGTGAGTGCAGAGAAATTCGACCACCACTGAATGTTTCCCGCCGAACATTGTGAAGTCTCTAGCTTGACTCAAAAATCACAGCCCAAGATGCTGGAGTGGGTAAAATTCTGGAACTTGACCCAGACATCTCCGGCAGAGGTGGTGGAGCTTCGGCGTGTGGCACAAAGCTTTGACCAAGGCTGAATGTGCCCTGCCGAACATTGTGGAGTCTCCAGCTTGGCTAAAAACTCTTGGCAGAGCTTCGGCGGGTGGCACAGAGCTTCAACCAAGGCTGAATGTGCTCCACTGAACATTGTGGAGTCTCTAGTGTGGCTCAAAAATCTTGGCAGAGCTTCGGCGAGTGGCACAGCGCTTCAACCAACACTGAATCTGCTCCACCAAATCTTGTGGAACTTCCAGCGTGGCCCCAAAATCCGGCAGAGCTTCGACCCAGGCTGAATGTAGTCCACCAAACATTGTGGAGTCTCGAGCTTGGCTTAAAAATCTCGGCGGAGCTTCGGTGAGTGGCACAGAGCTTCGATCAAAGCTGAATGTGCTCCACCAAATCTCCAGCAGGCCCAAAAATCTCGGCAGACCTTTGGCGAGTGGCACAGAGCTCTGACCAAGCCTGAATGTGCTCCGCGAACACTGTGGCATGACCCAAAAATCCAGCGGAGCTTCGGCGAGTCCCACAAAGCTTCGACCAAGGCTGAATGTGGTCCACCAAACATTGTGGAGTCTCCACCTTGGGTCAAAAATCTCGGTGGAGCTTCGGAAAATTGCACAAACACCCTCATGGACCCTGCCTTCTCAGACACAGGGGACGACTCTGAATTGCATGTCCTCAAACTCGCCCATAATCCAGTTTGGGACTGCAATGATTTGCGCCCCATCTGGCATGATCTGTACAAGACCTGGAATAGTGCTGGGGACGACTTACCCCAATACCACTTCATGGAAAAAAAGCAATCGCGCTGCCAGCGGTCACAACACTCCTGTGACAGAACTGTGATGGGCAGACAACACTGTGATGTATGCAGGGTGTTTAGGATATTCTTGACCTGTGAACAGAGAACATATGTAGAAGTTATTCTGGTGTGTATCCTGAACCTATTTTAAATATCTTCTTGTTTTTCAGGGCTGCACATGTGAAAGTTATCTTGAAGATTATCGAAAACATATGCAAAAGAAATTTTAAAAATCTTCCATTTTTTCGGGGCTGTTAAACTGAAAGATATCTACAACACACTCTGATCGCCATCTAAAACATACTTGAGACATCTTTTAAATACCTTTTATTTTTTCTGCCACAGAACATGGGTGATTTATTTAAATGATCTCTCAGGTATTCCCTGCCAGGATATTTGAAAGGTTTGAGCAAGATTACACTGAAGGTATCCTCAATAAAACTGAAAGGAACTTTAAAAATCTCTAGCATATTCCGCCCCCAATTATTCAAGAAACATTTAAAAGTTGTCTTGAATATTCCGGGACCACAAACTTGAATAATATTGTAAATATTCATTGGATACCTTTAGCATGTTCTGGTCCGGAATTAGTGCATATCCTCCCAGTGTTACGGAGTGAAAGAAACCAGCGCACTGCCACCTTGGCTGGAAAACACATTAGACTCCACTAAGCGCATTCCATCACTGTCAGGAATTCGGTAGAGTTTATTTTGAGAATTAAATGCGATGCTATGAACACTACATGTACTAGCAACCGTAACGCATAATGGCACCTCAAAAAGTTGCCTAAATGGCAAATTGTAACGCACAATGTGACTTTGGAGGCCAATTCGGGTAAATTTTCGGGCCCTGCGGGGCCGGGATTGCCCTATTTGGTAGTCTGGAGCCCCAAAAGGCAAGTGGTTGCTAACCTGGGGAAGATTTCTGCGTAACGGCTGAAGTCTGGTTGCCTCCATAAAATCAGGTACAGTACGTGGAGTAATAGTGGGGTTTCCATTTTACCACCGCGCGGTGCATGACAACATGAGACCGTCACGAGGTGGGTTCATTCCATCACTGTCGGGATTTTGGTAGTCGGGATTTTGGTAGGGTTTATTTGAGAAATTAAATGCGATGCTGTGAAAACTGCATGTCTGTGGAGTGGTGTTAGCGAAGGCAAGTGCGCTGAATGCTGAGCGCGAGCTTAATGAATGTAGCGCATGTTTGAGTGAGAATTGTAGTGCTGTCCTGCAGCAGTGAAATAAAGAATATATGTTCAAAACCCCAGAAAATAACCTATATTCCTCAGAATATCTTAAGCAGCCGATCTACGAGAGCAAATCCTTCATAGAACGTGAACCCGAAAGCAAATCGTTCAGATTCTTATTCTTGCTGTACTGACTTTAAGAAAAGCGCGAAGGCTCTGCATTAAAGTAGCTGGTGATAGCTTGAGGTCACGCAAGTTAGGTGTCAAGGTGGTAGATTAAGGTAAAGAAGGGTTGTCCTCGCAACTAGGAAGACTCCGTCCTAAATACGTAGTTCAACTAAGAGGCAGTAACGTACTCTGGTGCAATGCAGTGCAGTCGCGATGGTGCGACGCGTTTGATGGGAGTCACGCCACTGCCCTTGATACCAATGTCGAAACTAGCGCAAGTACATGGAGGATATGTATGGATATTGACTAGTGCCTATATCCATGACAAGTAGTAGTGGGGTTTCCATTTTACAACCGCGCGGATAAGTATCAGGATAACGCGGTGCATGACAACATGAGACCGTCACGAGACGTTCTTGAAAGTGGACTTTCGCAGAGGTACGGCACTTTATATAGAGGTCAACAAATCTCAAAATTCAAAACTTCACCTCACCACAATCACAACCATTATCATCCCAATGCTTTCGTCCATCACCTTTATCTCAGCTCTCGTCGCGTCCGCATCTGCTGCCGCTCGACCGTGGAATGGCACCCAACCTCGCGACATCGGTGTACACTGCGGCACGACCCAAGATGCGTCGCTGAGTGACTGCAATAATCTCATCAACAACTGGGACTTGCTGTACAACGCCGATTCCGGTTCGTTAGCTAAAAACCACCAAAAAAATCAGCCGCTGATTCACTGCGCAGGCAGTTGCCATTTCGTCGTCGCTGGAAACGTTTTTGACTTCGGCAAGGCGCTCACAGTCGTACGTAGCAGTCGATCTTTCACACGTCGGCAGGAGAACTTACCATAGCTAATTTGTTAGGCATGCTCTGGCACCTGCTGCGTCTACGTGACGGGCTTCTGCGATCCCTCTGAGCTGCCCGACAAGGAGCAGATCAAGAGCGAGGCGCAGGGCCTGCTCGGTTGCGCTGACCAGGGAAAGGGCTTGATCAATGGTATGCACCAGTTCGAGAGCGATCGCCATGCGACGTGCGTCGGCGGGCGCGATGCGTAAGTTGTCATTATTTGTGCTCGACCGGAAATGAGACGCTGACGATGATGCAGGTGCGGCGACTGCTTCGATGACAGCGATTATGACTTCGCAGTCGTCAATCACTTGAGTTGTTAATGAGCTTCATCCGATGTCGCTAAAGCTTTGAGCATTGAATGACGTTTTGTCGTTGATTTGTACTTTGTATTGAGCATCAATAATTATTTAATGAGCATACTGCTTTCTAGTCTTGAAAGACGACCAGGAACGTGGAGTATTGTTCATTACGAGACCACGGGTTAGCAGACAAGGAATGAAAATCTGAACAGCGTAGATGATGGTCAGGAGCGAGAACCCTGCACCGCCACGATCTTTCGCTCTTTCCTAGGCGTTATACAATAGGGTGCTTCACAGTTAACTTTTTCTTCCCAGCTTCTGCCCCAACTCCGACCCCAACTTGATCCCAACTTGAGCAAAGTTGGGCACGAGTTTGGGCTTTAAGATGCTGGTCAAACTGCACATTTAATATTCCGGTGCTATTTTGTGTACTTCCGCCACTTTTTCGTGAAACTTACGTGTTTCCCCCCCATTTGGGGTTCCAAGACAAGTGAGAGTTTGTAGCGGAGAAATCATTGATTCCACCACTTTTCTTTTTGGACCTCCGCCACATTTAATCTCGTCAGTCCTCTCATTCACTGCGTTCAGGCGCCGGATAGCCGAAGCCATTTTTAGGCGCTTCTAGGCCCGGCTAGCTTCGGCGAGGTCCGGCTAGCTGGCTTCTCCCGGTCACCTAGACAACGGCTAGCCAGAGCAAATGCGAGCCGCTTCGAGGTCCGCGACGCTCAGCTCGACGCAGCATTTCTAAACGGGTAGCACAACCTCGACACCAGTTGGCTAGGTCCGCCAGGGCTAGCCATTCCTCTGGCTACGACGAGTCAAGGTTTCTGTCACATGTCCTAATAATAAAGATATTACAGTTAACCTCTGCCGCAATCACGACCTGGCCTCGCCTCAAAATTAAGCTCAATCCCAGAGGGTATGTGGGTCATAGTTCTCCCTGCACCTTTCTCTTCCCCCATGTCTAACAATGACGACTACTCCGACCTTTTCTTTGACCCATATGCGACTGGCCGACCCCCCGAACAAGATCTGAACTTCGCGCTCTTTTCAATGGACCTTCTGGCAGTCTGCCGAACCAATTTAATAACGGTTCTCAAGCAGCGCACGACAGTCACATAACTTGATACGGGGCAAACAAACGGACAAACAAACAAACAAACAAACATCCACACACACTGCACAGCCGATCGGCAAATTTGCAACAAACGTTAACATAGTTATGATTTACAGCTAAATGCAAAATACTAGACCATCTCGATCTCATGGGTGGTGGAGCCATGGCGTCATGTGAAGTGACGACATAGGATCAAACACAAACAACTCTCATTCTTTCATCGAAAACCACTGGCTAACCACAACAATGGCTGAGAAATGCCAACGGGCTCGAGGCGAGCATCCGCCCCCCTACGCCTATTACCTATATGCTCCCAATTATCCCCCGCCATGGTAAGAGAGAGCGGAGAGATTGCAGGGTAAGTATGATGGTTTAATGACGTTTGCAAGCTGCACGTGCCGCCGGATCGTCCCGGCTCCACAGCTCTCAGAAGTCCAAACGGTCTACAATTTTGCATTTAGCTGTAATATACTACCTTCTGAATGCCATATAGCATGGCTAGACATGGGGGTGGAACAAGGTGCTTGGCTAGCTCTGGCTAGGTGGCTAGCCACGGCTAGATGGATCTCGTCGAGGTGGCTAGCATAGCCTCGACATTGAACACCGACTACTTCTCGGCTAGTCAGCTCGCCAAGGGGCCCTGCTACCTGGGGCCTGAACGCAGTGATTGACCTGGCGCAGCACGATATCCCCTTTCTTGCGAGACCAATGCGGACGTCCGCTTCGTTGACGGCCCTCATCAGGGTACTACGGTTGTGCCGGATTTTTGGATTCGGGAAAAAACGACCGATTCAACGGTGGATATGCATTACATCATCATCATCGAATCCGGCTACTCGCAGTCTTCGACGGAGTTGCGCGACCCGGCCTATATGTGGCTTACTCTCGACACAGTTATCTGTGTCATCACCGTCGATTTCCGTACCAAACAATTTCCGTTCCCCAATCGAACCCGGCGCGTGAGATGGCGTACACCATCATCGCTGCGAAATTTCCACTAACTTAACTTATACGCGGATATTGGGTTCTTTATATACCAATGTGGCAATGTGGTCAATAAGCTTAGCTAAATCGGCGATGGCTTGGTTATCGGCACCTTTGAATGGTGTTATCACCAAGTCCGAAGCTAATTCAACAGGGCTACAACCTCATTGTCTTTCTCTCGTCCAACTACATGAATGTAGTGTAGTTCTGAATCTTCGTTTAAACACAAAGTCTGGAAACTTGAAGAGGAAATTGGAATGTGAACTCCCCGCGTCAAGGAAGCAGCCCCGTCTTTCAGTTGAGTCATCCGTGATAAATAACATTTTTCTTATTTTTTTTTGGCCTCAGCACGAAAAAGACGAGATCGTGGTCGAGTTTCTGGATGGAACCAACAATGATGCACTGAAGCGGTATGAATGTTTATTCTGTGTAGAACTAGAGGATGCAAATGAAGTCAAGATGAAATCTGTGGAATCTTTGGATATCACACATCAAAAAGCTGCCCAATCCTTCGCGATGTTTGCTCTCAGCCGCAAAATCCAGTGTTTCAGACCTGTGTCCATTCTTCATAATACATATGTTCTTTGCCATTTGTGTGCTTTATCTGTAGTCAAGAATTCGTTTCGCACAATTCCTGTTCGCAGTTATGCCAATGGACTTTGGATTGGTGATGTTCCGGAAGAACAATGCATTGCGCATAACCGAGCAACGAAATGTATATACAAACTCTCAATCGGCCCTTCTGGGCAAATGGCTGCTCGCGGAAATGTTTGCATTTCACCTCGGGACTCCAGTTAATTTATGTCTGCCACGCCCGCTCCGCTGTTCCGGATCAAAGACGAGATATGTGTTATTCTCGTCGGTTCTCCAGACACCGAAGTTACCCAGGATATGCTAAGGAAATCCTCGCTATTTGTTCATCATGAATGCATTCAGAGAGCTCTATTCTGGCTTATTGAGAAAAATCCGTTGTATTCTGACTGGATAGGAATTCTGTGGTTGATAATCTTGAGCATGATTGTCCACTCACAACAACTGATTTTCTTCGGACAAATTCAGCAACTAAGCAGGGATGCTCCTATACAACCTATTCTGACCAACCAAATTCTGAGTTATTCGAAGGCTCTAATACATTCGAACTTACTTCCACAACACTTGTGGATGTAGACAATCTACAGTCAACTTACAAGCAATGCAAACTAGAAGCACAGCGAAAGTTGAAAAACTAAGAAGCGGGATTTGTCAAATTTCCCGTCTGGAAACTTCGAAAAATCCTCGAGTATTTGAATAGTTGTTTCCAACTCTTTCCCCTATCAGTCTCACCCGAGGACTTGGGCCCAGGTCTGATTTCTTTAAGCCCGAGTATATTCTCTCATTCATCCCTACAAATGAGAGAAGAATATAGTTAGTGGTTTATATTTGCGGTTGAGCCTCCCATGGTTGGTAGAGCCATGTTTTACTTGGTATTTAGTCAGGCACGTTCGCGTCACTGCGGCATCCGCCGATAAAATCCGCCAATCGGCGCGGTGGTTGCCAAAATCGTTGGTAGTCGGCGTGCTGCGGGCACATTACTGTAATTTCGTGCACATTAATATTATATGATATAGATACCAGCCACACTGACTCGCATTGGAATTCACAGGTAGCTGGAAGTAGTACTTACGCGTAGGCTCGTGACCAACCGCGTTCGCCAAACACGTGGCTGCGCTTATCACGGATGGCGAAGCGGCTGGGATATTTGGTCCCGGTTTTGGCAGGCCCTGCCAAATGTGAGTTGGGACTTAGAAAAAAAAACTTTGAAGAAAAAACGAAAGTTTCTTGGATTGCAATTCTGAAGCCCCTTAAATTTTCCTTTTTTTTTTGCTGCAAAAACCAGGGATCTTAAGGCACCGTATGACCTATTTGGCATCGGCTCATTTATTTCGGGCTCATTTTCACTCAAAACGACGGGGAAAGATTTGAATTGAGGTCTATATCATATCTACTACTCGCCATTGTCCAACTCGTCGCCGGAGTCATATGGTTTATTTGGAAGGAGCATGCACATCAAATTAGAAACAATGGTTCTCGCCGGTTTTTGCACCCAAAAAAAAAAAGAAAATTTGAGGGCCCTCAGAATGAAAATCCAAGAAACTTTCATTTTTTCTTCCCAAAAAAAAATATAAGTCCCAGCTCACATTTGGCAGGGCCTGCCAAAACCGGGACCAAATATCCCAGTCGCTTAAGGAAGCTGATCTTTTCTCCCCGTGACTTTTCTGTCAGATCAGCTCCGTAAGCGACTGGTAGCGAGTCTAACTTACGCGCCTCGTCCGCCGGTAATACGCTCTACGGTGTGCGGGGTAGTGTGGGGTCGTTCGCATTGGCATTCTCCGGCATCGCTTTCTTTCGTTTATGCAGGCATATTCCAGTTTCGCTTCGCTTCGTCGCGGCAGCACCTCACTTCGTATGTGGCCAGCAGTCAAGGTGGGAAATATCCATTCCCTTCTCCAGACGAGAAACGCGCGGTTTTATTTTTTTGGCAGCGATAGCGGGCAAGTTCTCCGGTGATACGACAGAGCGATGTTACTTACTTTCGCACTTATGCCGATTTGTGCCTGCGCACTAACGAGCGTTCAGAATCTACCCGATGTGCTTCATTCGAATTCCATTTTGAGGCGGGATGTTCGACGCCGCGGCAGCGTCCGTTGCGCGAAAGACGGACGCGTGGAGTCGTTCATTTGGCGGGGGGATATCTAAAATAAAACGCACCGTCGAATTCATGTGTAGATTTTATTGATTTGCGGTCAGACATGTTCACGTTGGTACGTGCGGCATACACCAGTCAGAATTCACGGACCGGCGCGGGGAAAGCAGCGATGGCGCGCGCGCGCTGCAAAGCGACTTAATCAACCCTCGGTTCACCAGATAGCCGATGGCTTACTAGACGCCAACTCAACCATGCAGTTTCCCCGAGCCCGCCCATGATCGCACTGTAGTCCTCCAGCATACACAGCATGCGACTCGAACTTAGCGAAACCACATAAATAAACAAGCCAGCCACTCCAAAATAAAATTCAGTAAATAATGCAGCAAGGGAGCGGGTGAACACCGACACTGCACTCAGATATCCCCCTCCATGACGCAAGTTCACCTGCCATCCCACGCGTTCTTGAACACGGTGTACGCGAATGCCAAACACCGGTGTTACCACGTTACCGTCGAGACGGGGGATGGGTTGAGATGGGTTGACTAGGGTTAGACAATATGCGAATCAAGCGATGTGGTCCCGTGGGACCCCTCGCTCCATCCTTCCGCCATAAACTCCATATGCATACAGAAACCCCACAAATGAACTCCGAGGCCGAGGTGCAGTGGTAGTATGTACTACACACCTAACTTGAACGCAGTTTGTTTGCGAATCGTTTTGCTGCTTGGATAGGCAGTACTAGTTACTGCTGTGAGCGAGGAGAGCAATGCGACGCGTGCATCACTCAATATTCGTATCGAAAAGTATAATCCTGTACTAACACACAGTGCGTGGTTCGACCCTCGCGAGAGGTAAATGCTAGAGACTTATGCAAAACAGATACGAAGTGTTCAAGTGGCACCGTATTGCTAATGAAGTCTATGCAGTGAATTTTATTACAAAGCAGTAAACCTAAGTGTCGAGAGGCAGGATACCACAGCAGGCGCAGATTCCAAGAAGCGGCAATTTTTTCTTTCTTTTTTTAACGACCACAAGTACTGGCCATTTCCCTTTGTGCCCGTTGCATCCCGTCTGCCTAGGAAAAGGTCGTTGATGAAAAGTAGAGGAACCAGAAGAAACGAGGAATCCATCTGTCGCAAATATCTTTCCCCTGTCATACACCACTATAACCTGTTAGTGTAACCGGTATCACTGTGATGGAATATCATTCTATTCTTAGAACCTCCAGCACTCGGATCGAACACCTGAGAACTTTGTCGAATATTCTTCTCTTTTATAGAAATACATGGAACTCAGTAGAATATTCTTTAGCTACCTTTATATAGCTGTAGATAGTCAAAGTCCTGTATCTTACATCTCAATCACATACAATCAGTTGAACTGACATCTGCGTGAACTTAAGTGACGCCGCGAGCTCATTAAGAACTTACCGCCAACTAACTCTACAAGTAACGCTATAAGCTTGCTTCACGGTTAGCAACGCAATCCTAAGAATACGGAGACGTATCCCGTGTTCGCGTCCAACGAAGATACAAATCTCGTTGTTCGGTTGCTAAGGTAGATCTGTACTGACTTGCCGTTGATTATCTAGGAACTTGAACTATCTTATCTTTCTCGTACAAACTAAAGAACGCAGGCTATTTAAGCTCAAGCCCGCGCTCGGCACTCCGCGCACCCGGTTTCGCTTACACTGGTGGACACATTGGGAAGTTCCTTGTTTAAACAACAGTTGAGTAATCTACATTTCTACCTTTCAACTCCTCTGCCATGTCTACGACCACTGTCCATGGATTTGGCAGTAATCATCCCCGCACATCTACTCCTCCCCGTGGTCGTTCAGAAGATCAGACAGAGCCTGATTTTGAGGCGGCGGCACAGTTTGAAGATGTACCGCTTCAAGATTATAACGGCCCTCTTGATGATGATTCAATTGATACATCCTCCCCGATTGTGAAGGAGCGTATCATGGTCCCAACTCTGAGACCTCTTTCTAAAATTGGGAACAATGCTCAGATAGCAGCCCGCAGAGCTGAAGCTTTGGCCAAGGGTGCGACTGGCACTGGAAAGGACTTTCTACTTGATGCATCTACTGCCTCACGAAGACTTTTTCGCCACATCTTTCAGAAAGAACTTCAATTGCTCGATACCTTGCTTACCGAGGTTGAGAGACTCGAGGTTCTCGGAGGCGATCCTGGTTTTCGTGTCCAAAAAGACCATTTCCGGCTGTTGCTTCGTGTTCTGCAAAAACTTCGTGCTAAGGCAGATGATTCATTCCGCATTGACGGTAAGACTCCGCCTCCGCTCCCCACCTGGGGTGACGATGAGGACATTCTCGGAGTGTATGATAAAAATTCATTCGAGATACTTGGAGTGTGCTTCCGCACTGAGGTTGAGAACTTTCTCGTGCTTTTGGACAGGTATTATAATTTTCCTGAACAGAGGGCGCAAGACCGACACGTTGATCTTGACAGCGCAGCTGATCAATTCATAGAGAAATCTCAACCAGCAGTGCATCTGTCTTCTCAACATGACGATCACGGCGATATGACAAAAGCAAGCGAATCAACTACTTATCCGCTCCGCAATGTCTCACTCGCCCGCTTCGGTTCTGCAGCATCCAATAATGTCCTACCTCGGAACAATCCGCGAATGGGAGAGATTTTGCGGCCAATGGCGTCGCTATTCCACTCCGGACGTGAGCACGCAGTTCAGAGTTTAGCAACTCGGCCCAAAGAAGCCGCACAAATGAGACGCATGACGCCTCAGGGGAATCTTGGGGGCAGAGACGTACCACCACATGTTCCGCAAGGAAATGTAGTGGGACATAACTCAGGAACCCGTTCTCCTTCTGCTTTTCGACGAGGTGGTGCGCCTCCTGCGGGTAATCCGGATAGTAGTGACGACGACAGTGACGATGACCGTGGAAACCCAGGTCGTCGTCGTTCAGCACCATTCCGATTGCCTGGGGATAAAAAGGGCACGGCGAACGCTGCAAAAGTTCTGTCTGCAGGTAGTGGTTCGAATTCTTCGAAAGTAGCTCATTTTGACTTCAAATTGAAGTATGAGAACGTACCCAAGTGGGATGGAAACGTTGATACCATAATCAGGTGGATGTTAAAAATAAACGACATCGCCCGAGAATCCGAAACTGTCTTCGAACAGTTGGGCCGTGTGGTTCCTAAACGGCTAGAAGGCGCAGCGGAGGCTTGGTATTGGTCACTACCCATTAAGTATCGATCCGAAATTGAGGAAAACTGGGATACTTTGAGAAAGGCTTTTCAAACATACTTCCTGAATCGTAAATGGTTAGACCAACAGCGAGGTCGAGCAAATAGAGCAACTTACCGGGACTCTGGCCATTCACGCGAGACCCCAAGTGAGTACTTCATTCGTAAGACCGAACTCCTCAACAATGTGTATACCATGGATGATTCCGAGATTATCTTAGAGGTCATGGATGGTGCACCTTCAACGTGGAATACCATCCTTACCACTCAGATGTACCGGGACATCGTCGAATTTCAGGCTGCAGTTCGTTATCATGAGGATGCCTTGATAAAATTGGACCGTCAGGAAAGAGATAGCACTTACCGTGAACGCGAACGTGATCGAGATCGCGATCGTGATTACCAGCGAAATAACCCTCGCACGGCGCGCGTTAACCTGGTTGGTTGGTCTGAAAATTTAGGGCCGCCAAAGTTTCCTAAAGATGACCGGAATGTTTCGAAAAAGGCTACGCCTGAATCTAAGGGTGCGAGGCCTTGTCGACATTGCGGGAGCGGGAAACATTGGGATAACGAATGTAAGCACTCTTTCAAGGGAAATCGAGCGGCACGAACCAACTTGGTTACCGCCACTGGCGAGGACCATGAAGCGCAGGATGATTACGATGACCTGTATTATGGATTAGACAGCGAAGATTCGGAGATTGAAGAGCCACCGAAGCAGGATTTTGAGGAGCCCCTCAGGATTACTGGATCGAATGATTCGGGCCTGGGGGGGAATAATGGGTCAAATGTCTCGTTAAAGGACTCAGATGACACGGCTTCGGTTACTATCTCTGAAAATGATACTGTTGAAGTCGCTGTACAGGCGGGATCGACTGCTTGCACAACCTATCGAGCCAGAGGCGATAAGCTTGCTCTGAATAGGAGAACGAGAAGGCGATTAGCTAGAGAAATCAAGGCAGTCAATTATCGTGTTGTGCACTCGCCAGGTAATAAATCCGGCAATCCTGTCATAGAATTACGGAAATATATGGCCAGGCCCGCAGGTTCCTCATTCCTCGGCGCATATCCTACAGAAACATCAGCTACCATTGGTGGTTTGGACGTAGACCCCATCATCATCATTGTGGATACCGGCTCGGACATCACTTTGATATCGCAAGAGGCCCTGGACAACCTGACTAACCCACCAAAGTTGAAGTCAGGACATCAAGTCAATTTGATCCAGGTAACAGGCACGTCCTCGATATCCGGATTCGTGACGCTGGACCTATTCTTTCATACAGATCAGGGCCCGGTGAAATTGAATGTGGATGCCTACGTGGTAAAGGGGATGACGACTCCATTCATCCTAGGCAACGACTTTGCAGATCAATATTCCATTTCAATATTGAGGGATGAAGGAGACTCTTATCTGCGCTTTGGTACCTCTGGACGGCATCTCAAGGTAGAAAGCTCCACTTCGGCTTCGATGATAGACGATGAAGGGCACGCTTTCAAGGTGAGAGTCTGGCCAGGAGCCAATCAGAATGGTCGGAGAGCGAAGATTCACCGTCGGAACCAGAAGCTTAAGCGCAGAAATCGCATGCGGCAGGGTAGATCCGAGGTCTGGGCTACAGAACGAGTCGTGATCCCGCCCGAGACCAGTGTGGCAGTTCCCGTACATGCATTTTTCCCAAAGGGTCAAGATGCTGTGTTTGTCGAACGGCGAATGGAGGCCCATGGATACGGAGATGAGATGTCCGGATCTGCGGACACACTTGTTTCTAGAAACAACCCCATCCTGCATGTTGCCAATTTCTCTGGTATAGCTGTCACAGTCTCGAAAGGACAGTTACTCGGGCTCTCCAGAAATCCAAAAACGTGGTTGGACAAGATGAGCAAGTATTCACGGAGCCAGCAAGTTCAGATTAATGCACATGCTTCATTGATGAGGAACTTGGTTTCTACAAAGCTTGCGGGAGACGAACAGAGAGCACATGGTCGCAAAGCAGAGAACGTGGACGGCAGTGATGGAGACCTAATTACTTCCGCTGATCGGGGATCAAACCCGGGATCTGCGGAACCCATCACTCCTGCGCACACTGGCCAGTGTTTCGACATAACTGAACCAGACTGTCCCTACTGCCGACCGGATAAACACAAGAAGGCCTCAACCCCACCAACTTCTGGTACTTTAGGGGTACGATCCATCACTAGCATTTCCTCGAAAGCCCAACGTAACGCCACGGAGCCGGATGATCCTCTTGCGGAGGAACCTCTCGAAGGAGGTCCAAAGACGTCTGAGCCTCCGGAACCTTCGATTTCAGGTGAACAGCTGTTGAAAGCCGTGGATATTTCACCTGATATCACAACAGAACAGCGGAAGCTACTCGAGGATGTGATCGTGCGGAACAAGGCAGCATTTGGAATCGACGGTAGGCTAGGAAATTATGAAATTCAAGTGGAAATTCCGATGAAACCAGGAGCCGAACCTGTTTCTCTGCCGCCGTTCCCAGTCTCTCCTGCGAACCGGGAGGTCATTGATAAACAAATGGATTCGTGGATCCAACTCGGGGTGATTGAACCTTCAAAAAGTCCGTGGGCCGCTCCTGTTTTCATTGTGTACAGGAATGGTAAGCCTCGGATGGTAATCGACTTACGCAAGCTCAACGAGATGGTCATCGCAGACGAATTTCCGTTACCTCGACAAGAAGATATTTTACAAGCACTTTCAGGCTCGCAGTGGCTTACCACTCTCGACGCACTTGCGGGCTTCACACAACTCACCATGTCACCATCTTCAGCGGAAAAATTAGCTTTTCGCACACATCGCGGCTTATGGCAATTCCGCCGTATGCCTTTCGGCTATCGCAACGGACCGAGTGTATTCCAACGTGTCATGCAAAATGTTCTGGCGCCTTTCCTTTGGATATTTGCGCTAGTATATATCGATGACATCGTTGTCTTCTCGCTGACCTTTGAAGACCATGTAGAACATTTAAATCAAGTATTCTCGGCCATTGCAAACGCCAACATCACCCTTTCACCGGCTAAATGCCATCTCGCGTATCAATCTCTCCTTCTCCTCGGTCAGAAGGTATCCCGTCTGGGACTCTCGACACACAAGGAGAAAGTGGACGCGATCCTTCAGCTCAGTGAACCACGCAATGTTCATGAGCTTCAACGATTTCTCGGTATGATGGTCTATTTCTCTTCATACATTCCTTTCTATGCGTGGATTGCACTGCCTTTCTTTCGCCTGCTGCAGAAGGGTGTGAAATGGGAATGGACTGACCTAGAATCCGAAGCTTTCGAGCTTTCTAAACAGGTTCTCACCAATGCTCCCGTACGCGGTTATGCTATACGAGGTATTCCATATCGAGTTTACTCAGACGCGTGTGATTTTGGCTTAGCTGCGATTTTACAGCAGGTACAACCTATTCTTATCCGAGACCTACGTGGTACTCGTGTTTACGACCGACTTGAGCGGGCATTCAAAAATGGTGAGCCGGTTCCTGTACTTGTCACCGCCATGAAGGGTGTTGATGACATTCCCACACCCGGATCATGGGCGAAAAACTTTGAAGACACTACAGTACACATCGAGAGGGTAATCTGTTATTGGTCTCGTGTACTAAAATCACCAGAACGAAATTATTCCCCAACAGAACGCGAAGCACTCGCACTCAAGGAGGCGCTCATTAAATTCCAACCGTTCCTGGAGGGTGAGACTGTTGGCGCAATCACTGATCATGCCGCTCTGACTTGGAGCCGGACCTTCCAGAACGTCAATCGCCGCCTTTTGACGTGGGGAACAGTATTCTCCGCTTATCCGGGTTTAAAAATAGTCCACCGTGCTGGACGTGTCCACTCTAATGTGGACCCTATCTCAAGACTTCGACGCCGTGTTCCCATTCATGACAGCCCAGCTGCTAACACCATTCCAGCTGTGGAGCTCTTGGCCGACGATCCTCTCAAAAATATGTATGACGATCTGGGCCCTCGCTTCGAGGAAAAACTTCTTACCGTTGCTACTCGCCTTGTTCACACGTCGGAGGATGATGCCGAAAAGGATCAAGTTTACTCCAGCGAAATTTCAATAAACTCGGATAGCTCGCTCTCCACATCGTACACCACCTCGCGCTCCTTCTCCGTCCTCGTGGGAATTTCCGAAGATGAAATCACGGCCTGGGCTGCAGCATATCACGACGATCCTCATTTTGCGAAAGTTCTGAAGGGATGGAAGAGCGAAAGTAATTGGTCTAATCCTCTCTATCCACAATATCATTATTCCGATGCGGGACTGATTTACTTCGAGGATTGGCAGGGAAACAATCGGTTATGTGTACCAGAGAAATTCCGAGTTCCAGTGATGTCAGAAATTCACAGGAAGGAAGGAAGGAAGGAAGATTACACGGCACGGTCCCGCTCAGGAACGCCGGGCCCAGGGAGTAACTAAGTATACAGGCACAACTCTGTAGACTATTGCCCCTGGACTTCCATATGTCTTCCAGGCCGAGCTCACGGACCGATCATCTCAACCGACCCGCTGTAGAACCAAGTCAACACACAGAAGCAAAATTAGGACACGTTAGACAAGGAACCACTCAGCTCAAACGTTACTTAAACGAAACACTGGCACGGCATAGAATATCTCTAAGACTTCATACGTATATTTAGCTAACAGCGCAATTGTGGGACGATGAAAGAGCACGGCTTTTAGGAACTCCGTTTCGTTGAGTTCCACCATGCGGCGTTGTAGGTTTGGTACATCATGAAAGAGCTTAGCTAGAAATACCGAGCGCAATTGATTCAGCTCGTCCGAAGAGTCGCATGAGATCAACGCGTGTTCCGGGGTTTCAACGTCTTTCCTGCACAGCCTACACAACCGATCTTCCCGGGGCACTGGAGCATACGCGTGGTCCACGTAGCGCAAAACTTCGACGGCAAGCAGGTGGGTTGAGAGCAGAAGAGAGGTCAATGCCTCTCTGTGCTTCTGAGTTTTCACCATACTCAAATAATGCCGCATGATCGAAGTAACTTGGGCTGGACCTTCATCTTTTTGAGGTTCTAAGCGTCCGTGAAGCAAGTAAAGTTTATCTGATGAGTCTATTTCGTTCTGTAACCATTCCCTCAAGAGAGATTGCACCGTTTTTGAGTACGCTTCAATTCCGGCGACAGTTGCGCCATGGAGATTGAGCTCGGGGCATGGGAATGGAAGCCCTTGCGACGCCTTCATTAGATCAAGAGCCCATGATTTTTTCCCATCCAGTGCCAGTTCAACGGAGCTGTTGAGAGCTGCGCGAGCCAGATGGGTGTTACCAAGACTAAGGAAGTAAATTAGGTGGGTGAGGACTAGTAAGAACCTTCGGACTCGTAGTGGTGTCAGACCTGTTTCAGTGAACAGTGGCGCGATCATGGACCGAGAGTGGAGATTTAGAATATGACGGATAAAGCTAATCTGGACTTTGCACAACTTTTTGACGTGCACTGTCTCACTGTCCGGGGCTATTTCGCATCCGTGGATCAAGTGGCAGTCGACTCTCGCCATATATAGTTGCTTCAGATCCTTTGGGTTCAGCCTGCCTGTCATATCTTCAATGCCCATTATTCTGTGTCCACAATAGCGCGCTGTGCGTGCTTTGGCTATATAATGGTCTGCGAACATATTTCGTAAATCTGTGCGGAGATGAATGCCAACATATTTCTCGTCCATTTTAACCTTGAGGAGGGCTTTTCCGAGGCGAAACTCAGGAAGGGGCAAGTGGAAGGGTCCGAAAATCAAGATGATTGTCTTTATCATGTTGATAAGGATAAAATTCCTTGCACACCATTCGGCGAGAGTGGCGAGTTTCTGATTAAGCCCCCGAGGTGATAGAGAGAAGATGAGAAGGTCATCAGCTTGTGCAAGCAGTGAGATCCTAATACCGGCCAGAAATACGTCGTCAAAATCAGGCATCATGGACAAGTCGGAGAGAAATAAATTCCAGAGGCACGGGGAAGCAGGATCTCCTGTCAATACACCAATTAATGCCTTGAAATCACTCGACTCCATATTGCCGTGTCTGACGTAGTACATCATCCGTTCGTAGAGCATACGAAGCCAGTCAAAAATAGGGCCTCCCATTCCCATACGGAAAAGTTTCAACCAAAGTGTGGGTTGATCGGTGGACGGGAATGCATTGCTTGCGTCAACTGCCGCAACGTAGAGAGTAGAACCGCGAGCGCGCGCCCATTCTTTTGCGCATCTAAGTATGAACGGGTTGTTATTTGTGCGGTAGCCAGCGCGGAAGCCATTTTGCCAGGCCGGAATTAACCCGCGCGCAGTTGCCCAGTCCACAATGCGCCAGTGAATCAGCATTGTCAGTGCTTTTAAGAAGCAGCTTTCGAGCGCTATGAGCCTGTAGCTGTCCGGATTATCATGCGGCTTCAGTCGTTTTAGAATTCCAATTAATGCCGATAGAAACCAGATAGTAGGACCACCTCTTTTGTTGACACATTCATTGCACAGGAACGCGAGGTCATCGTTGGGAATTTCTAGCAACTCCGCGTAAGATGCTTCGTCTTCGCCGGGAGAACTGTCTGTAGCATGCTTCCGCAGATGATCCTTGAGTCTACCCATGTCTGCGGTGGCCCATGGCGTCGAAAAGAACCCTTCAGCTGTTTGATCTTTGGTCACTTCCGGAATCAGACCCGCGAGAATTTTGTTAATTGTGTGCTGGGCTGCGTTAAATTGTTCCGGAAGAACCGAGGGAGGATTTAAGCGTCTCTCAAAGATATCCTTGAGACTAGAAGCCGTTACAGAGATAGCTGGTGGGCGTGCTTTATCGAATCGGCCGATTTCTTTCCAGAAAACAGCACGAGTAGGGGCATCACAGATTTTGTCGCGGTTCTCATCTTTCATGGCCGCGAGTTTGTCCCTGCCACGATGTGGGAGAGGGTATTCGCCGCGTGGAGGTGCGCTGGGCTTGGATTGGGCTTCGTTCGCGTCATTGGCTATGTCTGCCGAGACTTTTGGAATACCTTCCAGTGGTGCGGTGTTTAGGGCAACGATGTGTGTTGGAGTTAGTACACCCGCTGGGGCCACTGTTGGATGTTGGCTGGTTGCTGTTCTTGCCATTGCGGTTGCTTGTATAAATGACCGTTGGTGAGAGCGGTATCTTTCTTCAGATGACGGAAGTGAAGGGGAGCTGTGCGGGCTTTGACGGCGGCGATTAGCGGCTTCAGAATGTCCCCGTTCGCGCATCGCCATCCACAAGCGTCGTTCCTTGCTGCGTAGTAAACAACCGATTTTATGGCGTATTCCGACCTCGTTGATACCTCTAGCGACTTGTGCTGTGGAGCAGAGTCGATCGCGAGAAGGACTGCGCGAAGCTCGGCTCTCGGTCCCGTTTGTGCGCCCCAAACTTTGCGCGGCAAGTTTTTATTGGAGTCGGTTCCCCAATAGGTTGCAGAACCAGAAGATGCGGTAATTTTGCCAGCATTCAGGCATACACCGTGAGCAGTGACTTTTGTTGCTGGTGTCTGGAAATAGACAGGGCCGTATAAGTTCAAGGTTTTTTTCTTCTCGTCTTTGCCAGCCTCGAGGGTGGCTATGAAGAGTTTGTCTAGCGGGGTTACATCTGGGAGCACCCTATCAAGTTTTCTCTTTTTGCGCGGGCTTGCCGATATCAGGTTTACGAGATCGACATTTATTTTTATACGCAGGGAAAGCGCTGCGTGGTCATAGCCGTGGACTCGATCACAGACTGCGAAGGCGGTAATGGAGGACAAGAAGCCTTTGGAACATAGTGCGTAGTCGATAACCGTCTCATGAGCTCCTTGAAAGGATGTTGGACGGCCACTTGCTGGTCCAAAACAGCGAGCGCCCGAGATGATGACCATGTCATAGTCTAAGCATGTGTCCAGGAGCCAAGTACCTCGTGTAGAGATGTTGCCTTTATCACTTGAGAGTCTAGGAGGATCGAGAGGGTGCGGGATTTTGGATGCCGTTCTAGCATTAAAATCCCCGAGCCCGATGTAGTCATATCTGCCCATGTACGCGCGTGCAAGTGACGCAGACAAAGCGTTGCATGGGTCGGATTCTAATACACCTGTCCAGATAGAGCCCTCCGGGAGTATGTAGACATTGTAGATCAGAAGCCGGTCGATCTGAAGGACCATGAAGTCTGGACCCGAGAAGTCTTCGCGGCTCTTGATAGGAAGATTAGACCGGAATATAGCCACGACACCGCCCCATGATTTGTTAAATGAAGCCTTAGGTCGTCGAGTGCGTGAGAGGATGGTGTAGCCGGGTGGTAGTTCAATCATGTCATGTTGATTTGGACGCAAGTGCGTCTCTTGGAATAAGTTAATTTCGTAGTTTTCAAGGTTCTTACGAAAAATTGGGCAGCTCATTTGTAAGGGAAAGGCACCATTGATATTCCAACTTTTGATACTGAGATACTGTATGGTGTCAAGAGGGTGGGTAGAAGGTGGAGACGAAGTAGAAGTAGGGGGGTGAGGAGGTGCAGTCGGTCTGGACCTATTTTGGGCAGAAGGTAAAGGTAACGAAGTAAAAGTAAATGCGGGTGGGGGAGGGATCGCAGTAGACCCATTTTGGGAGGGAGGTAGGGGAGGTAAGGAAGGTGAAGATAAAGATGGGGCACGAGGTAGTGGTGGAACAATGTATGGATAAGTAAGTAGGGGGGGCTGAGCTGCCCTTAGACATTTGGGGATTTGCGTACGGTGACGATCTCATACCCGACGCGAGTGACTGTGGCGGTGTTCCACTGCTCGATGATCCAGTCGGCGATAGCTTCCGACTCGAAGACGCAAATAGCGTGGTTCTCGTCGGCGCCTCGACGCGCATGGTAGCCGCGGAAGGAAGTGCGTGCAGCGGCGGGGATGACCGTGGAGATGACGGCACGGGAGTCCTGTGCCATGTTCCCGTATTTCATGGGCCCGAGGACGACCTCGCGCTTGGGGTCATTCTTGGTGCGAGGAGGGCCGGTAGCGGGGGCTCGGGGTAGTACCGGGGCCGTAGCGAGGGCAGGCCCCGCTCCAGAGGGGACAAAGTGGAAGGCAGGGGGGAGTGAGGCGACGGGAGCGACGTCGAGGTGGGTGCGCACGTTGCGAGTTGTGTTGTCGACGTCATCATCCTCACGAGGGCGCTTCCCACTCGCATTGAGGAATTCCTGGAACTGTGTGAAGAGGGCCTCCGTGCCGTGGACGGCAACGGCGGGAGCCGGCGTGGCCGCGACGTTTGGGGCTACAGCAAGAATAGGGGCCGAGCCTTCGTAGGTACTCATGCGACCCATGAGCACCTGGAGGGAGGAAGAGATCGCACCGAGCGTAGCGTCGAGCTGGGTGATGCGCGTCCCCGACGGGGCGATATTTTTGAGGGCGGCAATGCGGCTATCGAGCCCGGTCATCGCGACCGCCACACCCGTAAAGTTTTCGGTGTGCTTGTTGCTCGCGTTGACGAGCGTGGTGGTGGTGAGGTCGTCCCCGGGAGAACGCATGCTGACATCGGAGGAGAGCGATATGAACTGTTCGTGGATACCTAGGGCTGCCACCCGTGGATTCACGGCAACGGCCCGTGGAAAAACGGCCGTGGACTGCCCTAAAAAACTCCTGACGGCACGGCACGGGCAACGGCACGGCCGTAACGGGTCGACGGCATGTTGAAAATATACATGCACTATGCCTTGTATATATATTATCCTGAGGGTCCCTTCTGCAACCTTTCACTATCTGTAGGTGTTTACCTGCTTCAGAGTCGAAACTATGGCCAGTATATAGTCGGAAACGTAGTTTTGAACATGTTTCGTTATTCAAACTCCGCCATCAATTCGCGGCAAATTCCGGTACTTCAGTTGTTCGCTTATCTGAGGTAGAATAGCGCAAAGAAAGTAGATTATAATAAGCTACACGCCTCATTTAAGGGCATATTAAGGACCCGGGAGGCCTCAAAGGCGGATACAAGCGGTACAGTGAGCGTGGGAACAGAAAAGCCGTTCCACGGCCGTGACGGCCGTGTTTTACGGGCCGTTTTACGAAGAGAAAAATCCTCGACGGCACGGGACGGGTACCCGTGCCACGGGTGCCGTGGAACCGTGACCACGGCAACGGGCGGCAGCCCTATGGATACCTGATAGTGGTGTTAGGGATATAGCGGGAAGTCTGGGGTGTGAGGATGAACCTTGCATCGCTTGGGCGAGGTCAGAGGTGAGGTTCTCGACCTTATCGTCCGTTGCAGCTGCGGCGGCCGCGAGAGCGAGCAGCCTGAGCGCCTGATCCTTGTGCGCGGTAGCCGACCAGCGAACAGGGAGGCCGCCGTCGATCCCATTGGCCTTGCACCAGGGATGGACGGTGTCGGCCACGCTGGAGGGGCCCGCCTGGGCAGCCGGAGCTACTGGTACTGGTGGGGCTTTGGCTTTGGCTTTTCCCTTGTCGGGTTTGGCTGCGGGGCTGCTAGTAGCAAGATTGCCGACGAAGAATGACTCTAGCTCGGGCTCGAATTCCTCGTCGTCGCCAGGAAAGGTGACGGTCGAGGTGACGGAGAGCTCCTCTAGAGGATGTGGAATTTATTCTCGCCGAACGATGGCGCAAGATTCGCGGACGCCGAATTCAGCAATTCAAGGTACGCTGGAAAGGATTCGGTCCCGAAGATGATGAGTGGCTAACAAAAAGAGGTCTTCGCAATGCTCCACAAATTCTAGAAGACTGGATTAATGCTAAGAAGGTGAATGCTCATCAGCAGATTCGACGAGCTCCATCGAACTCTGATACAGAAGCATCGCAGTGACGCACGAGTCCAACTATATTTATCCTGCTAGCTCTATAAAAAATTACAGGCTTGTAGGCACAGTTTATCCAGTTCGTTCACCTCCCACGTTGTCTCTGCGAGACCAATTTATCTGCTTCATCTACTTCAACTCAACTCCATCACTCATCCTTCCTCATGGCCCGCACTCGCGCCATTCTTATCAAATCTGCCCGCGCTGGCCGCCGCGACCGCTTCGTACAACAGTTTTCTCGGCTCAACCTCAGTCAAATCCGCCCTTCGGTCATTCAGTTCCCATCCGTCATTCCATCAGCTTATGGCAGCCGCCACTCCACCACTACTGCGACCACTGCTTCATCGACAATTATTGCCTCGCCGCCGGAGTCACCGGGCCCGCCGAACTCCCCGATGGATACGACGCCACGCGATGAGAAGGCACTCATCCGCGTGTTCAACCCGAACAACCCGATGGCCATGTTCGACTCCATCGTCGGTGATTCTCTTGTGCGTACACTTTTCAGGCATGTGCTCGGCACCGCCGCCGATATCTGGCCTGCGCCATCTACGGACGATCTGGAACCTGTAGTTCATCAAGGGCAACACTTCTACCGTGTGCGGCCTATTCTGGCAAATAAGTACGAACATTTTCAACCATTATGTTTCAAATTTGACACATGTCGGCGCCTAGGTACTGCGGAGCTGCCCACAACTTGGCAGGCATCGTTCTCTGTGCCGGAAATAACTACAACCCTTGGTTTCCCGGCGCTGTCATCCCTGACGGCATTCCCCTCGAGAATCTCATCGAGTACAACGTTCGCATGCCAGCTATTTGTCTCTTTCGCGTGTACACCCAAATCACCTTCGAAGCACTTCTTTTTCGCACTATTCCCGAGGCCTTGGACCACATTGCCACACTCCAGAAGATATGCCGTTACTTCGTCTTCTGGATCGCAAACGGCATTCGCATGTCCATCGAAAGGGGCTATCTTGGCACCTGGAAGTGGGGCTCTGCAATCGGCATGAGCGATGCAGAGTTCATGCACCGGGTTACACCTACATTCCATTATGGAGGGTACTCAGAACTTGCAGTTTACATGCGCAATCTTGCTGAGCAAAGTGATGTTGACTTTGGTACGAATCTGCATTTTCTAGTTATTTTCAGACTCTGACATCGCTTGTCCAGCTTGCGCTCGGCTAATCACATCAAATGCTTCACGCCTCAGTTTCACACACCATCAGTCGGAAAAAGATGGGTCGACAACGAGCCACATCGCAGCATGGCCTGCGGCTTTTGGGGACAATGCTGAGGAGGAGGAAATGGAAGTTGATACTCATATCCTCTAAGTGTTGCGCTATGCAGGTCTCTTTTGTACTACCACCGTTGCTCCAATCCATTTTTTTTACTTGTATCCGAGTACATGTAGGCTGGGGGGGCTTTGTGATGGAATATCATTCTATTCTTAGAACCTCCAGCACTCGGATCGAACACCTGAGAACTTTGTCGAATATTCTTCTCTTTTATAGAAATACATGGAACTCAGTAGAATATTCTTTAGCTACCTTTATATAGCTGTAGATAGTCAAAGTCCTGTATCTTACATCTCAATCACATACAATCAGTTGAACTGACATCTGCGTGAACTTAAGTGACGCTGCGAGCTCATTAAGAACTTACCGCCAACTAACTCTACAAGTAACGCTATAAGCTTGCTTCACGGTTAGCAACGCAATCCTAAGAATACGGAGACGTATCCCGTGTTCGCGTCCAACGAAGATACAAATCTCGTTGTTCGGTTGCTAAGGTAGATCCGTACTGACTTGCCGTTGATTATCTAGGAACTTGAACTATCTTATCTTTCTCGTACAAACTAAAGAACGCAGGCTATTTAAGCTCAAGCCCGCGCTCGGCACTCCGCGCACCCGGTTTCGCTTACAATCACGCGGGATACGGATGTAAGTAGCACGCACAGTTGTAGCACGTGTGAGAGTAGAGCGAGTTGGTGTTACACTTTGCAACACTAATAACAAGAATACGAGAGTACGAGAATTCAATTGAACCCTTATACAATCAGTCAACGACGGTGACTTTCACCAAAAGAAGCCTTCAGACGAGATTCGTATCTTCGTATGACGTGAACTTGGGATAATTCTCCAACTTCTTAGGACCGCTATTTCAGCGGTAGTGCAAGCTCTGATAGTCGTTACAGTAGCGTTGAACAGTAAAAGTAATTTATAGTGAGCTCTGGGCTTCACTAGGATCACACAAGGTTTGTGGGTAAACTCAGTAGTAGTATTCGCAAGATGTAAGGTGTCTAACAACGGGTAGATACTCCCAATTTATACTACTTCAGTGAGTCATGTCCAAATGACTCGACTGACTCGCTGAGACTCAAGAAATAGATTAGCACAACTAAAGCGGGTCCGAACACTGCATATTGAACCGTGGGAAAGATGCATCAAAAGTTGATCTTGAGCACAGAACAATTTAATTACAGGTCGCTGCTGCGCTAGATAGATACATGAAGGCTAAAATAAATATACGAAGTACAGGTGCAATAGATAAATCGTAAACCAGAAATATAGAGCTCATATCCATGACATAACCCTACGCACTAAGCGCGAGGAAAGACCGATAACAACAAGGGCCCAGCACGTCCCACCTGCTCTCCAACGCAGCTCGCCTGTACCTGCAGCTTGCTGTTTACTTGTCTGGCACGCGGGTGTCCAACACTGACCACTCGCCCACATCTTCCATGCTCGCCTGCGATCATCCTGGCGTCTCCCGCGCTCCTCGCCTCGCGCTCCCGTCGAGTTTTGGACCCGACATCGTCGCTGTCGACGTCGCACCCGAAAGTACGACCGGGAACCCCACATGCTGCTCGATCTGAGCGGACGGTGGAGTGCGAAGGGGGGATGCACGTGGAGTGAGTGTGGCACGTCCATGCACGGTGCGGTGAGCGTAGATTCCGTGCCTATAGCGGTGTGTTCTTGTATGTATGTAGATTGCGTCCTCATTATGATTAACTTCGGAGTGCCTGCCTTCATTGTTTCAATACGGTAGGTACATGTTATGTTTACAGCTAATGTCAGTACCGAAGGCGCTGCGAAATTTTTTGATTGAATTCAAAGAATTGCTTGTAACTGGATGGGTTCTACATATATAGTCTCGTTCCCGCCGTTATAGGGCAGTCACTCGCTGCGCTCGCAGGCAGCGGTCCTCCGGACCGGGCGGAAAGATCCGAGCCAGGAGTTTTGATGAAATATGTCAAGTTAGCACTGCCCTATAATGGGTTCCGGTGTGTCTTTTTCATCATTAATCTGCCCTAAATTTTAAACCCCGCCCATACCCGAACATCTGGAGCCGAGATTACTACATATATTGACCTAAAAAGTGGATAGAATTGATGGGCTAATTCATAGGCAATTAGTGATAGAGCTAAAGTAGTGAAAATGTTATATGTTTGGATGTCTTGAGAAAGTCAGAGTTTCAAGTGAGAATATGGGCTGGCATGCCCAATTCACATCCAAATGAGCTGACCTTTTGGTAGGGGCTGTTTATAAATACTCCCGTACGATACTACAGAGATGTAAACATTGATGGGACATACCTGGCAAGACTTCAAATGGGCTCAGGCATAGGTTCTATGAGAATATAAAAAAATAACGTGAAATGGACTGTACCTCCCAGAACCACGAGCATAGCCTCGAACGGGCGCGCGCACGAGGAAAGTTCTAATGATGTGGGTAGTTCATGCAGAAGAGGTCGAAACATGGTCATGCACCTACGCGGGAAAATGCAGTTTTTATCTGGGGGGTGGGGGGGGGGTATATTATACTCGCATGGTCCACAACATGAACAACGAGTTTACGGAATACAAACATGTAGAACTATCAGGGTGGTTATCCGTCTAGAAATCCACAAGATGCAAACTGAGCACAACACCATTCCAGGGGGGAGAGCAATACAAGACGCTGGCCAAACTGTGACTGGCCGGCCGCTTATATGGCTTGACTTCCGGTTGTAACCCTGTGGGACCTGACCACGAGCGGGGTGCGCAAGTGTACGAGAGGAGCTTGACTCTCCTCCCAGGTAAAATTCCCCGGTGTCCACCAGTACACAGACAGCTGTCGTATGTCGTCCCTTTGCAGAGTGCATGCAAGACCACAAGTCAGCGTGTTCAACTTCTGAAGAAGGTCCACAGCTGACAATGAAACCAGTCTCGTGGCCTGAGAAAGGAGTATAAAAAGGTCGTTGAGCACACAGAGAGGATAAAGCTCCGTGTTCACGTTTACAGTTGAGATGAAGTATCAAACGATTGCGTAAACACGTTCCAAAGAATCACATTGAGAAAAATTGTACTTGTATTTATCACAGTTGAGTTAGCGTCGGCTCGATTCCGAGTACCGAGCACCGAGATTTCCCGTTGAAATGGATCTTCCAGAACCATTCGCGCGCTCGTTGTACCCACCGCGTGTCTGAATATTGAAACCGTTTCCGGCGAGTTGTTTTCCAGTTGCAGCAGTGGTCTCGATTATTTTGATATTTGTATAGCCTGCGACGGTGTTTTTCCGCCACGCGTCGATCAGGGATCGTGCAACGACGGGGGAGGCGACCGTTACACGCAAGTGGCCGGGGAAGGAGGGGTCGTTTTGAACGGTATACGGCGCTTTCAGGCGAAATGCGGGGATTGCGGTCCACAAATGAAGTTCAAAGTGTTTCTGCGGGAGCTCAGCCGATTCAGCCAGCGGGCCTAGGCTAATAAAGCCATTGAGCTCGTCCGTACGTGCCCGCTTCGTAGGTGGCGAGCGTGAACGAGCGCGAGGTGCCATGCGACTTTGATGATGGAAAGGCGGGGGGGATCTCGACTGGCGAGGCTGAAGCACCGTGTGGGAGTGGGCAAGCCGTTGAGGCGAGCGCGGGCGCATAATCAGCGGCGGGGCCGAAACGATCTCTAGACGACGGATTTCCGCCTGCAGCTCTTTGAGAGTGGTGCGATGGGACTCATTCTCGTCCCGGAGGTGTCTGTTACCCTCCTCCAGTTTATTCACCCGCTCCACAAGCATCGCCGTTGCCCTATCGTGGTCTTTGCCGAGCGCGTAGAGGCCCTCAATGAGCACGTCCAGATCCTGCGTGACAGCTGGGAAGCGCTGGACGGTCGCTTTTTGTAGGTCGTCAGCCGTGATGCTAGAGACTGGGGGGATGTCCGCCTCGCGCCGTTCGAGTGCAAGGATGCGCGCGTTGAGGTGATTACGAGACTGATCTGTTTGGAATTCGAGTTCTTCCATCCATCCCTGGAGCTCAGAGTCGTACGACTTCGGGCGGGAGCGGCTGCGCTCGGATCTGGTTCGGGAGCGAGTACGCCCCCTGGGGCATGGGGAGCCTTGGCGTGAGACGCTCACTCCGTACAGGTTGCCCCAGGTTACGATGGGGGAAGCGGGGGATAGGCTCCGGGGCCGCAAGCGAACCTCCGTGGTGAGGTTTGTAACGTCGCGTGTGGTTTTCTGCACTTGCGATTCAAGGCCGCGGACAACGTCGGCCAGGATGACCAAGTTGGAGCTGGTACGCTCGGCGATAGGCTTGCGTAAATGAGAATTGTGACAGAGATCGAGTGGCGCAGCCTGAGCAAGACGATGTAAAACTAATAGATGACAGTCATATGCGCATGAATCTCTCCCTACAGAGGCTGTCCCAAGTTTGCATGCAGAAGGGCGAGAACACCCGGTTTCAGTATGCGGGGGAGTGCGTTGTATAACAAAGATTTTCTGGAGAAGGTACATTAGGCATACACTCATAACCAATCTGTAACCAAAATCCGAAAAATTGTGGCAATTTTTGGTTCCAGACTGGTTACGAGTCTATATTAGGCATGCATGAAATTGAATGGAGATCACTGAAGGAGCACGACGCTACACATTGAGGGGTTCGTCTGTCACGTATAAACGATGATACCGAACATATCCAGCAAGTCTTCAGACGAGCGTTGAAATATCCAAAGGACATTAGCCATATACGCCGGGTTGAGGCGATTTTTATACCCGGGAGGAATTCATGTTGGAGCTGCTTGAGATAGAACCCAGAACAAAGCCTTACAAGCAGCATATATGCGCGTAATAAACGATTTTCACACTAGTGAAGGTTTTATAGAGTAAGGCGACGAATGAATGGTAGGCCTCGCTCTTGAGTTGAGCTTACATCACCATGGCGCGGATATGTATCCCGATTGGCATGGCAGATTCTGCAGGATTTACGAGAGAAATTCCGGGCATCCGTACGATGAAGGCGCCGCATTTGTAGCCACATAATCGTGAGATCCAGAAAAGAGTTACAAAAGACCAGCCAGCCAATTATTAGGGACAGTCGGAGTAAGGGTTTCAGAAGGGTTTCTCGACGAATAATTTATTTCTGAAGTGTGGGAGAAGCACATAAATCTGAAGCGCATCTGTAACGTCGAAGCGCCTCCAGAGGCGCTTCAGAAATGATTTGGGAAACGCTTCATAAAAATTTGTCGAGAAACCCTTCTGAAGCGCTTTCGTGAAACCCTTCTGAAACCCTACTCTGACTGTCCCTATTACATAATGGCCACGAGTCACCGATGCTTGATATTCACACCCTGCCGCCATCTGGTCTTATATTAGCTCTCCCTGAGAGGAATTTTACATTTATTTCATTTAGTCTTACGCTAACTCGATGGTGGCTTCCAAATCTCAACAGAGGACGCGATGAGAGTAAGAAAATTATAAATTAGCTAAGTAGGACAGATTTAATTTCCGTGAATTTCACCATCTGGGTGTTTCCAGACGCACAATCGTGGCTTCAAATGGGCGGCATTCTCCGAAACCTTGGGAACGAATGACATACATGTTACATCCCAAAAATGAATAAGTGGCGTCCATACCAAAAATCCGAGAAAATCACGCAGCGGACAAGTCCTGTTTCTTCTTAGACGAGTACGAAGCGGAATTGTTCACTGTTGTCTCAACTTCGACGGCGGGACTATCATTAGGAAGCCCCTGGCCAGGCTAGAATTATTACCGCGTCAGCGTCGCCGTGATAGAGGTTGAACGAGAAAAATATATCACGTTGGTATTGAATGAGCCCATAGAAAACTCCGGCGAAGCGTCGATATCAACCTTACGAGGAAAAATCAGCGACGGATCTATCCAGAACCCTGAAAATTCGACTACCACTGTCCGGTGGACATCTCGAGTACACATTGCGTCAGCGTCAACCTCAGCAGAGTGTTAACCAGAAACCCACGAATGTCGCTATAGTCGTCGCCATTGCTCCGTTCCTGATTTTCGCGCTCACCGGGAGTCCCGGGGTTCGCACCCGAAGGCGTGCCCTTGCTTGGTCCGGAGTTTACAGTTTTCCTGACGTTGAGATTTGTGAGCTTCAAGTTTTGTGAGACACAACCAACGCAGAGATTTTTTTTGTTAAAGTGCGAACCATGGTGAGACAATAGACGCGGCCCAGGCAGTAGGCGATGCCGGTGGGGACTGGGATATTTGAGCCAGGGATGGAAGATAGAAGGCCGAGAAACTCACCGTTGCTTTCATTGTTTGCCAGAAACCTAAGAGAACAGTTCTATGACTTCGACAAAAACCGGACATTTCTGGCACCTACGCGACCAAGATAGCCAACGCTACTGTCGCCCCAGCGGCTCCGGTTTGGATAGTTTGTGCCACTAGTCGATTGAGTAGACTACCAACGAGAATTAGATCCGGTCAGTGATGCTGACTCGCAAGCTCACTTCCTGGTCTCCTTGAACGGAGACTTGACCTTCCTAAATTCCAACAGAAGGGCCAATGCAATGGAAATATCCGTCACGGCTTCGGTGACAAACCAGATTCTACATTCGCATGTTAGTTAAAGTCGAACAGACCTCACAAGAGATAACACACGTGGCGGGGATTATGACTCTCCTCCGATCCTTATATGCGGGGAAGGTCGCGATCGTGACCCCAGAAGCGAACGCGCCGCCGGTCTGTCAGCGACAGTTGAAATCAGAGTTTAAAAGTGTGGAGGAGGGACAGAAGCTTACTGCGACCATGATGAAGAAGAATAAAGCGAAGCTGATGAATTTGTTTTTGGTTCTAGGACGAGTCAGGAACTGGGCCTCGACACAAGGATATAAACGCGCACAGCAACCAGTATTTAGCGGCCAAGAAACCTTGGGCCAAAGCGGCCACGACGCCAGTCGTAAAGATGTAGAGGGGGTCTGGCTGTTCGACAACATGCGTTCGATTATGTCTCTTCCAATAGGACCGAAATGACTTTCCCAATACTGGCTCTGCAAATACGCCAAATCTCCTGAGAAAAAGCGGATTGGGTAAGTGACAGTGGTAGATAAAGTGAACAGACACACCGTAGTGAGTGATTGTGTACTGCACATATCATATATTAGCCCATTCCTGTGGTGGAAGAAGTTACACACGAGATATACAGAGGCATAATTTGCGATCATCGACACGGAATCGATGGCGATGGTAGAAGAAACCAGTAACTACGAGGCAGGACGGAAGATCAGAGAATCAACAACGGATACACGACTGAAGGATTAAACCTTCAACATCCAATCGTCGTGTTTGAAGTGGCGGTAGTAGTAAGCTGCCTGAAGCTAGTTTAACATCTCTCACCGTGAACTTTGGACCCGCATACCTGAATCACTTCGACGGTGTAAAGAACCTGGAATTCACAATTGTCTCTAAACGCAAAACGTGCCAAAACAAATGCTCACTGAATTTGCCCAGGTTCCCACAAGCAAAGCACTAGGGGAACTAGCTGAGGCCGTGTTTCGAAAATTCAATGAGAAGGAATGTACCCAAGAATGATGTCCAAATTGAAAGCCATCGTGGAAGGAACGGAAGGAACAGTTTGCAAGACGAAGGTGCTGATGGTTTTAATATTACCGAAACATGGGTGATCATCGAAACATAGGTGATCATCGATCATAAATTGCCCCACGCGGTTAGACTCGGACTAGTAACAAAGGCTGCCCCCGAATGGAAAAAAATGTGGCAAACATTTAGTCTGCCTGACAAGTGGAGCCTCCCTTAAACTTCTCCGTCGACCCTGTAATTCGCTTCCGTGGTGAGCTTACTTCCTGATAAATCGGGCGATATGAATGAATATTCGGAAAAGGAATCTGACCGCGTCTGTATCTGCAAACAGGAGGATTCGACGGCTTTAGTCGAGTTCCTTCTTGCACTTGCGCTTAGTCTCCGTCCTCGCCCACAGCACCGTTGTCGCTCACCAGCTCGCTATCCTGCTCGTCGACAGCCGGCAGCGCCGGCTCTTCTTCCTAAAAAAAAGGGGGGGGAGGGGAACGGGTGGGTGTTATGGTGTTAGTAAGAGCAGGAGACAGCAAGAAGGCAGGAAGCGGATAAAGGGATGAAATCAAAAAGGGGATGAAGGATGGTAAGGACGAGCGATGAAAGGAGGCACAGGGGGGACGGTAGCGAAAGAATAGGAAGAAGGAAGGAGGAAGAACATTGACGGACGGGAGGGCAACAGAAAGTTGAATAAGAAGGAAGAGAAAAAGAAAGAACAGGACACTCACGGGCAGGCGACACCGCGAGGGCCTTCCTCGTGTCCTTCGGCGCAATCATCTTCGGCCCTTTGGCCCGACATTCGGAGTAGACGTAGTTTGGCGCAAGGTCATGGTGGCAGAAAAGGAACCGAGGTCGGCTTGTTTGTCGTTGTTGACGGGTTGGGCACGTGCGGCGTTTGTTGACCGACTGGGTTGTTGGCGCATTGAATTGGGGCGACTGGAATCATTTAATACAGAAGCCTGCGCGTGACCAAGTGGCGAAAAAAGGGGAGTATTTCTTTCAAAAAAAATAAAAACTCGCGCATTTTGCGAATTGAAACCAAGTTCCACGGATGCACGCGACCGTGCCATTAGGTACCCAATTCTTTTTCCCACACCTGCTTTCATTCGGCGGCAACCCCGCCATTCCGAGGGAGACCGATTAAGACCGAATCTGCCAGGCGGCAATGCCCTCACACCGTCCCGTGCGCCGCTTATGTTAAACCTGTTTAGATGAAACACGCGTTTAAACGTAAGGCTTTTGAACTGACCAAGCAGTTCAACCGGTGGTAGCTCCATCGGAAACATATAGCCTAGTGGTTGTGCTTCAACGCATTCTTGTATCGGGTTTAAGGCATCATTAATAGGCCTGTTATAATGTCCGACAAAAAAGTTACAGGAAACCTTGAAGGAAAAAAATTATTCATTGTCTGACAGAAGAAGCACAAAACTCGAAGTGCCGACTACTCACTTCATCGGAAATATATCCGAGACTTCCTTTTCCTCATTGCTTTGAGGCAGTTTCACGTTGAGTTTAACCATCGCTTTTAGGCCCGTTCAAATGCCCCTTGAGTCCAGTTCAACTCAGCTAGTTGAACTCGTGTGTACCGGGCCTCAGGCCCACAATAACAGAGCTTTACGGGCTTCAAATATCATCACTGCGTTCCGAGGCGATGTCGGCAACGCTGCCGGACAAAGGCTGACGTGTGCCGACCTGGGTCAGACTGACTGCCGAGCCGCCGGCATGCAGTGCTGACCTAGGTCGGCACACGTCAGCATTTGTCCGGCACATGCTGCCGACATAGCCTCGGAACGCAGTGCATCTCAGTTGGCCCAGTCAGATGTCGTCGACCCGCTTATATATGCATGTGAGTGATGCGTAAGTTCGAACCTTGGTGTAAAATGTCTTTTTGAGCCATTTAAACTTTGTTTAAACCGAGTTTGAATGGCCCTGATAAGCCGTTAAACATGTTTAGATTAGACAGGTTGCGCAACAGCCATTCAAGCCACTAAATGGCTTTTTTTGCGTGCGCAAATTGATGGCCAATGGCCAAAATGGCTTCAGTGCCTGGATATTAATGTGGGTGGATTGGGTGCTTCTTAGCATATATACATCGTCCACAGGCTAGAATGTAATGCTAACCCAAAAACACAATTTTACCGGACAACATTTTGATTCCTGGAGAAAATCGTGGGACAGAGATGGGTATAATTTATTTTTGAGCCGCATACCAGCACACACTCTCAATTAGCTTCATTTCAACAACAAAGTTTTACTCATCGGTTGGACTTCATCAGCCATTAGCCATCAGTGTGCGCACGCAAAAAAAGCCATCTGATGGCTGCAATGGCTTTTGCGCAACCTGTCTATTAAACACCTGTTTAAACCACAAATTGTGTCATATAGATTCGTGAGGTACTGCGTCTGTATCACAACCTCGACGATGCGGAGGCATCTCAGATTATGACTGACGCTTTAAGGTCAACACGACCGTGCAGCCTGTTGGCCACGACCGAGCGCAAATCATCATAAATGTGTTCAATTCTAGGGTGACGACGTCACGAACGGCTTGTGGATGGCGCTACTTGGACATAGCCCATGCATGTCCTATGCAGACCGATTACGGCGTTTGTCTGCGCCCAGATTTCGCAAGTTCTCCTTCCTTTTGGTCCGGATTCATCGCTATTCAGCCGGTTCTAAGGAAGCATAATTTATCTGGAATCTACTGCCCTTGAATGCCAACCTATGCCGACAAGCCAGCAGCGCCAGTAACGTGATAGATGTGATATGCCAGAACCTTTAAGCACTCCCAAATTATTTGGATCTTGAGTGGAACGAATGGAAAATATCCACCACGAGCCGCATGAAACTTACGTCCAGAACATCATTCTCGCTACATTCTACTTCTGCGTAGCAGCCGGGTCCTCTACTGCCGTGCCCGTCACAACCCCAGGAGGTGCTGGAACCTCTCCCGCCGCCGCCGTCACAGCAGCCACTGCTGTCCCCGCAGCAATGTTGCCTGTCGGGTTAGGCTTCACCCCAGTGCCAGTGGTTTTTTGAGTTCCGTTTCCCGGAATTGGGAACGGTTCACTTCTAAGCACACCGACACGAGTCGGAATGTTTTGTCCCAGGGCGAGGGGGTGACCTTTGTATGTAATGAGCTCGAAGCACCAGCGAAATGACGGAGACTTGCGTACATTCAGTGTTGAATACCCAAGTATCGAAGGAAATATGGTTGGGATCATCGAACATGAGGAACCTACCAAATGAACGCGATTAACACGCGGAAGTCGTTTCATCCCAGGCCAACGTACAGATACTTGAAGACTTCAGCGTACAGGAATGACTCAACATTATCGCCGAGGTTGTCCGTCGAAAGATCGGTTCGGGTCACGTCGTTCAAGGAAGTGAATCCTACGGGGCCCTTCGCGAACTTGATGATACTTTGAAGGACACCCGCCGCCCATCTGATGAGGTATAATGGTCAGGAACGCCACGCCTGAGTCAGATGATGATACTACGTTTGATATTTCAGGTCTCCTGTCGCGCGCCACGCGTAAACTGCACTCTGCGACCCACATGGTTAGCGGAAGGTTCTGCGAGAGGGACGACTTCAATACTTGCCTCGATGACCTCCGGGCGCATGTACCAACCGTTATCGCTGCAGAAGACGATTCAGATGGGGCTTCGCCACACGCGATAGAAAACGCACGTGTTGTAAAACCCGAAGGAATTAAATTCGGCTTGTTGAGCGGCCGAACTTGGAGGAGTTCCTTTCCCGTCAGCCGTGACGAACGCGAATCCTCCACCTCCGATCCCAGTCGGGGTATTGTATGTGTTCATACAGGAGTCAGTGAGATTCAAGCCGAAGTTGACAATCGTTGCATTATCGAGGAGTTTGCCTCCCATGATCCAGTTCCCTCCTAACGGCACCGAATTATTCAGTTACGTTGAGGCTCAGAAGAACATGGAGTTGCGGACCGGAGAAACAAGCCAAATCGCCCATTGAAAAACTGTTTGAATTACCGCTGGCGCTGGTGAGATAGGTTCTTTGCCCAGTAGCCACGCTCGTCTTCTTGAGAAGCTGTTTGATAGATGAGTCGACGGCGGCGGCCCAAGTCTTCCCCCAAAGTGGATTGGCATTCGCAGTCATTTTGAAGTACTTGATCAAGTATTCATAGTACGAACTACAGAAGGTATGTGAGCATGTGGAATGATCATGAGAAATCCGGATAACATACTCGTTACCCCCGTCCCATGACTACGCAATTGGAAATAGGTCAAGGATAAGGATAAGAACAGAAGGTCTGAACGTACAATAACGTTTCCATCGGGTGCACCACTCGCAAACACTTGCTGGGGTGACAAACCCGGGAAAGGAGGCGAAGGCTAAATAAAAGTTCAACATGGGCCAGGAGAAATAACCCGCGTGCAAAATACGGACATTGCTGGCGATGGCAGACATACCCCTTTCGGCAAAGGTCTGGTACGTGGTGTTGCCGGTTAACCGGGAGAGCGTATAGAACTCGAGGATGTTTGATCCCGCAGAAGCGATATTATTCTATGACCGCGCGGCGGGTTGTGAGCCTAAGGATGTGAGTATTGGAAAAAAAGAAGAAATTCACCGAACCCGAGCTAACGTCTGCAGAATTCCTGGAAAAATCGATGCTCCCGTATCTAAATTGACTGCATCACTGGGGTGCGTGGGCAACAGAAAAGTGAAAACGAACGGAATGGGACCATTAGCTGGTACCCATCCAAAAATCAGCTTATCCGCGAGCCGTTGGGCATTCGCCAGAAGAGCTGCATCACGGTAGCCATTGAGCTCGTATGCAGAAAGCATTGATCCCAAGTAACGAATCGTTGTTTCAAAGAAGCTGAAGACCAAGGTCATGAGATACGCGATCCTCGGATAGCAACTGAACGTACGAAACATGGTCGCCGACGGTATGGCTGTAAGAAAAGTCAACGTTGCTGGCAAATTGCACTGCTTCAGCGAAGAGATCCTCGTGGGGCATGTGATATGAGTTGAGCCCCGAGATAAAATGACATGAACGCATACCGTGAAGCCCATAATAAACAGAGTGTCCAGAGAATCAAATATCGTCGCGCCTGGATTAAGTTAGTGGGAGTCTTTTGAACCTGGTGAGACTCCACACCCCAGCCGTTCCTGTGTGGAAATTTGCGTTGGAAAAATCTATGAACGGAAGCCCAAACACCTGCCTTCCGTTGGTCCAGCTCTTGCTTATCGGCTCCAGGTCATCGTGTCCCCAGGCAAAACTGTGCACGTGAATCAGTCGGATGTGGCGAGTAGAGGTGGGCGTACGTCTTGTAGTCGTTATAGGCGGCTAAAAATGTGTTTTTCACCAATGCAGCGTTGCTTGCGGCAGACGACGGAAGCGTCAGCCCAGGTAGCTGGATATTTCCTGCTACAACCGTGCTAGGGAGTATAATCCACGAGAGGACCAGACCTGCGTGGACGTGCATCGTAGGCAGGAGATGGAAAGGAACCGCAAGGGATGGGAACGGCCACAGCACTTATATTGAGCAGCAACTGTACCAGCATGCGATTGTTACTCGTGACTGAGAGGCGTATCCGAAGAACATCAGCCGCTGGTTCTCGTGTGTGCTGTTCACTTCAGATGATGCATCGGCGAAGAGCCTAAAGGGCGGGATGAACCAAATCGCCCAAATGGATCACCAATATGCACATGGATATGCGCGCCGTGATTGATGCGGTCATCATACCATGTTGTAGAACGCGTTGGAAGTGAACCGGCGGACTTCTACCTGCGCGCAACCCTGAAGCTATCAATAGAATGGTCCCAAATGGGAATCGTAGGCCTGAGTGACGTCAGGATTATGATGCCTGCGATCCAATGGTCGCTTTCCATGCGGTCCAACCTTCTGCTTCTTCGGCGTCTTTTGCCAGATATCGCACTTCTCATAAAGAACGCGTGCGCAAAGTGCGGCCAGCTTTGCCTCTGCGATGAAGACCCCATTCACCGCCGTGCTGGTCGCGCTTGTAGCAGCGTTCGCCCCCTGCGACGTACTGGCCGCCAATGGCTTCACCAGCACCTGTGCCACATGGTCCGCTTCTGGAACAACTCTGCAAGCGACATGCTCGGCTATTTCTGGAGCGAGCGTTGTAAGTCAGTTAGTAGCTACTGATTCCGTTCACAGTGGCTCACTCATCTGTCTCCAGACTAGCACGCTTGATTTAAATAAGTGCTTCACAAACACGCAAGGGATTCTGGGCTTCCAGGTAAAGTAGGTCTTCCGTCCCGCTGTCAGCGCCATCTTATACTGACACGGGAATGTTAGTGGTAACTTTGCTGCTTCGTGCAGCAATATTTCGCACAATGCCGGAAACGACAGGCATGGTGACACGGCGTACCTCAGCGCCCTCTGCTCCGCTGCCAATGGCAAGAAATTCGATACAGCAATTGCCACCAGTGAGTTCTCGTGTCATTTTTCTGTGGGGCTTTCGCTGACTCTATATCACAGGCACGTTTATTGGCAACTCGAATGGTGTATTGGTCTGCTGAGCACCGGGATGAAATGATTCATAGCAGTTTTGGGGAGAGGGCGGAATGAGACTTACGTCTGTGTAATTTCGAGCAACTTCTGAGGGTAACTGGAGTGAATTTGACGCAGCGGGCAGTTCGCTCGAGATGCGCAAGACCACTGATGTAGAGTCCAGCCTGAAGTAAAGCGTGCGGCGAGCCGGTATAGCCCATAGCGGAAGTCAGAGCGATGGTTTGAGGTTCAACCAGGAATCCGGGGGTCAAAGGGGAGGTTGGAGAGGGTCGAAGCAAGTGGGGCGTGCAAGCGATCTGGGCGCACTGCGGAGAAAAGTTAATTGCGCGAAGTTTTGACTAAGCCGAACAGACGAACCTTTGTATTATTGCATGCTCGTGATACGACGTAGCTCCCAATCGTGAAATGTTTCAATAATCTAAGGCAGTCAAATGCCAGTATAGCGAATTTCTCCCATAGTGGAAATGACTTTGAATTCCCCACGCGTTTGCAACGGGTTCACTGCTAATATTGGATCGCTCTCTTGATTCCAACACAAACGCGCAAGCACAACCCTGCCGCCCGATCACTTAGTCGCCTGCTAATTATCTGGGGCATTGATTTATCCTCACTATCCCGACCGTCGCTCAGTCGCCTGCTCACCGCCAGGGGCACTGTCCTATTGTCGTTGTCTCGTCCGCTTGCGTCGTCACTCGGGTCCAGCGTCCGCTCCTCGCTTGCCGCTCGTTGTTTAGGCTAGGCTCCCTCGTCTGCTAGCGCTAGACATTCCACCCGATTTCCTCGTTGTTCAGGCTAGGCTCAACCCCCTAGCGCTGCACATAGCACTCACCACTTGGTGCTCTACCATTTTGTTCCCTGATCCTTCGACATCATTTCTGGCCAGCCGTTGCGTGTCCCCAGATTATGATTGATGTGAAGATAGAGAGAAGGATGGCGAAGTGGCTAAACCGTCGAAGAAGCGCCGTTGGGGGCTGAACCCCAGCATTGTTACGAAGTCGATCCTCTCTGTTGCAAGATTCCCCTCCACCTCCGCCATCCACCTTTTCCCATGCCGTATCTCTGAAGTGTGTCGCAGGCTTAGGGATTACGGTTCCGAGCCGTGTGTCGACGAAGCAGGCAGAAAGACGAAGATTGGGAAGTCAAGAAGAGTAGACCGGCGCCCCAAGCGCTCTGGGATCCGGTGACATGAGACTCGAAGGAACATCGGTATCCGGGTCAATTACGACTCAGGCAGGCGAGGGGGCAATGCGGGGGAGCTACATAGCCAGTGCTGGAAGTTTTCCAGCATCGGACCTCGCGATGGTGCTGTCGCTGTCGGGCGTGGCCGGTTGTAAGTTCGACTTCGAGATGGAGGAAGGCGGCCGCAAGAGGCTTGAGCTCAAGAGTCGAGACGACGAACCGGTGATGATACAAGTACTTGAGAGTAAGGTCAGGGTGGTGCGTGTCGCCGAAGTACGAGATGCGGAACACAGTTCCATATGCGCATGCCCATGGTGTGATCGGGTCATACCGGGTTCGTCAAGCAGCGCCAACGCGACACAAACAGAGCCATCTTTCTTCTCTTTCTCACCACCACGCCTTTCGCGTGTCTTCGCCTGCTGGACCAGATGCACGACTTATCAAGAACCAGTTCATCTGTTCCGATCGAATTCTGTGACCTGCCCGCTTGGAGCGCTCTCGGGCCGAAACCCAGAGCCGGCGCAAAGCTGCATCTAAACCAGAAGTAAATACTGAACTACGGGATATGTGAGAGACCGTTTGAGTAGGTAATAAAATAGAAATGGGATGGTGGGTGGGGAAAACAAGTGAGATGAGGAGATAGGTAGCGCATATCTGCGTCGCAGCGCCGCGGTAAAATACGGTAGTGGTCGAGGAAGAGAAAAAAGAATGACGGGTGACAGATAGGTGAAGGAGTGAATGCTCGCGTACATTCCCCAATGGGTAACCCATACCAGGAAGTCGCCACGATGCAGTACCTTTAATCTGCGGAGATCCGCAAACTGCGAATGTCTCATTTCAACAGAACACCTATTCGCTGGCTTCTGCGCAAGCTCCGGACTACGCTGCGCACGCAATTATTGCTGCTTTCGACCTGCGGACTGACTTCGAGATGTGGAGTCGTAGCCGAATTGGAATTATTGAGGTGAACACCCAAGTCCCGTGGCTCAACAGCCTTTACATCCATTTCCGTTTTCTACAAGATGTGCTTCCGTTTCGCTCCGGCAACTGTAGGAAATAGTGTGATATCACTGTCGTATTCAAATCGAATATATAAGTATGTCAAAGCGCAAAGTAAAGCAAAGGGATGTGGTTCAAAGGCCGATTCATGATCAATAATTTGGAATCAAATACCAGAGTCATAGTTCAGAGAGGGAATCCGATACTAGAAAGAACCAAAAAAAACCGTTGATTTGTGGGTCAAAAAATTGCCGGTTGAAGGATAGAATTTTGCAGCTGAATACAGCCAGGTATGCAAAATTGGGCCAGTCTTGCATGCAACACGAGGGGTAAAACAGGACATTGGTGCATTTGAGCAAACAGCAGGGACACGGAAATTATAAGCGAGAGCGGAGTGAGGAAGCAGGCGATGCAGAAATAACTTTGGGATGCATTTTTTTTATACGTTTCAGAAGCATACGTGGCCGCAGCATCACTACTGCGGCCAACGTGTCGTCTGAGGAGTTGTTACGGAGCTGTGGACTCACGTGCCTTGCATCCTTACCTCCACTGGCCCAATTTGTGTTGTTCGCACAGCTTGCTGTGACTCACCAGGTTACGGCGCCTCCAGTGGGAACAAACTGACTGTATAGGAATAAAATGCAGCCTTGAGGCATGCAGAGGCGGTGGCGTTGGAGTTTATTGAGTCTGCGCGTTGGTCATTTGACGTTGAGAAAAGAGCAGAAAGAGGGAGAAAGAGAGAAGGGGATAATCTCGAATCTTTCTTTCACTTGTTACTGGCTCTGCTCCCAGTCCTACCTTCATTCTCAAGGTTGTGGTCCTTTAAGCATCCTCTCAGTTTTTACCCTGAAGAATCCGGCTCAACTAACAATATTAATCTTTGCCTTATCCAAAGAATCCACGGATTTCATCCTAGATTTTTATCCCTGTCGACAGTTTCACGGTAAATGAGCCTCAACCTCATATTCCTCATTGAATTCATCCCAGGGCTATTTTCTTGAATCATTCTCAACTCTCATCCACGCCTCGACACCAGGATTAATCGTCTCATGCCATTCTGAAAAATCCTCAACTTTATCTAGGATTAATCCTCCTGCCAAATAATCCTGCACTGAGAAAAATTCGCCCTCAGATCAATCTCACACTAAGAGGATTGTTATTTTTGTAGCTTAGGATTAATCTCGCTGGGCATGATTATTATTTTGTGTAGTGTACAGTTAATCCTGCAATAATGTAGTTTATCACCAATTTCTTAGCCTTGTAAAATCCAAGAGGATTAATCCAAATGGTCTTGAAAATTCAAGTGGGGATTAATCCCAAGTGCTGGTGCGTTGCAATAATGCCGCCGATCACCCCAAAACGCGGGCATTTCGGATTCCCAAATGGACTCTCAATGTTGAACCCTCGGAAACTGAAAACCTCATATTTTTATTCAAACCCATTGATAACTCAGTCAGGGTAGTGCAATGGAGGCTTGTTTTGTTTTGAAATATGCTAGGTGGCGTCGGGCAGAGGCCGCAAGAACACTGTTCTGTTGCTTCTTGAGAACGGGGCCTGCGTGAATCCAAATGATGAAGAGTATTGCCATGCACTGGGGGTAGCATTGGAACGAGACCACGATGACATTGTTCAGTTGTTTCTCAGGGAGGCTGGAGAAAGTGCCGCCCGTGCCGTGCGTGCCGCAGCACTGAGGCGCATCGAGGAGGTCATTGGAAGCGACGAATAGGTTTTATGTAAGTCGTAGTCATCTCAACATGGAGCCTTAAGCACGGTCTAAGAGTTCGTGTGTGAGCGACCATCGCCTTTGCGTACATTCAGTAGGCAATTCAATCTTCGAGTTCCCTCAGATACTGCACAGTCGATCTAAGCTGCGGTAATTGTTCCCTCCAGAGCTCTCATCACGCCGATTGATAACGGTTCCATATCGTCCTCCTTCAAACCAACAACCTCATTGTCGTTCTTTGCGTACAGCGTCCCGCCCTCGCCCCATATTCTCCGCAGCGTCACCCCAGTGGCCTGTGGGTTTCCCTCGGCCCAGCTCTTGGCCTCCAGCTCTTTGATGGCATCGAGCGGGGTCTTTGTGACCTTCCATTTCCCTCCAGTCTGTTTCTCATATTCTGCGAGGACTTCGTTCGGCGTCACAATGAACGACTGGACCTTGAGTGCTTTGCCGAATGCTGCCGCCGGGTTCCTGAGGGAAGCCACAACAGACTTGCCCACGCTGAATATTACTTAGCTTTGCACAAGACACATGGGCGAATCAGAAATAAGGAATACTCACTCCCACATCGTGCAGAATCCAACTTTGCCGTCGCCGTCGCCGATAACATATGCTTCCTTCTTGTCATTCACAAACCCGCCCGCCGCCTCCAAGCCCGGGATAGTATTCACCCACATATCGAAGTACGGCCCGGTGACCACGTATGTGACCTTGAGCCTCTTTACCTGGTCGCGCACGAAGGCGCGGACCTTCAGCTTTATCTGGTGCGGCTTCTCATCCGGGCTCTTGTCGTTATGCTCGATATCCGTGCCGTACTCGGACGGGAAGAACCACTTGATGGAGGGGGTTTCCTCAGCGAGCCGGATGAGCTCGATCTGGTGCTGCAGCACATTGCGGCCGACGCAAGAGATGACCGTGTCAGCCCCTTGGTACGCAGACAATACGTCGTCCGCGTTGGTGACATCGCCTGTCACCACCGACAGTCCCTCGGCTTTCCACTTCGAGAGCAGCTCCGTCTTGGTGCTCGCTGTGTTGGGCGACGTGAACAGCAGCACCTCGAATGCAGGCTTTGCGTGCAGGATCGATGCGGTGATGAACTGCCCGATGGTTCCAGTGCCGCCGAAGATGAGAATCTTGGAGGGTACAAAGACCATGTCCAGTGGAGAAAGCAAGGTTATCCAAAGGTTATCGGCGGGCCGGATTTGGCCGTAGCGATCAAATGCCAGATCGGAATCATCGGACATCCGCACCTCCGCTTCTGATGGTCCGCACAGCCACATCCCCGGTCCTTGGGCTTGCTAATGGCTCGGTTAGATCTCCCAGTACATGAAACTCAAGGGCGGGCGTGATCCGAAGATCGAGCGCGAGGTGACACGGCTGGCGCGACAACCCAGATGTCACTGAGGCGCTAGTGTGAGAGGGGGTGGACTACGAAGTATACTAGGGTGATTGTCGTCTGGAATGAAGTGCAGGGTGGGTGGGAGGTTGCAGAAAATGTGGTGGGATGAGTAGATGGTGCGCAAAGCTCTCAATGTCTCAGATGGATAAGAAGCAGGATAAATTGATAGCCCAGCTAGGTCCCCTTTCGGAACTTGCCGGGTTGTAGTCAGAAATACATGCGGCCCAACTATGTACTCTAAACTACGCCAATACCCATTTACCTTCGACGAGCTGACCTCATTTAAGGCTGTAGATCTAAGCACCTGGGTACCAGCCATAGCAACACAGAGCTGGGATTAAAGATAGTAGCGCCGTTCAATGATAGACACACCACAGATTTAGGTTCGTGGTCGGCGAGAGGACAGTGGATGACGCAAAGGAAGGGAGGCAAAATTTTTGAAAGTTTGAGAAGCAAACTTTGCAATTTGGCAGACCGTGTCTCTTCTGAAGATGACCATCTTCAAAACTTCCGTCGCATTCGGCGCCTGAACCGACAACACGGCGGGAACCTTCGTTGACACAGCCCTGTAAAACACCTCCCTCTTATGAACCAGGATAACATTCTGGGAACAAAAGAAGATAGCGTGCTCCACACTCTCAACCTTTGAGCATCCAAACCGACATAAACGCAATGGCCGCTCAACTCGCCAATAATATCGGCTGTCACAGCGCAGGCTTTCAATAGCTAAACCATGTTGACTCAATAGAAGACGCGTCAATGCTCACCGATGATCAGCATTCGCAACCAGCGTCAAGTAGTGCCGCAGAAATATAGTAACCGGAGCAGGCGAATCCTTTCAAATGGTTCACAGCATCCATGCAGCAAATAAAGCCTTGAAGAACCATTCACGGCCCAATCCAGGCTTTTCATCGCAGATGCATAAATCTGCTTGCACACTGTATTGCATCCATCCGGTGTCAATAGATCTGCGCTCGGAAGATTCACAGGAAATGGTAGCGTTGACAACACGTAGACAACATCCATGCAGTATCCTGTATGGTTATTTAGAAATAGGTTGTAAGAGTCAGCCAAAGCCAGCCAAGCATAATGCGTTTTCTCCAATCCGACCACATAGCGAACATAGTGTATCATCAGAATTAGCCGTCTGTAGCAGATAGGAAGTAATCCCAGTTCTGTGAATAGCGGCACGCACATGGAAAAAGACCCCAAGTCCATAAGCCTTCGTAGAAAGGTCTTTTGAACTTTTTCGAGTTCCGCAAGTGCAACAGGATCAACGTCGACAATAACATCCGCTCCACTGATCAAGTGAGGGTCCACACAAGCCACATAAAGCACACGTCCCTGTTTAGGCGGTAAATCCCGAATCCAGGCCTCAATTCCCAACACAGTAAAGCAACAACTGCGCGCCGTTTGGGCCTTAGCAGCATAGTGCGCAGCAAAGATGTTCCTAGAATTAGATTGAAAGGCAACCCCGACGTAGCAGAACTCGTCCTTATAGCGAACCTCGCTCCCATTCAACGTAAAGGTCGGCATCTCCATTGGCAGAGGGCCGAACGTCATTATCCAAGATTTATCGGCGTTGATTTCGCTTAGCGGATGCGACACTGTTGGCCTTAGGCTCGTCGTCATATCCAACCCGCTTCGCAGAAGCCTTACGCTTCAGGGGGGCCGTCGATGCTCGTGGCGGGCCCAACGGAGGAGCAGGAGGAGGGAGAGAAGAGGTAGGGGTCGAGGTCACAGCAGGAGGATTCACAGCCGTGGAAGGAGCGGGTGCAAACGGTGGCGGTGTCGATGTCTCATAATCGACGACGTCGTCCAGAGTCCCCTGAGAGGTCATCTGGGAAATAGAGTGGATAGGTAGCACTAGGCAGCTTGGGGAGCAGCCCCAAGTAGTAGATAAACACTAGATAGAGCAGGACACCGAGAATCTCGATGTCGCCAAGATAGGGGTTACACGACGATGACGAGAAAAACGGAAAAAAAAGACCACGGTCCGACTCGCACGCTCAGTGAGTACACAGCGAACAAGACGGCCAAGGATTTAGCCAAGTGTAGGTTAGAATAAACGAGTTTTAAGTTTTGATGATGGTGGTTATGGTGAAAGGAGAGAAAAGTCTGATCGTCGATCACCTCGCTTAGCAAGCAGACGTTCTCGCTAGTCGAGACTAGCGAGAACTACGTGCTTGGTAATGGCTCGGTTAGATCTCCCAGTACATGAAACTCAAGGGCGGGCGTGATCCGAAGATCGAGCGCGAGGTGACACGGCTGGCGCGACAACTCACAACAGCCGCGAACGGCGAACGCGCACGGACAGCCGTGCCACCCAAATCAGCTGCTTGCGGCACAGAATGTAAAACAACAACAATAATTTAGAGGAAAAGGGAATAAAGGGGGACAATAACGGAGTGAAGTGGCATGGTAAAAGTATCAAATAGGGTAATCGTAGCTGGATGGGAGATGGGAAGAAAAATGCGAGTCAAAGAAATGAAAGCCAGCATCTTCAAGTTGGCGCTAGAACGAAACAATTCAGGATACAACAGATATGGAAAGGCCTACGCCAGATAAATAAAAATAAAAACAATTGCATGGCCCACGGCCCGGGTAAAAAAGAAATATATGGCCCACAGCCCGTTTAGAAAAAGGATGGCCCACGGCCCGTTTAGAAAAGCATGGCCCACGGCCCGGGTAAAATTTGCATCTCAATAAAGCCTCGGGAAAGAGACTAAGAGAAAGAGAGACTGACCTTTAGTTAAAAACATTTGTTATCACAGCTGCCGTGATCCACACGCCCACAACGAGAGCAGCAATGTGTGCGGTTGCAACGGTCTGCTCAGGAGCAGGTATCCTTACCACTGCCGTTCCACTTGAAGCAGAAAGGAGTACCGGATTGGGGGTGACGAACCACTCCGTCGCTTCCGCGCACACCAAAAATTTTGCGGCCGTCGACCTGAACAGTGGCCGTACAATTGTTCGCCATGTGTCCGCTACCAAAACAAAGAATGCAGTTGCCGCGGCTCTTCGTGTCGGAATTGTAAGGGGCGGGATGGGTAGTGGTAGTGGTAACGGCAGTACGGGAAAGGCCACTGTGGGAATGGGTAGCGGGGTTGTCGTGATGATTGAAAGAAGTGAAACACTTTTTGACCTCCATTTCAATGTGGAGCTCATTAATGAAACTGTCCAGTACTCGCTGGTGTACCTTGGCAGGATCATCGCCAGAGGAGTAGTACTGTTTGCGCTTCCAGATATCGTACCTCATCAGGGCAGGGTGCAATGCGATGCGATGTGGGTATTTCTGTATGAACTGATAGTGTGTTGCAAAATTAGCTGCACGAGCGGGCTCGTTGGGATGAGAAGTTTCAACGATCTTCAACCAATGGATGACCGCCTGATCGAACTCGGGGATCGACATCTGGCTTTCTCCGTTGTCCTCGAGGTTATAAGATTCGGGGCCGGCGATGCCCGTGTCAAGGAATTTCCGTGTCGTCTGTGGAGGTTTGAAGTTATACTTCTCGATGGCATCGTCAGTCAAGTGGTTAAAGGGGATATAGATGAGCTCCTTGTAGGCGTCGTAGAACTGAAAAGGAATGTCGTAGGTAGCGCCATTGTAAACTAGAGCAGTGGTTAGAGCGGGGAAAGTGCGAGAGGCCTTGGTGGAAGATGATGTCGCAGTTGCAACAGCTGCGGAAGCAGCGGGAATAGCGGTCGTGCCTGCTATGGCAGAGCCAGGCTGAATCGCCCCTGTGCTGGCGAGCAATTGTAGAGCTGCAGCAAATTGCGAGGTCTGCATGTAAGCAATCATGTTCTGGGCAGCAGCGTTGGTGGCATGGGTAGCGTTGGTGGCAGGAACACCACCGCTAATGCCAGTTGCCGTTGTGCCAGTCGAACTGGACAAAGGACCAATCCCAGGAACACCGGGGGTACCACCAGGCTCCTACCCAGCCGCACATTACGAGGTTAATATACAGAGCAGGTGGGGTTTTTTAGCGAATAGAGAAATGGGTTACCGGAAATTCCGGATCGTGTGACTGTATTGTGACTGAGTGACAAAGTTGGTGAAGAACCTCTCCATGGCGGCTGGACGATAATATATACAAATAACATAGCCACATTTTCATCAAATCCGCAAAACACATCTCAAATGGCTTCCACAGTCCGAATAAAATTTGTCTTTTATTGTGAGTGGGCTCAATACTGCCATTTCATTGCTCCCCTCTAGTTTTAAAAGTTAAAACAACATGCTTAGAAGAGAACCGACCGCAAGTATCAAATCCATGCAACCAAAAGCCAATTGCTGCTGAAAAAGTGTCTTTTTCATTATAAACCGCTGCAAAACACTTATGAAGATGAAATAATGTCCTTGAAGATGAAAGACAAATTTTATTCGGACTGTGGAAGCCATTTGAGATGTGTTTTGCGGATTTGATGAAAATGTGGCTATGTTGTTTGTATATATTATCGTCCAGCCGCCATGGAGAGGTTCTTCACCAACTTTGTCACTCAGTCACATTACAGTCACACGGTCCGGAATTTCCGGTAACTCATTTCTCTATTCGCTAAAAAACACCACCTCCTCTGTATATTAACCTCGTAATGTGCAGCTGGGTAGGAGCCTGGGGTACCACCAGCCAGAGGAATGTCGTAGAATTGCAGAAAATGTGGTGGGATGAGTAGATGGTGCGCAAAGCTCTCAATGTCTCAGATGGTGACAGGAGAGAAAAGTCTGATCGTCGATCGCCTCGCTTAGCAAGCAGACGTTCTCGCTAGTCTCGACTAGCGAGAACTACGTTCTTGTTGGTGGCTTTGATCGCCGGATGGCACGTGCGATGAACACATCCCGTGCTTGGCTCATTTCGCGCGAACCAGGTTCGTCGCGTCGCGCGTCCTCCGACAACCAGTAAACCTTGATTGATCGACACATCGGCTACACATACCGTATGCGCATTTCATCATTTCTCGATCTACTAACTCCTAGGGTGTTTCACAATTGAATTTTTGGGCCCAACTTGAGCCCCAACTTTGACCCCAGCTTGAGTCCAACTTGGACCCGGAAGAAGCAAATCGGACAGGTGAAGTTGGGACATGAAGTTGGGGTCAGTGTTGGATGTCAGATCGAACTCCGGTCCACCATCTGACATCCAACTCGACGATTCGACCGATTTCCTGCCCCAACTTCGCCTCAAGTTGGGGTCAAAGTTGGGCCCGAGTTGGATCAAAAAAGTCAATTGTGAAACACCCTTCACGGAGCATAACTGGCAACTGAGTGGGTATGTCGGAAAAATCCAAAACGTATGACAAGCGCTGGCATGGGTATGTCAGGCAAGGTCAGGCCGTCAGGATTCTTTTGGGCTGAAAAGGGTCAAAAAACACTTATAACTGCTGATCGGCCTGACCGACCTGATCAGCCTGACGAGGGCTGATCAGGACATTTCGGGGGATTTTTCAAAACCGCTGGCCCTCTTCCGAGGGACCTTCGACCTGTTCCTACCCCTATCTTGTAGGAAGTTATTATACAGTACGGTGTAACAGTCTGACAGTAAGTACATACTTGTTTTAACGAAATTGGTTACTGAAGTGAAATAAACTATCTAATAGGCCATGTTGGTATTACAGGACTTCAACACAGTTATGTTCCGTGCTCGGGCCACCGGGTCCTGCCAATCCCTTCCCTAATCCTTTCCGTTCGCCTTGATATTTCCGTTTTTTTCACAACTAATGTGCACCTAGATGGATTCAACACCTATTTGGAACCTCGATGTTTGTGTTTTTCCGTCTTCACGAGGGGGGGTATCTGACTGAACCTGATCAGGACCTGACAATACCTGATATGCCTGCAATGACAACCTGATTACTGCTAATACTAGGTGATATGTTTGTCAGGTGCCGTCAGGAGCTGATCAGGTAAAATCGATTTTTCCGACATAAATATGGTGTGGTAAAAATATGACTTGTTTCTCGACATGTTGCAAATCTATATCTGTGTCATCGCCCACGTCCATCACCCATGTCAATCACATAAAATTATCAAAAGGCTGCAAGACGACTCTCATCTCGGACTATCCTTGCCCTTGATTCGAAGCTGGCCACTCTTTGTGTATGCCAGCGCTCCATCGGCATCTGGGTGATCCATGTTACCGTTAAAGAATTTCCGTGCAGCTTCGGCATCGGCCTTGTCTTTTAACTCTCGGGCATCCTTCAATGCGTCGAGGATTTGTTGATAACGCAAGTGAGTGCTGTCCGACGTCGAATACTTGCTCCAGAACGCTTCTTCACCTGGAAATCTTTGGCAGTTTTCAACCAGGAACTGCGATGAAGTAAGTAAATTATGAATCAAAGACGTATATCAACAAACCTTCCAGTTTCCCCATACTGTCCGAATATTATCCCAGGCGCCGTTACGGCCTTCCGATGCTGATAAAATAAAGGCCAGTCCTTGATTGCAATCCCGCGGCCGTTTGCCATCAAGAGGGCCGAAGATTGCCATTCTCTGAAGAGCTGTGGAATGTCGCCCGAGAAAAGGATATTAGGTGGCTTTGGAACTCGTGTAAAATCAAAACTATACTCCTCGTCGTTGAGGAGTACCACCCCTAGATTTTCTGGATCTATTGCATCAGAGCTAGAATGGTGAACCGTTACGGCCCTCGCAGCGTTGGGGGGGATGGTGGTACCGTGAAGTACTGGGCCTGGATTAAATCGTGCTGATAGACCTGGGGATTGTGCCGCTGGCGATGCGGATGATGTCCCGCCTAGTATTATCGGCCGGCTGCTGCCTGACCTCGTTGGGATATTCGGTTCACATGAACCCCGTGTCCCAATCTTCCCAAAAGATGCTGGGTGTGTGAGGGGCCACAAAAAAAACAGTATGTACCTAGTTGGATTTTGCCCATCCCCCACCCCCTCTCTGAGCTATAGGTCAAAAACCCTGAACCTCAAAATGGAGGTTTCGGTCATTTTGGGGTGCAAACCAGCCAGACCGTGAACGAAAGAACGCCACTTGCCCATCAATCCAGCTCAAATCTGAGTAGACATATCTGTTCGTATACCTCGTACATCGTCCACCTCCTGAGGACTTCCGAAGCGCACAAGTAGTTCTTGAGATACGATTATTTTACCGTGGAAGTCTGACAAGTCGAAAAATCTACAAAAATCCACCGTACGTCGATACCTAAAATTGCGGTGTATACATACAATGGGTACCGTCTAAAAGCGCTCATTCGGGGCCACATGGTGATAAAAAAATTATATTTTTATCGCCGAATGTAGCTGGAGATTTTGCGCTTAGGCCGGTGGGCTGTCACAACTAGCTTCAAAAACCTCACGTCATTGGGTTTTAATGCTTCAAAAACCTTTGACACGTCCCATTTTGCTAACTTCGCACATCCTCGGGCATCTCTGGCACCCTGCCAGTGTCACATCCCGTTCAAAAACCCCGCAGCTTACCGAAAACCCATCACCGCCCACCCCGAAAAACGGATTCGCCGCGCCGCCGCCACCGGCAACCACCCCGCCGGCACCCACAGGTTTCTCAGCAGGTTTCCACACGTGCCACACCCGTCAATACCGCCCTCACTGAAACCCATGACAAAACCTGGAAAACCTGCGCACCACCCGCCACCGGATATTCACGGCAGATGCTGAGGAACCCGCCAGGTTTCTCGCCAGCCTGTTCCCGCCTGCTCCCGCTTGCTCCTGACTGCTCCCACCTGCTCCCGCCATGCGCGCCGTTCGCACCCGCTGCCCCACTTGCCCATGCGTTCTCGCTTTTGCGCTCCTGCCCACGTGCTCCTGCCTGCAAATCTCTCTCGCCGTCCATTTCGGCATCGCCATGTGCACGTGTTTGCCATCGACACTCGCTTTGTGAGGCTACGGAGTTTCCAAGTAGGAAAGTCGTAGACACGAGATTCTTGATGTTCTTGAAGTAGACTTAGCGACGAGTTGAGTCGGTAAAATCTACGTGTTGAACGAAGAATGTCCCTAATGGACTCGTAAGTACCTATTTACACCTAGAACAAAAGAAATGACGGAACCATAAGTTGAACCGAACCGAGAAGTGACTCGTTCGGTGGAGCACGTGGCGGATCCTTACACGCTTCCTCCCACCATCAATACTGCGTGCGCTTCAAGGGGGCCTAAAAATGCGAAAAAAACATATCACCTACATATTTTTTTTTCGGGAGTACAAGAAAAAAATACAAGGATGCTCGGCAAAAGTCGGATTCATGCCGGAGATCGGCGGATCAAGCTCCGCTCACCAAAGTTGCCACGTGTGGCTAACTTGAATCAATCTGATTGAGTTCAAATCGAGTTGGGACTCCTACGAGTTCATCGACTCGACTCGATCTGCGGCAACACTACCCCGTTCTACTCTATATTCAGAGGAGCCGTGTAATGATGGTACCTCCTACCTACCTACCATCATCAATCTCAGGCCGACAATCATCAGTGGGCGTTGACTCACTTCTGTACATCCATGTCTCTCCCGCCAAAGCCCTCTGTTTTCGTCGATGATACCTCGGACATCGCCACGCGGGCATATCCACCTACCCAAGGGCACTTCGCGCGCACCTCCTCCGCCAGTGCGCTCGCGGGGCACCTCCGCCGCAAGCCTAACCTCGTTGTCACCCTCCTGCTGCTCATTCTCATCGGCCTGCGCCCCGCGCGGCTCTCCGAGCAGCTCCGCGCGAGCGATGAGGTCGCGTGGCTCGACTTCCGTGCAAGCCTCATCCAGCGCTGGCAGACGGTCATGATCACGACAGGACTCGTCATGGGCGCCGCCGCGTCTGCCGTGTTCAGCGACAAGGTCGCGGGCGGGAGCTACCTCATGGCGATGGCTTCTCTATGTTGCGCCGTCGTGGCTATTACGTTCGGGACGGGCCTAAGCTTTGTGTTCCAGGACGCGCCGCCGCGCTCCATCGTCGTGCGCCTTCACTCATTGTTTGTGCGTGCACCAAGAACTGACACAGGCGTGAGGGAAGAAATTATCGCGCCGCCCGGTGTACATGCTCGCCGTTCTCGCATCGCCGACGTTCTTCGCGATTGGCGCCATGCTCTGCTTCTATGCGTCGATCACCGCGTTGGCATACCAGAACCTCGATACACAGGCGGTGGACATCCTCGCGCGCATTGGAACGACCGGAGGCGCTGCGTTAATGGTCGGGATCTTCATCGCCTCGGCGTGGCTCGTGTCCGATTTGGATAAGGATCAGGATGAGGATAATAGGAATGAGAATGAGAATGAGAATGGGAGCGCAGCGGAGAGGAGCTCCTACCTCTGCGATGACTCGCGAGTCTTCAGGTGGAAGGCGATCCGCTAAATAGCTTGGATTACAGAACGGCAGTTCAATTATACCTCCTGGTGCCAGGACACCCGTGTCCACACCTGCCCCCTCAATGTATTACATAAATTTACACTATCAAGAGAACAGAATCGAATAATATGGCCGCGGTTGCCTAACAACATGCATCCGTGCACTTGAAACGCGTTTGAATGCATTTACTTCACGGGAGCCACCCTATTTCGGCAATTCTCGCCACTTGCGTCTTGTCATCGTCAGATCTGTGAATCTCGCGCGCGCGCCATCGGCAGGACGGGCGACGTCTACGGCGATGCGAAGAGTAATATTGTTCCCTTTGGGTCTGGAACTGCTCTGTCTAGCTGGAACAGCTTTTTCTCATTTTTTTCCGCAAACCGTTGCCCCCGGTATTCTCCGGGTTTTATTAGCGTAGATCTAATGCATATACGTCCAAAAGAACTAAGTGATTTTGTGAAGGGAAAATATGGTTAGCTCGTTGCCGTGCGCTTTGATGAGACTGAGGCTATGTCGGCAGCATGTGCCGGACAAATGCTGACGTGTGCCGACCTAGGTCAGCACTGCGTGCCGGCGGCTCGGCAGTCAGTACTAACCCCTGTCGGCACACGTCAGCCTTTGTCCGGCAGCGCTGCCGACATCGCCTCGGAACGCAGTGAGGGTAATACAGAATATTACCGAAAATCTCCATGTCCGCTCAGTCTGAAGCTCCGGAAAATTCAACATATTCGTAAACGATAGAAAAAGGTTTCCCTCTCTTCAGAATCTGTTTCCGGAACAATTTGCGGATGGTCTGGGCAAGAGAGCCACATTGTCACTCCATGTCACAGCCTTGACAGGAGCTTGACATGTCCGCATTTTGCACCTCCCTGCCCAGGATATGGGCACATCATTCCGGGAACATATTCTGAGGAGACAGAAACAAATTTTCATTGTTTAAAAACATACCCGAATTTTTATGGGGCTTCGGGATCAGCGGACCAGAAGAAAGTACATACTATTCCATATAACCCTCTGATCACCGTGCCCGGCAACGAGCTATATATATGTGCTCCGGACCAAATCATTTAGTTCTTCTTTATGTACATGTGTCAGACATGTAGTAATAAATGCCGGAGGATACCGGGGGCAAAGGCTTGCGGGAGCTAGACAGGGCAGTTCTAGACCTGAAGGGATCAATAGTACGGTACTATTTCAACCAAGTGTTCATCAATTTTTATCCGAGATGCCAACGAGATGCCCCAAAATTTCCTTTTTGATTCAAGGCGATTTTTGTGTACTACCACGTGAGCCGTGGATCTATCACACCGGCCGGCATCTATCTAGGTTCGGAGCAAGCCTGTCTCCGCACCGCCACGCCGTTGATTATCGGGCCGAAATTGCGGCATGCATTCTGAGCACTATTGCTCACTCATTTCTTGCTCAAATCTTATGGTGTAAAGCGTCAAACAGATGTCCAGAAGCATATGAACCAGTCTGACCAGACTGTATAATTATTCGGTGTGAAGGGGTTCCTCTGAATGCCACTTGATGGCACCAACCGTCATTTGAGATCAGAGATGAACAAAATAAGTTGTCTAATTAAATGGATATTATGGGCTTTATCGAATCACATTAATATTTCAAACAGGCCCCTCACTAAAATTTAAGCTCTGACACTGCATAGCGGCGAGTTCATCGACCATTGTGAATTGGGATGTGTGACACGAGTCACAAGACCCGTCCAATTTAATGGGAGGAGGGACAGCGGCGTGGTGTGCGGGGGCCCAGGGACAAATCATTTACATACTTCGAACAAAGATAATACTCAGCGACGACCAGGAATTTGGCGCACTTTATAACGCAGGAGGACATGCAGAACACATTGCTGTTTTTTGGCATCTTGTAACAAGCCTCCCTTCCGAAGCACGTGAAGGTCTTGCTTTTGATGAGAACGGGGCTTGATCCGAACCTAGCATCTATCAGACCAAAACGCGTTTCCAGATGCACGGGGTCTGACCGACAGATTGAAGACCTGGTTACCTATGGGACCAGGAACAGAAACAGTGAGACGCATCTCATCTCCGAGTTCGCGCCTGGTGACATATAATGCTATGCATCAGGACAGCGAGAACCAACGAGAACTTACATGATTAATGCGATGGGATTCGTGAGACAATCCTAACCGCTTTCCGTGAGCCTACAAGCTTTAGCAAGCAAAAGGCGAGGGCTGAAAGCGCAGTCAAATAAAGCATGCAGGAATGAGAACGAGCATAAAGTAGTGCCGTAGTTGTCGGGTGACAAGAATCGGTGACTTGTCCCCGCGAGACATTGCCCGGCTGCATAGAAAGTGGGTCTTGTAAAGATTGTCGATGTCGTACAACGGGAGTTCAAACCGAGTAGCCGATGAGGTGATTTAGCTCAACAGACAGACGGGTGAAGTGAGAACTCAAAATATCTAACGTGGTTACATGTTCAAGTTGGCGTTGGTGAACCCTGGCCATTCACTGCATTCAGGCGCCCCCCATATTGTGGTAGGTAGGTAGTATTACATGGCACAGTCTGAATCACGAACGCCGGCTTCCAGGGATTATCCCGGTGTACAAAGCAAGAAAAAAATACACCATCGCCCTTGGACCACTCCCTGCCATCTAAGCCCCCAGAATGCCGATCCCACAGGTTGCCCCGTGCCCCGAAGTAGACCCCAGACAACAGAAAGCAGCAGAAACAGTGGAAATCGTAGATCATCTGAGACGGGTCTGGATTGGTCGAGATGACATCTATGTGCGCCTATTTACCTAGACCTGTCAAGTCTAGGCGGTGTAGACCCGGCGTCTGCCGAGATCGTCTGAGACGGGTCTATGTGCCGCCAGTCGAGAGGTGGCTTAGCTGGCACCTACAGTTGCCTACACCGCCATTTGTCCCACATGTGCCCACCACCTGCATGCGAGGTATGTGCTGCATGTCGTGGTAGACTGGCCACCAGCTGCAGTCAGGTTGATTCTAGGTTCAGGAGCCTATGGCTGCAGAGTGTGGCCAGGTTGATGTGGCTGTCAACTGGACAACGAACCTGGAAGTGGCCGCGCAGTCAGGCAGAATAATATTACTGAAAATTTGATTCACGCTGGGATGTGCATACTACCACTCAACAAAATGCATTCATATCTACTAGATACATATGTATTCCGAATAGAATCAAAGCATGTCGGCATCAAGCATGACGGACTGCAGGACAAACTGGCAAACATTACCCATCAGCCTGGGGTCTGAAAGAAGATGAAGAATGACAAACCTAGCAGTGGTGGGAGTCTTGGGACCAGTCGAGCGCAATTTTCGTAGATTTGTTATGCTTGTGAAGAATAGAAGAATGGCCATAGAAACCAGCCGCAAGAAAAGATCTGTTAAGCCATAGTAACTGTCGAAAAAGAGCCAAAATAATCGATATTGCGTTGAAAGAGGCAGAGTAGCTTTAATGTGTTGAGGATATTGATGATGAGAGGGCACAAGGCACAGCACCAGGTGATGCTTGACAATCAGCAACAGCATGGTTTAAGTTTAAACTGCATCGTCTCCAACAATAGCCATGGTTTAAACCACCCCCTGGAGGCCTATAGAAAGCAGGTTTAGGTGGTGGTTTAAACTGGTTTAAACCAAAAAAAAGTTGGGACACTTTTTTAAAATTTTTGCCCAGGGAATCTCACAGAATATTTTCAAATATTTTCAAAATATATTTGTATTTATATTGCATATTTTAGCCTTCAATGGGGATGAAGCTGATGATGCAACAGCATTCACACTGCCAAATGCAAGTTTTCAGGCAGACTGATGATGTAACTTATTGCTGTTTGCAATCAAGTTGGTGGTGATGGCAAACATGCATCAATTTGCATAAAGCTTGTGTTGGCCATAGCTCATTTAATATTACGCCAATCCCAATGATATATTAGTGTAATATGATCGTCTGATTGAGCCCTAGGTGCTCCCGGTATCATATTGGTGATATACTTCCTTACTTTGGAGCTATTGACAAACTGAGCATTTTTCTGTGTGTGCTGTGGTAATTGAGTGGGGCAGTCTATAAAAGTTACAAATGCTCAAAGTGGATTCTATGAGTTTTTTTTTAAAGTGCCCCAAGTGTTTTCTAAGGTCACTGTGGTACATTGACAACTTGCTGATGCTGTAACAAAACAGAGCTGCTAACTCAATATGAAAAGTCATCTCATCTGAGAAATAAGATGTGATATATATGGGGGCATGTTTTAAATAGCCTTAAGCGATGTTTATATCCAAAAAAACTCTCTCGGAATGCTCAACTCAATTACTACAGTGCACACATGCAAAAATTCTTAGTTTGTCAGTAGCTCCAAAGTAAGGAAGTATATCACCAATATAATACCGGGAGCACCTATGGCTCAATCAGACGATCATATTACACTAATATATCATAGGGATTGGTGTAGTATTAAATGAGCTATGGCCAACACGAGCTTTACGCAAAATTGATGCATGTTTGCCATCACCACCAACTTGATTGCAAAAGGCAATAAGTTACATCATCAGTCTGCCTGAAAACTTGCATTTGGCAGTGTGAATGCTGTTGCATCATCAGCTTCATCCCCATTGAAGGCTAAAATATGCAATATAAATACAAATATATTTTGAAAATATTTGAAAATATTCTGTGAGATTCCCTGGGCAAAAAATAAAAAAAAGTGTCCCAACTTTTTTTTGGTTTAAACCAGTTTAAGCCGGTTTAAACCATACCATGAACATTTTTGGTTTAAGTCGGTTTTTTGGTTTAAACCAGCTTAAACCGGTTTAAACCAGTTCAAACCATACCATGAACATTTTTGGTTTAAGTCGGTTTTTTGGTTTAAACCGGTTTAAACCACCACCTAAACCTGCTTTCTATAGGCCTCCAGGGGTGGTTTAAACCATGGCTATCATTGGAGATGATGTGGTTTAAATTGAAACCATGCTACAGTACTGACAATGGCTCTTCAAACTTCAAGCAGGGACTGGAAGAGAGGTTGCTTCAGGTGCTGAGGTTGGTTTCATGTTCACGAGGGCGACTTCATATTGACGAGTCTTGGCTGTAGCGACGACAAAAGCTTGTGATACACACTCGTTTTGCGATGTCGTTCCTCTTGATGGGCAAAGAAATATCAAACACTGCATCGGAGTATTGACGTGTTCTTGAATTGTTCTTGATGAGCTTGAATCGAGCGCTTGAGGACTTGAAAGCTAGCGCTTGAGGACTTGAAAGCCATCGCTGTTACAGACTGTTACAGAATGACACGTGAAGAAGACCAGAGGTACGGGAGAGAGAATGAGAAAGGAGGCGGAAAGAAGTAGAAAGTGGTGAGAGAGAAAAGGGCGGAAGGGGTGCGGGTCTCGTCGATTCTAGATGGGGTAGTTGGTGGAAAGAAAGAAAGACAAGGAGACGATCAACATGCACAGCCATTCACGTGCTGATGGCGGAGTTTCAAATACTTGACTTCAAGTTGGTTCGACCAAGGTTCGGCAAATGAAACGAAAAATTTGAACATCATGCCACAAAAAGATCGAGCCAAGTAACTAGCCTGAATGATTTGATTTTCTGGAATTCAGAGTGTTTTGTTAATATTATTATTTATTTATTGACTGTGTGGAAGGCAGCTTTGTGAAAAAGCTGGCCAATAGCTGACGGGCCAGGCGCAGGTGAGCTGTGAAATAACCTGCACCGTATAGCTGGCGACCACATCATTACCACCTGAAACCAGGTTTGGCCAAACATGTCTGCAATGTGACCGGACCAGCTGAAGGTAACCTGTCGGCACTCTGGCAGTGTAGCCACCTAGAAACAGTGTGTCTAGTCAGCTAGGCACATTTTCCCATCCACGCCTGTCTAACCGCCTAAACGCGATCCAATACTAGGGTGCCACTGAATGCAGTGATTATAAGTAAGGTAAGTAGGTTTAGATCAGGGACGTAGTACTAGTGCGAGTGTTTTTTGTTTTCATTTTTCAATCCTGAGTTTTCAGCCTGAGGTTCACCGGAAGATTGACGAAATGCATGTTCCAATACAGATTTGTTAGCTGGTTTTTAATGGTCGTGTTCCTCAATAAGCGGGCACTGCCGATCATCGGTATATACTCTTCCGCCGCCCATGCAACATCAAGTCCTTAAAATCGCTGTAGTAGTAGCTAAAGTAGTACTTTGATTGATGTATAATGGTGACAGGAAGCAGATATCTTGAGCTCCCAACCTTACCTGGGTCCAGCCTTACCTAGTAGCTAAAGTAGTACTTTGATTAATGCATAATGGCGACAGGCTGCGGATCTCTTGGGCTCCCAACCTTACCTGGGCTATTTTACGACCTCTACTGCATCCTTTAAAAATGCGCAATCGTCCACTTCTGTGAACCAAACCAACCTCCCCCTCATACAAGCAACCTCCTCTTAGTCTCAGTTATGTGCCGGTGGCGCCAGTACGCCTGCCATCTCTTCTGGTCCAGGAAAGTTCTTACATCCTCAATAAACAGTGTGCGAAACCTCTACTTGCGATGCGGACACGCTGAAAACCTTGTAAGTAACTTCGTTCAAGTCATCCAGAACATTTCATGCACCAGAATCGATAGCTGACCGTCGAGGCAATCATTCAACACATATCTTTGGCTCCATAGCACCAAGATAGTACCTATTTTCAGGTTCAGTGTGGAAGTATTCGCTGTAAATTCAGCGTGAACCATCCTTAGAATTGTGTGCCTCCTTCGAGCCTCAGGACTTGTGCCCAGTAGTACGTCACTATTTCCCCTTCTGTTTTTTTTTTTGAAAGAATCTGATGAACGCTCTGATCAGTCATACATTCCCCGAACAGTACAGTGCATACTTCCATATTTTTCACTCAGCGTCCTCGCTGATTCCATTTTTTTAGCTCCCCAAATCAATGGATACTGCTCTGCGTGTAGTCGTTCTGTGACTAGAAGGCGCTAAGAAATCTCTGAATCTTTCCATACCAAATAGAATCTGTAGCCATAAATGAGATGTACCCACCTTTGCCACTTCGTTACTTCGCTTAGGAACGAGAAAGTTCGTGAGTTTGATGGAAAAGTGTGAGAGCTCGTCACTTCCGGAGTAGCATAGGTGTTCGGCCAGACCCCCGAACACTTATTGATGGAAACGAACACTTATTACCCAGCTCAAAGATTGATAAGCCATCAATCTCGCAGCATCTCAGCAATTTTGCACAAGTCCCTCTCGTTTTTTTTATGGATCACTCACCCTAACACTAACCACTAAGCCTAACTACTAACCTGAACCTTAACCTTTAACCAAAACTGCTAACCAAAACCGCTAACCGTGAACCCAAACCACCTAACCCGAACCCCTACCCAGCCGACCTCGGCAATCTGCCAAGCGTGATGCGTGTGGTTATCTCAGCGTAACAAGCTTTCAGGGTGTACAGAAGAAGTGATGAACATCACCAAAAATGCAAAATAAATGCAAGATCATGCAAGACCTTGCAAGCACCGCATTCCATCTTCCTCAGCCGATAAAATTAATTTTCGCTTTGTTTAAGAACAACTTTATATTAATTCTTTCTTATATCAATGCCTACCAGCTACATATTCAAATGGCGCCGAATGAAAGTGACAGCGAAAATGAAATGAATGCAAAGTGAAAATGAAATTAATACTGAAGGTGTGTCCTGAAATGAAAATAAAAATGAAAATAAATACGATCCACTGGGCAACAATCTTCATAGTCGGCATGAACTGCTAGGTATAAATTGAAAATGGAACATGAAGGATAGGAAACAGGAGCTGAAATGAAAAATAAAATGAGAATGGGAAGTGAGAATATTAATGTGAATATCAGAACTCCCCCAGAAGAACCAATCCTGCGTCGCATCCATCCTTGCCATTGCAAACACCTTGACCCGTACTCAGCGGCGGGGCAAACACGGCGGGGAGATCCGGCCAAGGTGGACGGGCAGTGGCTGCCGCTCGCGTGGGCACGAGCATCAATAATAAGTGCGGGGATAATGCAGCCGAAGCGCGTTTGGCGTGACGATCGTGGGGGAGTTAGCAACGGGTACAACGACTGTGGGCTGTTCCTAGTGGCCGTGAAGGGTGTGCCGCATTGGGGGGGAAATGGGCGGACAGGAAGGACTCAAAGGACTGGAATGACGAGACCAAGGTGGGGGATGATGCGGTCCGAGATGGTGAGGAGGTCTGCCCGCGACGCGACCGTGTTGAAGCCGTTGAGATGTTGATGTAAGGGCCCTTGCCGATGCTGGTGATCCCAGTTGGGTGCTTCGAGTTAGCTGCAATGTGTTCATGACGCCAGTCAGTTAGGGGGAGTAGATGAAGATAAGGTTGGGGAGGGACGCACAAAGCCATTAACTGGTCGATGCGAATGATGCCAGCGTGCGCTGGCTAAGATAATCAATCAATTAGTTCAAACTTGAAGCAAGGGATGTTGAAAGAGTGTTGAAGGTTCGAGGTAGGTAGGTTGGTATTTAGTAGGTATGTAGGATTACACGGCCGGTCCCATTCCAAATGAATGAGGACAACGCACCCTCATTAATGATCTCAAACATCGGTGCATACTCGGGCTGCAAGATGTACTAGGTGGTGACGTGGATGTAGTCGAGCGTGCGCTGCACATTCACGATGGCCATGGGCCCGTTGAGGAAGATGATCTGCCCGCCCTTGCCCAAGTGGCTGTAGCCTGGAGAAGAAAAAGTGGTGTCAGCACGCAGGGAAGGCTTGTCAGCACATGGAGAAGGTGGGAGCGTGGGTCGGGATATTCGGAAAAATAGCGGACTTGTAAGCCGTCCTGTGGTTGCCACGACCGCTGGCGAACCTGTGGAATGGTGAAAGTGGCACTGTGCGACAAACAAAATACAAATACCAAGGAATAAAGCCCAGCTTTATGGGGGGGGGGGGGGGGGGGGGGGGGTTCCAGAGCTTCAGTGGCACTTGCAATCGCGGTGCGAGTAGATCACGACGATTTGCGCAGACGGTGGAGTGGTGGTGGATCATTGCATTCAATGGATTGCACTGTAAGTACGGTATGAATTCAGTGGATTCCACTGGATTTTCACAATTTGAAATACACAGAGGATCAAAAGGAGCACCTAGTGAATTTCAGTGGATATCCCGTCAGATCCAGTGTATTTATACCAACTACCACTCTGTGGTCCACATTTTAATGGGGGCAGGTGGAAAAGCGAGGGCAAAACAAAGAGGCGGAACTTACCGCTAAGTTCTGGGAGAGAGTAGAGGGCACTGATTACTCTGTTTTGTATTCTTCATTGCATAACTACAGTGAATTTCAGTGGATACCTCATCAGATCCAGCGTATTTATGCTCGAGGTACGGTAAAGATTCCATGAAATCCACTAAATATCCCATGAGATCTGGTGAGATCTGGTATATATTAGAATTTATCAAATGCTGTGGATATCCTGTTCTAAATACAGGTAGTCAATGAAGTGAATTTCTTTCTGCATTGGGTTCACTGGATTGCACTGGAGATTTGCTGGAATCCGACGTGTATAGAGCACAGGTTAAATGCAGGTAAACAATGTATTTATAAATCATTGTAGCAGTTGATACGGGGATAGGTGCAGTGCAGTTTAGTGGAGATGACTGGATGCGACAACCCACCACTGAAATCCACTGTATGTACAGTAGAAATCCAGTGTAGTTCGGTGATGCGGGCCGGCTTTGCCGGTCCGCGCATATTACTGTAGTAATCGGGTATCAAGAGCATATCAAGGTTGGAGCTCGGGCGTAGGGCTGCCACCGGTGGATTCACGGCAACAGCCCATGGAAAAATGGCCGCGGACTGCCCTAAAAAACTCCTGACGGCACGGCACGGGCAACGGCACGGCCGTAACGGGTCGACGGCATGTTGAAAATATACATGCACTATGCCTTGTATATATATTATCCTGAGGGTCCCTTCTGCAACCTTTCACTATCTGTAGGTGTTTACCTGCTTCAGAGTCGAAACTATGGCCAGTATATAGTCGGAAACGTAGTTTTGAACATGTTTCGTTATTCAAACTCCGCCAACAATTCGCGACAAATTCCGGTACTTCAGTTGTTCGCTTATCTGAGGTAGAATAGCGCAAAGAAAGTAGATTATAATAAGCTACATACCTCATTTAAGGGCATATTAAGGACCCGGGAGGCCTCAAAGGCGGATAAAAGTGGTACAGTGAGCGTAGGAACAGAAAAGCCGTTCCACAGCCGTGACGGCCGTGTTTTACGGGCCGTTTTACAAAGGGAAAAATCCTCGACGGCATGGGACGGGTACCCGTGCCACGGGTGCTGTGGAACCGTGACCACGGCAACGGGCGGCAGCCCTACTCGGGCGGGCAAAGAATCCAAGTAGCCAGACCAACACGGATAGTGTCTAGGTGAGTCCTGTTGAGGTTAGATGAGTCGGTGTACCTCCACGCACGAGGGGGTACGCGACTTGGACGCTTCTCGCATCTCTTAGACAGGTGGCGGTGTTAGTCGGCCTAAACGCCGCCGGCTAGGTAAATAGACATACATAGACGTACGTGGACTGATCTCACATCGGTTAGACAAATTAGGGGTTTAGGGGGAGGCTGAACGCAGTGATTAATCGAAAAATAATAGAAGAATTAATTTCCTGGGCTTCATTTTCATTCCAGGTACAGTTCTGGTCTAGATTAATGGGTGACTTCCTGTAAGGTAAATATATTCTGTAGGAATATCTAAACATTTTTTGCCGCGATGCCGCAACACCTGTCAGGACCCCATCAGCCTTAGCTCCGGTCTGCACCCTCGAATAGAATAAATCCTGGAGGAGGGGTGGGTACCCCCCCCTCCAGGACTTAACAAGCAATAAATATATTTTTGGGTGTCGAACTCTGCCCGATTGGGCTCATCACGAGAGCCACATGGCAAACGATGACCAAATGCTGCTAAGTTCTCAAGCCTTTGCATGACAGCGCAATGACTTCTTCCTTGATTATGCTGCTATCGCTTTCCACCACTGACTTGACCACCCACTGATGGCCTCCAAGCCGTACACTGCATGCTCGTCGTCCTCGTTACAGCGCCCTCTTTCATAGAAGGTTATGACCAGGTGCATATTCACAGGGTTGCTGGTAAGATTCGTCACCCAAATCATCTTCTTGATCTTGGGCTCGCTGGACATCCATCCCATCTACCGCGACAGAGATGGGAGCGCTAAAGGCCATGTTGTTTGCGTGTTGTTTGTAACACCTATATATTCCAAATAATCACAAAATGTATTCGCTGCTTGCGGGAAACCAGCAGGAATAGAATTTCCGACTTGGCTGCCAGTTCCCATCATTTGGCACCGCTATGTTATCCCTCCAGAATATATTTACCTTACGGGAAGTCACCCAATACTGCTAAAGGACAAAATTAATTATACTCGCTCAGGAAGCACTCTCGGCGACTTTCTATTCATATTCATTCCGCTGTCCAAGTTCAAGAGAAAATTAATTTCCATTCATTCATCGAAAAATTGATTCTACCTTGGGTAAGTTTTATTCTACTCGCTCTTGTTCATTTTCGCTGACTATGTATTCTATTTCATTCTTCGTGGAATTAATATTGGCTTGGTAATTTATGCTGTAGTACATGTCTTTGAGATTGAAAGAAAATTAATATAAAGTTGTTGGAAAACAAAGACAGAATTAATTTTATCTACTGATATCACTGCGCATTCAGCATAAACCACGGTAAGATCCCATCAGCCTGGTGATCGCAATCCTGGGCTTACCGGCCACCACTATTCTTGCAAGGCTGACCAGCCTGGTGATAGTTTGCAGTGGTTTATGTAAAATGTTGTCCTTTATATTGCTTTAAAATACTTTAAAATAAATGGAATAAATCACGAAATCAATCATATTGCATGAAATGGAGATAGAAACATGGCAGACACATGGATTAGTGTGGGGAGATAGCCGCGCTAGGTCTTGCTGTGGACCGTCCTCGGGGGTAGTGAAGGAAGCAGAGCATGGCGGTCTTGAGGTGCTGGCCGTACCATGTTCGGGATATGACGGGGTCACTAGGGCGACAGGATGTGAGACGAGAGAAAAACGGAAAGCACGTTTAAATTTGCGGAGCAAAGTGCCCTGGAATAGGGATTGGGGCCAGGACTTGTGGCGTCCGCAAGACAGGAACGGCCAGGCAATACAGCGCGAGGTCCGTTAGATGGTCGCCTTGGGAATCCTTCAGGGCGATGCTACGCAGATTTGGGAGGGTGAGCGAACGGCCATCTTCGCCAGAACCATGTCGTTTGATCATGTCAATGTGCAGCACGAGCTCAACGAGGGACTCAAAGGCTGGCGCATGGAGATAGGATGTGATGCAGTCATCGTGGCACGTCTGAGCGATGTCGGTTAACTTGAGCCGTTCGAGGGCGCACGCGGAGCGGGTGAGCATCTGTCCGAGGGCGACCGGGTCGTTGGTGTGCCTCGGCGCGGAGGCGTACACATATGACGGTAAGAGTAAGTGTCTTGAGCTGCGGATGTGTTGAGTACTTGAGGGTGCGGAGAGACGAGCGGCAACAAAAGCTTTATGGCCAAAGGGAAGCGTACAGGAACAGGGCTTGTGGGCAACGATTGACCTGGGTGCCACGCTGATAATCGTATATGGTGTTCGGGTCCACGATCGAGGTGAGCGCAAACGCCGCGACGATGTACGACGTGAGCGTGAGCTTGACGTCGTGTTCGGCCCGTTATACCAGTAGAGCGTGCTGTTCCTCGACTTGAACTGCAGCGCGAGCGTGCCGACGACGTTGCCAAGGATGTACGCAAGGTAGTTCGTCTGCAGCGGGCTGCCCTGTAAGGATTTTGCGCGATCTTGGAGTGGAGTCGGAATTCTTGCTGCCACAGCCAAAGGAGGCCAAAAGGGAGTTCTTGTGAGATTTGAAACTATTGAGTTCGACTATCGACTATGAAAGGTATGTCGCCTTGGACTTGCAGCTTCAAGTGTCTTGACGTAGATAGAAATGTGGAACTCCATGATATGACCTTGATGGATGGAACCCAAACGGAACATTGCCGAAGTAAAAGAGGATGACAGTTTAGAGCTGATACCGGGATTTCGAAGGGGAGAGGAGGGGAGAGACAACGAGTCAGTCCAATTGACCCAGCAGGTTGTTACGAATAACGTGACTTATTCCCAATTGGGTATTGTGATAATTTAACGTTCTGGCCCCCCCTTCCTACATGTAACAGGCCTATGTAAACGTCGTAATTGTTTATGAGAGGTTCCTTAAGTATCCTATTTTTTCCTGTCATTTTTTTGCCGGGGCTACGAGACTTTATCGCAAATTTAGTGTTATAAATGTGTTAGAGTGTCAGTGGCCCGTATATAGCTCCTATACAGTGTGTCTATATGTCGTTTGGCTTAGTGGTTAAGATGATGCTGGACTCCTCGGTTGTTGATAGTGGTCTCCCTCGTGTGAGTTCAATCCCCGTTATGCGGAAATTATGATATTTTAACATTTTGGCTGTTTCCTTTGCGAAGACGTTGCGTGGTATAGCTTTTTTTTAACTCTTCCGCATAGGAGGATTCTGAAGTCCATGAAACACTAGTTATTTGCCCTTAGCTGGATATCCCCCCCATTAAACTTGCAAAAACTGTTCATCTTTTCAATTTCTCTCCGATGTGATATAAATAAATAAAATTGAGGTCTACTCGGGACGCTGATAGCCCATAGTATTTTGCATACATCGATTAGCCTCTTTATTCCCCTTCTTTCCCCAGGTGTTGTCGCGTTTTAGTCCCGTGGACTCATACTTTTGAATATCAGAGACCATCAAACTCACATCTTTCCCAATATCCCTCCGAACCATGGCAGACATCCAGATTGGATTTCGACCCGCTGCCTGAGCTCTAAAAATGGCGGCAGCTTTTTCAAAATCATCCGCACGCTTCAAAAGCTTCTGAGAATTTTCTTCAAGCTAGAAAAGGCACTTAAAGCGATACGCACATGAATTTCTAAGGCGGACTTACCTCATCCTCATCATCGCTGTCGTGAGAGCCAAAAGGTTGAAAGAATTGACGTTGTACCTCCTCTTCTTCCCGTGTATCGTCGGAATCCGTCAGAGAACTGCGACCCCTCTTGCCAAGCAAGCTGGTTGTGGTAAAATCTAAATTGTGCCAGCCTCCCCCGCCTTGGAGAATGGCTGAATTCCCTGACCAAGTGTGGTCATCTCCATCGGTAATATTGCCATCGGTGGGCTCGATATACTGCCCCGCCTCTTCGTCAATGGCAACTAGGGCAGGATGGCAGTAGAGCGGAACGTGATTATTTTTAAAATTTCATCCCAAAGCTAATAATAAATTAGATGAGGGAGTTTAATCATCGTAAACGGTGCACTCACCTGCGTCGGAGTCAACTTATGATTCTTGTGCACCAACTCGACGATTTGGGGAGGCACATCAATTGAGGAATAGTGAACGTGGTCATCGGAGTGTGAAATTTTGACCCACGCGACGTTGTCCCCGTCGAATACTGTGATATGAAGCCATCCGTGGCACGGAAAGGACTCCATCGAAATTCTATCCCGCGGTTTCACGTGTTCACGTTGATTCTTCTTCGGGGCGTGCTGCCGAGATGCCGTTTGAGCGCAATGGTACATGAATCGCGATGAATATGTGCGCTTGTGATCATATTTGCTGTGATAGCTTTTTTAAATGTAGAATATTAGCGCAAGTCCTGCTAATCCAGACCAGACAGTGTACGCACATAAAACGATAGCTCCGTTCCTTCCAGATTAGACACGCAAGTTCATCCGCGCGGTCACGCCGAGCTCCCGAAATAGACGCAATGTCGACACGCGCCTCCAGCTCAACACTATCCCCCTGCTCCACAAGCGCGTCAATGAACGCGCTCAGGGGTAAAACACCCAGATCTGCTCCGAATGCTTCCTGATCCGGCTCATCGACATCCCCGGCACCTGAATTCTCCTTCTCTGCACCTCGACGGTCCCGGTTTGCCTGCTTGGTGCGGTCATTGCACGGCGCGCAAGTCTTATTACGGCTTGTCCCGTCGCGCTTGAGCCGAAAGTCGACTATCGGTTTGTCTTTTTTGCATGCCGAGCAGCGGCTCATCTCCGTGGAGTTTGACATAGAAGAGTGATTTGAGAAGCAGACGACGTGAGAAGAAGAGACACGGCGCGACGCGTTGTGTGGTATTGTGTGGTAATGATTAGGATCACCGTAACTACTATATTAAGAAGTCCGGCCGGCACATCATGTGATTTCGTAACAACCTGCTGGGTCAATTGCGTTTTGTGAGACAACGGGTGACGACCAACGTGGCTGTGCCAACACGTGCTCGTTAGTATGGATCATCGTGATCCGATATTGCGGCAGATAATCGACACTCCGGTTCCGTTTCGCAGCCACTGGAGAAATGACTGTACATACTTGGGGAAGAAACGGAACCCAGTATAAATAATATTTTCCGTCGGCTCTATGTGGTCAGGGGTCCACAATACTATACGACGTGGTAGCTCAGTGCTGAGTGCGTCAGACTTATGGCACGAGTTGATACCTTGTTGAAGCATCTGTTTAGAAGAGACTACGTGTCGCGGGATGAAACTCTGCTCTAAAATGTCCACTAAGTTCCCAATGATTTTGAGTGCACTGTATATATCCTTAGCACCGTAACAAAATGAAAATAAAAAGCAGGAGAGACTTTGCAAATTACTGTCGTGACGGTTGCAAAACTGCAAACCACCTACCAGCCTGGTATTGTACATTTTAAGGGAATAGCGGCCTGGGGAGAGCCTTGCAAGGCCTGGTGAATCATTGCAAGGCCAATATAAACCACCGCTGGCCCGGCATCAATCACAAGGGATCACCGGATTTCTGCACTTTTGGTGATGTCAAGTTCTACTAAATCCAGCCGAAGTCACAACTTTCACGGAATACGATCAAACTCACGAGCTTCCCCAACACTAATCGAAGTCACGAAGTCACGAAGTCACGAAGATGGCGATGACTCTGGAATGGAATGGAATTGGGTTTGAGAGGCATTAAAGCAATTTTACAAGCAGACATGGGGTAGGAAGCAAGAGAGTCACGCCGCAACAACACCTCACATACCTGCTTGAGGACAATAAGGAAAACAAGAATCGTCTTCGTCTGAAAGCTAAAAGCACTCTAAACAAATTCTGAACTGACAGAGTTTGAGTAATTCACGAACCAAATGGTTTGCAACCAACAACATAGGAAAACAAGGATACACAAAATCAGGAATTTGGAAGACCGATGCGATGGGTGCCAAAAGTCTGACCATTCAAGATGTAACATTATAAAAGGACTCAGGAAGCCTAGCCGATCAGGTCAATCCGAAATTTCAGGCAATTTTGGCGGTCAATAAAAAAGCCGCACAAAAGGTGCGTCTTGAGAAGTATAAAGTCAGTCCATAACTTGGGCTGGGTGCAGCTGACAGTTGAATCTCATATATAAATTCTCAGTTTTTGGTCCCAATTGAAAAACGGGTACACAGAGACTATAAACCTATATTGCATGTGTTAAGTAGATGCCGACACCGCCAAAACCATGCAATAACCAATATTTCTTCGGACCCGGAAATGGCCGGGTCGGGAAATTTCCGAATATGCGCTGATTATCGCAATGGGGGGCTAAAAAAGAATGTAGTTCACCGGTGCTGTTACTATAAAACACAGGAAAAATGCATCCAGGTCTGCAAGCGAAGTGTTTGCCAGAACGAAGAGAAAAAATCCACGGCCCACATTCCATGGACCGCCCGCGAGTCGAATATCTACGTCAACAACTCCGTTAGCTTAGTGCCTAAGAAGAGCAAGCACGCATCGTGCACCACAGGCAGGAGTATCTGTAATAGCTTCTTGGATAGGGAACACTGTTTTTCGAGTAGCAGTCAGACTCGCGAGAATAGAATACGTGAGTACACGTACAAATCAACCTCCACCTCCACTTGAGTTCCTGACGCGCTGAGCGAAAAAAGTGAGAATGAACGCCGGGACTGGATCAAAAAATCGAAGAGAAAAAAAAAACCTGGGTTGCTACCAAATGGCCCGCCCCCGAGTCGAACGAGGGTCCTCCTGGCTGAAACAATATCCCGCTTTATAATGAGGGCAGGCGCGCACCGTGCATTACGGGGCGTTAGCTCCTTGAACAGCACTTTGGGTAAGTGTGCAACTCACGAATGAATCTCAAGATATTATTAGTATGAATGAGTGGGATTCGGATAAAAAATACAGAAGCCCTCCGGGCAGTCCTGGTTCCTCGACAGAATTCCTTATGGAATAGTAAGGCTTAAGGGAGACTGTGTGGTGAGCACCGGGAACTGGCCGTATTTCCGGCTAATAAATTTCAGGGTGGTGGAGTCCTCAACGATGGATGAACGTTGTTGATAGACCATGCAACTAATAGCACTTGTTGTAACTCGGCACCCGCCGTCGCGCCTGGAATCCTATCACTACCCCCGCGCACTCCGAAAGCTAACAAAATATCGCTCGGCTCCGAGATTCAGGGATATCACAATGCAAAGGGGGGTGTGTATTGAATTACAGCGTGGCATTTATTTCTTGCAACTCCCAGCCCCTGTTTAGTGACATTGAGGAAGAGACACGAACACTAATTTATAGACGACGGACCTCAGAATCGAAGCGAAACCCGAAACCACGTAAATGACTGCAAAGGATATCCGAAATACAGTTGGTGGACCTGTTTTGAAGGTCGATTGCAACCTCACTGCAGGTTTGATGCACAGGTCGAATTCGAGAAACAATTGTGCGCAGATTGATGATGTGCCCACAACGTGGGGGAGAGATGAATAGACCTGACTCTACTGCCAATATAGGGCATACCCAAAGGTCAGTGGATGGCAGCTTCGGTCCTCCACGGTAGGTAGATTCTACCCCGTGTGTGGCCTCTGACCGGTATTTCTGAAATGTAAGTTAGTCGAAGATATTGTGTTAATGTAGTAGAAATACTTCGTCAACATATTGAATGAGGTTGCTGTAGCGCACGCTGCGAATGTGACGCTCCAGTGTTTCCTGCTCACATTTTTTATCTCGTTCCATCGATTGGACTCGTTCCAGCATACTCCACTCGACATCCGCACGCTCTGGTATACTCAAGGTTGGCAGTCCAAATCTCATGCGAGACGACGCTTGGCCTGACCATTCCTTTCACGCTCCATGGCTGGGACAGTCATCATGGCGCAGGATGTGCTTGGACGAGGACATTTACACATATCTTCGTATTTTGAAGCCCTCTTTCCGGTCTGAGAATCAATACATCTAGCAGAGCAGAGACGGGGTTGGCCTTGGACACCTGAAATTAAGATAATTAGGTGGTCATAAGTCCCCAAAGCTGGTGGTACATTGGCATGTATCACTGAACTTCTCCGCGGCTGTTCCATCTACATTTATGCATCCTTTTCTGCATGGACATAACATGGAAATTGTGACACAGACGCAAGACAATTACGCTTTTGAGACCTGGTACCGAATTCTCGGAACCAGGAATAGAGACAGAATAGGAACGTGTTTCACTGCCCATGGCTCGCCCCCCCGAGTCGAACGGGGTCCTCCCACATCAACGGCTCTAAAGTTATCAAGAATAGCCGGCGCGCACCGTGCACCACAGGCAGGCTATTCCATCTGATATAGGTACGCTGTCGAGTTGGTTAGAATGGCGATTAAATTAATCTCTTTGAGTACACGCCGAGGTGCATCTCTGAAAAAAAAAAGGTTGGGGATGAATACTCGCGACGAATCCAAGAGGGTGTTGAAGTGGGAAGCGCAGATGGTCTCAGATAGGGGCCGAAAAGGCAGGTCTCAGATGGGTCTCAGATGGGAGGCGAAAAGCCCAGATCCATTCAATCCTAGCTACCTATATATGTCCTAGAACAATAGAGATAGATAAGACAATAAGAACAATAAGGGTAAGATCAGTATCAGTGAAGACAATAAGAACAATAGGATACTGATCCATATCAGGACAATAAGAACAATAAGAGCAAGATCTGTATCAACACAATAAGCAATCCATGTGATCGTCCGAACCAAACACCAGACTCCAACACTCCCACCTTTGGGAGGACGGAATGAACAACAAGAACTCTCCCACCGAATCTTGCACAACTCCCACCCAATCCGATACCTAGGTGCGAATCGCATACCTCCTCGACTCCTCTGGAGTGAGTTCATCCCAAGGCTTCCCATTGGGAGCATGCATAGGGACAGTCGCAGAAAATGCAGCCGACTGAAAACCTGCATGGTGATCATACATTTCTGCAAAGGTGTCGGGAGTGAGGCCAGATTCGAGAGCTGCAGCAAAGGCGGCAGAGGCGGTAGGGAATGTGCGAGCATTGGAGAGGATCCAATCCTTAATAAAGGATGGCATGGTATGCATGCACTTGTGGGCGATATGACCGACACGACCACAGCGATGACAGTTGTTGTTGGTAGGATCGCACCAGCGAGAGCCCTGAGAGTCGACTGGGAAGCCATCAGCTCCAATTTTCCCAGTCAACGGAGATGAGGGAGTGGTGACTGCAGGTGCAGTACGATGAGGGGGACCTGTGCGAGCGAGAAAGGCCATGCCGCTAAGGTTGTCCTCCTCCTGCTTAATACCAGGATCAGCCGAAGAGGCATTGAGAAGACTGGTAATATCCTCCAATGAGGGCTCTGTCGCTCGAGCAAGCAGGATGGTGCGGACAGCACGGAAGGATGGATGAAGGTTGAGAAGGATGAGATCCTTGTGGGTGGTGTCATCAATGGTAACACCCATGGCTTTGAGCTTGGCCACAGCATCAGCAATGGCCCGGATGTAGACCGAAACCTCCTTGGAAGGGTCGTGCCTGATGGCATGAAGCTCACCACGGGCAACAAAGCGGTTGGTCATGTTCGATTTCTCGAAGTGACCTTTGAGCGCCTTCCAAGCAACAAAGGCTGAGGTGGCATCCTCAACCAAGTACTGATAGTCCTCAGTGACCTTGGAGTAGAGGTATGGCACAAGCATGCGATCAAGAGAAACCTGATCGGCATTGTCGGTAGCTGGACCTGTGCCGTTAACAACCCAGAGGGCATCAAGGCCAAGAAGGAAGATGCGGAATCCCTTCCCGAATTTGGACCAGTTGGTCGCATCAAGAGGAGTAACAGTGGTGAGGACATTAGTCAAAGCAGAGGTAATGGTGGGGGGTGCCATGGTTACTGATATGGCGATAAGAACAAAGAGGGGGAAAGAAGCAGCAAGATATGAAGAGTGAAGAGCAGAGAGGTAGAGCGGGGGCCAATAACCTGTTGAAGTGGGAAGCGCAGATGGTCTCAGATAGGGGCCGAAAAGGCAGGTCTCAGATGGGTCTCAGATGGGAGGCGAAAAGCCCAGATCCATTCAATCCTAGCTACCTATATATGTCCTAGAACAATAGAGATAGATAAGACAATAAGAACAATAAGGGTAAGATCAGTATCAGTGAAGACAATAAGAACAATAGGATACTGATCCATATCAGGACAATAAGAACAATAAGAGCAAGATCTGTATCAACACAATAAGCAATCCATGTGATCGTCCGAACCAAACACCAGACTCCAACAGAGGGAGCAAAAAAACTCGTGGACAATATCGAATGTCGTGCCCCCGAGTCGAACGGGGGTCCTCCTGCATCAACTCCCTATTTCGTTGACTCAAGGAGACCAAGCGCGCGTCTTGCGCTACAGGCCGATATTTCCATTCCACTGGATTTTGTACAGGTGCGTCGCTTTGTTTGAATCAGAAATGTGGATCGCGAGGAATAAAATATGTTTGAGTACGAACCGAAGTCAAATCGAACTCGCTCTGAAAAAAAAAAGCGGAGACTGAATGAATGCGACTCGAATAAAAATCAGGCTGAAAAACGGAAAACTCACGGGGTCCTCCTGCATTAACTTCTTCGCTATCCCCAAGAGCGGGCGCGCGCCGTGCGTTACAGGCCGATATTTCTATAAGACTGGCGGTCGGGGTAGGTAGCGCTGTTTGGATGTAGGAGTCAGATCCGCGATGAATAATATATGTTGGAATGTGCACACAACAAACGCAACAAATCCACATCCACCTCCACTCGTGTACTGGTTAGCCACGGCAGTAACATTGAGAACAGCGAATCTCGGCCTTGAATAAAAAACTGAGAATGGATGAGTAGGACTCGGGCAAAAAAAAATTATACTTGAAAAAAAATATTTCCTCAACATCGAACATTGCCTGCCCCCGAGTCCAACGGGGGTTCTACCACATCCACTTCGTTCATCGCACGTTTAAGAAGAGCAGATGCGCACCATGCGCCACAGGCTGCTGACTTCATTAGCTGGTGGTTGGGTAAGTGCGTTCCTGTGTGAAGTGACATTCGGATCCGCGAGGAATAGAATGATCCTGAAGTAGTACACACCGAGGCTTCGAACAAGCCCCGGTTGATGCAGGAATAACCTCAAAAAACAATACTTAAATGCTGAACGATCCGGGGACAAGTTAAAAAAGCTGGAGAGTAGAAAATAAAAAGAAAGTGTATCGTTCATACCTATGGCCGTCCCCGAGTCGAACGGGGCCTCCTGCATCAAGTATCTATTCCCATCGACTCAATGGGAGCAGGTGCGCAGCGTGCGCCACAGGCCGTTATCTTCTCTACTAGGACCTTGGGTAAGTGCGGTCGTTCTTTGCGTGAGTAGGCGACAGGGGTGGGGGGCGCACGCCTGGGGCGGAGTGACCGCGCACCGCATGGATGAGGGCAGGGCGGGGATATGCGCGGAGGATCCAGCACGCAGAAGTAGTTGCCAGCGTGTCGCGGCAAGGAGACAGGATTGAACGAAGGAAAAGAAAGGAAAGAGTCGGATAAAATTGCCGCGTCGGCGTCCCTGATCGCTCTTGGAAGCTCAAAAGCCACGGTTGGGATTCAACAGCTATGCATTCGTATGGACAACGTTCTGCAGTGTTTGGCAAGAGATACGTTCACGTGCAAGGTCGATCAAGGGTGAAGCTGGTATTTTTTGCGTACCTTCGGTAATTGCAGTATGTTAATTTTGTCGTGCGTCGTCAGCGCGGTTCTATAAGTTGCTGTTGGACCGAGAGCCGGTAGCGGAGGCGGAGTTGGCGGCGGAGTTGGAGGGGAGGAAGGGCACGGAGGTGATGGGGAGGGAGTTGGGGGATGGAGTGAGTACGTGTGCGGGGGAGGGGGGAGGGAGGAGTGCAGGTGCGAGCAGGAAGGAGAGCATAACATGGAGGGGAGGATACGAGCACAAAAGTAGCATGGCAGCGATGGGAAGGACGATAGACAGGATGTAGGATTGGCGCGACAAGAGAGGGGAATTCAGAGCATATGTGAGACGAGAAGAACGCAGGGGCAGTGGAGGATGGAAGAGAATAGAGTGGGACATAGAAGGGTGGTAGTAGTGGACGGAAAGAGGCTCACCAGCACACACTGGCCCTGGAGGCCAATCGCGGCGTCGAACTCGGCAGCCTAGCACTGGAATTGCCCGTTGGTGCACACGCGCGTCAGGTTGGCGCTGGGGGAAAAGAGGTCCCACGCCGATTCTTGAACGCGGCAGGGACGATGCGTGCCGCATGAGACAGTGGAGTAGCGTAGCCGCGCGAATGGAGAGAGCGTGTGCGTTGACAGTGTGGTTGCTGGCGCGCGGAGTGGAGGGCGGGGCGGGGGGTCGTGTTACTCGCATGTTGGTACTAGTAGTAGGCGTAGCGGTGGATGTACAGCCATAGATGGATTGCTGCTGCCGCATAGTTGATGCAAAGGGCGTGCATATGGTCGTAGGCACGGCGACCTAGTGTGCATGGAGTGGATACGATAGGGGGATGGCAAGTGTTAGGAGAACAGATTGCTGAATAGGCTTCAAGGGTAGCGCTGGCGGTTGGCTGGCGGGGAGCTTGATGTGTTCGCTGTGTGCGCCTGTTTGGCAGCTTCTTCCGGATCCCGTAGTCCGCCTCACTGTCAACGACGATATCCGGTACCACTCCCACTTGCTACTTGTCATCCCCCAGAACTTCTCGAACTCACAATTCTGTGCCAGCGCGCCTCTTTCTGGCATCAAAGTCGATATCCGCGCACGGTATCGCCTCGTTCCTTCCAGATCTTCCCTGTCTTGTCTTTCTACCGCCACCAATACACTCTATACTATTCACCCTCCATTTATCCCCCTCATACTTCGCTTTGCGCCAACAACTTCGCCCTCTGCACGCTTTTGGTCACCCCTGTCATTCTGCTCCTTCTCTGTGCTCCAGGTTTGTCCATACCCCATACTCGCCCGGCGACGCCCTAGGACGACTCCCCCAAGCACCCTCCAAGTCGAATTTTTGGCCCACTGGCAATCCCCGTTCTGCCAATCGCGTGCCAGCCAAGCGCTGCCGTCGGCCGCGTCTAACTCTCAGTCCCTTTGCCTTGGTTCTTAGTCGTCTGCATTTGGGGGTCGGGCTATGGGTGTATTTAAGAAAATGGGTCGGTTCGGGGATGCCATCGGGTCTTCAGGTATGTTGTATACGCTTATATTTCGATTCGACTAATCAGCCTGGCCTCGTGCCAATTCTTATCAGTTAGGCCTCATTCCAGTTCCGGTGAGTCGCCCCACATCCCCTCTCTATCCATAGACTTGGCGCCTCGTCTCTACCGCCTCTAAGATCGCTCGCTCGTCTCCATCTCCTGGCCCTCCCGCACACCGCCACACGACATCCTTCTATCGCTCCGCCGATCTTATATTCGGATTCTGCGGGCTTAAAAATCATATCGACGCGAGGTCCCGGCGGCCCCGGTACGTCCGTTAATTCTTTACTTGCTTTTTCTGCGCTAATTTGGCCCACTGCATGTTTTCTCGGCCGTCTATCGCCCTCGTTTTCGTTCGGGGATTCAAAGTGGAGTGCAGAGGACACGATAGACCAGTTTTGGGATGTAGTGCGGGTTCCAGGTGCGTGGTATGTAGATATATCTCCATTATTCACTCTTTTTGTGGACCAATCTGCTTGGTTTTGCGCCGATGCATCCGCTTTATATCCGGCGCGCTCCATCCTTCAGCCTGTTTCCAATAATTCAACACTTCATACTTGACCAAAACCGCGCTCATGCCATCCTGTTCGGGGCTTCCCTTTTTCAAGCCACGAGCGCGGGAAAAAAAATCAGCCATATAATTCCTGTGACCCACCCTCCAGTCGAACCGTCGTCCCACCCACTCAATACGGAGATAGGTTCGCTAAACTCTCCAGGGTGAGTGCCATACGTTTGCGGTCTCGAGTCCTTCTTTCTACTTTCTAACTGACCTGTCGATTGTCGCGCAGGCTGCGACCGATCTGGCCAACGCCAAAGCTGCTATCTCTGACAAGTGAGTTGTTTAGTCGTGGCCGAATTACGTCGTGCTGACGCACGAATAACTATTAGCGCAAGATTCAAGACACTCAAGCTCAACTCGCCTTGCAAGGCAACGGCTTTTCTCAGTGCGTTGGGAACAAATTTAGCACTCCTCAAACTTGCCGTGACGGAATAATGGGAGCATCGAATTTCCTGGACAACTGCATTTCCATATGACGTTTATAGCTGTGCTGCACTTCCCCTCGTTGGGTCCGCCGGAACGACAATTGCTTGCACAACGAAAGCAGACCTTGACGCGCGCATCGCTGCTGTACGTTTATTTCTTCGTAATTTATGAAGTTTACGCTTATATCGATGTCTAGACTGGTGCAACGGCAGTAAGAAAAATATGATATACAGGAACTGAATGGAGCTGCTCACTGATGTTTGGCGGGATGGCGGCGCTGCGGGAACTCCTCCACCCATGTTCAACAACTCAGGCACTGGTGGGGCGGCGGAAACCAAGACCGGCGTAAGTACCTATTTTCTTCTTGCCTCCGACCAATCTTTCACCTGACCTCACAGACCGGAAAAAATTCTGGCGTCGCGGTAAGCGATAATACCTAGACCAGTAAAGCGGTTTTTAATACGAGATTTTGTAGCCTCCTGGGTGCCACCCCCGGTGAGTTTGATCTTTTGGCTGTGTATACTTTCCTAAATCTCCTATTAGCAGAAGAACGGAGGCGGAGGTGCAGCCGCTGATCTGCAGACTTCGATGAGTGCGTCAAATTCCGGTGCACCCCAAAATATCGCTGAACACATTGCTTCAATTCCAGCGCTCGACCCCTCCGTCATCTGCACAGGCTTTGCGAAGGATGGACAGAACCCGCCCGTGGATGGTAGGGCGATATCTCTCCTGAAGACGACAAACCTGACTTTTACTGCAGGCCAAACCGCATCTTCTACAAGCACGAAGTGAGCTGATTCCTAAAAGCATCTGCGACCGCCTTGACTGACTGTTGTTTCAGCAATTACACTAACTTTTGTGCGCTGACCAGCCAGATATCCCGCTCACGAACGGATTGCAAATCACCACCGGGTCCTGCAATCCCGCGCCTATCGGGCTCATACCCTCCGTCGATAAGATGCCCTCTGCTGAATTTAGCTTGCCGCAAAATAACGGAAATATTGCGGCCAACAAGGACTTTCTTGTAACGATGAATGACCGGAACTTCTGTGTGCGCATTTACTTCCAATAGACACCCAATTCAGTTTACTCACCGCGTTCTATAGACCGGGGTGTTTACCAACGCGCTGAAGACCTACTTCGCAGCCCCACAAACGCTTGACGCTAACGGGCTCATAATCGGGCACAGTCATGTTGTTATCGAGAGTGTCATCGAGAGTCTGACATCGCTGATCCAAACTGAGCCTACCGACCCCAAGAAGCTCATTTTCTTCAAGGTTCATTCCTCTGTCATGCCTGGCGTTCCTGGGTCTAAATAATTCTTCATAATCAATGGCGCGGCCGTTGATGGCGTATTGAGCGTAGACGTGACGAAGGGCGTCCCTGCAGGTGCTTACAGAATCTGCACCATCAACTCGTCGTCCAATCACCAGCCCGTACGTGTTGTGCGATTTTCCTTTTAGCCCAGTCTGATTTTCTCGGACTTCTAGGTGATTGTGCCCATCGCCCAGCATGGATCTCTGGATGACTGTGTCTATGTGCGGTTCAGTTTTTGCCGTTCAGTGTTCTTTCTGATAGATGCTTTTAAAGTTCACCGCCACTTGATTCGCGACAAAGATTGCAGAGCCTTTACGATTGTTTATTATGTCCATGATGTAGGATCATTCTAATGAGGTCGCGGACCCCATTTCTGATAAATATCGGCTTGGCCCTGTTGGCCGCCGACGTTGGTATTGCAGGTTCCTTGACGATTATTTATTATGTGCACGATGTACTTAGGATCATGCAAATGAGATTGCGGACGAAATTTCTATTTTAGCCTTTTTTGGACCAGTTATAGTCATGTGGACTTGCTCCCAGGTTTGTCAATGAGTATTAATGCTTCGCTCCACCGTGGTTGTCAGCACTGAACGGGTGTGAATTGATACTGGCATTATATCTCACAATGTGCCTTAATCTTGAGGGTACAAGGGGAAAGACTGGCGGCAGTGGTGAAATTTGACAACAAAAACACTAGTTACTGTTTCTGACTTAGAATGGTAGGTAATCAGCAGATGCCTTAACGATAATATTCCTCAAGCCTAAAATGAGTGTATCGTTTAACACGGGAACGGAATTGATTCAAATAATCATCGGCCAGCCTCTTCGCAAGCGGCCTTCCTACGTTTCAAGAGTTCTTGATATATCCCTTGATAAACTTTCTCTCGTGCCAGCTTGTCGTTCAAAATCGTGGCGGGGATGCTATCGGAGTTTGCGGCTACGTCGCGAATGACCTGGATGTCGGACGGCCGCATCTCGGTGCGCAAGAGCAGCTGATTTTTCTTATCGGCTCGAATGTGGGTGTTCATGAACCTGTTAGAGTGATGAGTGAAATATGGACAGCGATGGGGAACATATGCGCACTCCATGCATGTTTCAACTGTAAACGGCACTGTTGCAGCCCCCCCCATAACCACTGAGATAGGGTTGAAACCCGCCAATATCTGCTGCCTCAATGTTTCCATTGTCAGCGAATGGATATGCACGGGAACGGCAATGCTGTTCTGGCCAAACGCAAAGTCCATTACTGCCACGGGATCAGTGCGGAAACCCTTGGAATCGACCCGGTCTCTCTCCTGGCCCCAGATTTCTCGATGCCGCGGAAGATTCTCCAACTGAGTAGCTGTCGCGGGATGGAATCTGTTGAATTGGAGCATGCCCTGTAGATTCCTCTTGTCCAGCCCCTTTCCCAGCAAAATTTCCGCCAAGTCAAGGATATCGGAAGGCTCGATCGCAACATTGACTCGTGCGACAAGGGGTTCATCGAACATCGAACAGTGCAGGAGGTTGAAATCAAGGATGAAGCACGCATGGAGGATATCTTGCAGAACCTCGTTCGAGATTAGGGTCCTAATAAGCTTCGGGATGCCGCCTTCTCCGCACGTCGGTTTGTGGTCTGGCCTATAGAGAATACAGGATAAGATATCAATGTGAACATGGCCTGGAGACGGGCTCTACCAGTTCTGGGTTTGGCACTAGAACCGTACAGTGATGCCGATGAGCGACGGGACCAATTTCGGCTGACGTTACATGCGTACCTGTTTTGAACAGTACCACACAGTGTGACACTGCGAGAAAGACCAATAAGCGACGTGGCCGTCGCAAAGGAACGTCCAAACCTTGCCGCATTTGCGTAGCTGCTGACCGAGGTCTTTCTCGCTCATCAGGCAGGTCGAGCAGACTGCTTGAACGATGTTTCTCCGTACGCTGTAAGGCTCCAACTATTTCCGTTCGCAATCGTTTGCGAACGGTTAAAACCGTTTTTATTTCCGTTCTGTTTGCGAGGCTTGACAAACGGTTCCAGAAATGGTTTGCAAATGGTTTGTGCCGTTTCAATTTACAGCCACCAAGGGAAGCATTAACCTATCTCCAAAAAACTCCTCTGGTGCAAATAAAGGATTCCTGCTAATAGAACTCAGTGCTGACCTTTCCCTGGCATATCAATTGATTTCTTGACCTGAATGTCGGACATGAGGCTCTTGTGCTGCATGTGCGTCAAAGCTGGGCAATACCCCGCCGCATCCGAAATGCCTCCCAATCACTCTGGGGCCTCAGGAATATCTGTTTGAAATGTCCCAATAGCCTATTCTGGTCCTACGACACCAGGTGCCCCGAATGTAGCCAGTATGACGCAGTTACTCCAAAATACTGTTTTAAAACCGTTTGTAACCGTTTCTAACGGTTTGCATACCGTTTCCGTTTGGTTTTCCCAGATTCGCAAACGGAAATGGAACGGTTGGAGCCTTAGTACGCTGCGGATGTCCTTCGACGACGGCGCGAGTATACTGAAGCACGCCTCGTTAACCGGATGGATGGAATGTGCGAACTGGATCGGCGTCGGGGCTTTGGGCGACGACGACATTGGATGACTGGAATGACGGTGGCACATCATTATCGTTCTAGTCTTCCCACGTACGTTATCGGATCCACTCAAAACCCACCGGTCCGCGGGCGTGCCGAATGCTAGCAATACACGGCACGGACCGAATAATGAATGCCGGTTCCTGGAATTATCCTAGCATACATGCAAGGTATGTAATGTACTACTATTCAGACAAGTGTTCGCGGGTTTTGGAATTCTTCATGTCCGAGATGAGCGAAAATCTTTCATTTTGAATTTGATTTGAATTAAGGCGATTTTTAAAAGCCTTAGGAAAAGTTGGCGTCACCCGTCACCTGAACACTTGGTCTGAATAGTACAATAGTATGTACATTATCACCCCTGGACCTCCTCCGTGCATTAAATGGGACGAGCTCGAAAAATTTGGTATGGCGGGGTCCCCCTTAGGACGATGGGTTCGACTCCTTCGTCATAACTGTTTTTTTTTCTCGGGCTACCTGCAGCGAATCTAAGGCGGTCTGATAATTCACTGGGGCGCGGATGGGGCGTATCTATCTGTTCACTGCGTTCCGGTAACTCCTAGACTCAGTTAGGCTTCCTGTGGGGGGTTCAGCCTAGCTGAGTGTAGGTGCCTAAACTGACCTAAAATGCCTCTGTCTAGGCGCCCACACTCAACTCAGCATTTTAGGTCAGTTTAGGCACCTACACTCAGCTAGGCTGAACCCCCCACAGGAAGCCTAACTGAGTCTAGGAGTTACCGGAACGCAGTGTGTATTTCACGCTGCATCTATAGTGCGTCTGAAGGAATTCTTTCCTCATTTCATTTCTCTGCCTCTTTTTATCCAGGCAAGACAATATAACGCACGTATCCAATTGCAGGTTCCAATGTATTGCTTTTGCTTGGACGTGGTGCACGGTGCACGGCCGCGTTCCGTTTGCGTTCCATAGTATAGCACTACGGGAGGACGAGGTTCGACTCCCCGCGTCCGAATTTGTGGGATCGCTGGTTATTTTCTTCTGCTTCTTTTGCCTGGACCTGTAGCAGGTTAAATTCAATCCCCAAACTCCCGAGACAAAATAATCAACAGTCCACCAGCATAAAATATTGCACCGCCACCGATCTGCCGATCCACACCGAGATCGATCTGGTTGTTCCCGTTTCTCTGCCGCGAATGTAAGTGTAAGGCAGTCTCAAAATTTCATCAGATCACTCTCTGTCTGTATCTCGCGTTGAATCTATAGTGTGGCACCCCAATAAGTCATTTCCTAACTTTTTCGAGCACAACAAACTTCAATTCCAATTGCGTTTTTCAACACGCCTGCATTGTCCTCCTAGCGAGATAATAATATTCTAACACACATATTCCAGTTGCCTAATATAGCTTTTGCCGGACGTGGTGCACGGTGCACGGCCGCATTGCATGACGAAGTAATGAGATCTATGAGGCGGTCTGCGGCAGTTCGGGGCTCGACTCCCCGCGTCCGAATTCTGGTGACCTCTACATCTTGTGTTATCCCATTGTAAGGTAAACTAACGCCCATTCCAAGGTTCCCATGTATTGTTTCACATCGGACTTGGTGCACGGCGCACAGCTGCATTCCATTTCTGGATGGTCTTTAATGCTCTGCGGCAGGATGGGGTTTGATTCCTTGCGTCCGAATCGCCTTTGTACGTTCTTTGTTTTGGCTGGACCTGCGGCGACTCTCAAAAGTAGTTAGGTAATCTGCTCGTACGCGGAGCCGGTGTATTTATGTATTGTCAATGAATTTTCGCTTCCAAATAAATTCTTCCTCCACGCGGCGTTTTCTATTCGCGCTTTTTATTATTATTCTTAACGAGATATCATTAGTCTAACGCACACTGGCATACCCAAGTTCCCAAATGATTTCTCGATCGGATGTGGTGCACGGTGCACGGCTGCAAATTCTCACAAAGTTTGGCCAAACTCTGGGGTTCGAATCCCCGCGTCCGAACTGGTCATGGTGGAATTCTTTTTTTATTTTATTTGGCTGGACCTGCAGCAGATTCAAAGAAGTCTGAAACTTAGGTGATGGATCTCTGTAATTCACGTTGAATTTATGGACAGTGCAATCAATTCTCCCTCAACGAACTGCAATTTCAATTGTAATTAAAGTTTTAAATATAGCTGCTCTTTTGTTTTCATAGCAGGATAATGCTAGCACACCTATCCCACCTTCCTGAATATTTCTTTCGCTCGGACGTGGTGCACGGAGCACGTTCGCATCTCATTTAGCAGTTTGCATAAGCTCTGCGGCAGTTCGGGGTTCGATTCCCGCGTCTGAATTCTCCCTTTCTAACCCAGTAAGAGAATGAACGCACATACCCAGGGTCCAATTCAATGTCTTTAATCGGACGTGGTTCACGGTGCACCGCCGCAGTCATTTGTCCACCATCCTTCCACAGACTGTGGCAGCTCGGGGTTCGACTCCCCGCATCCGAGTCCTTCCGTTCATGAAGTTTTTTTTTTTCAACTTGCACGATTGACCTCAAGGCAGTTTGGGGCGCACGGGCGTTGCTGCAACATGACGGGGGATCAACCCGGTAGGTAGGTAGGTAGGTAGGTAGTATTACACGGCACGGTCCCGCTGAGGAACGCCGGTTCCCAGGGATTATCTAAGTGTACATGCGCCAGTATACACTATTGTCCCTGGACTCCTCCATAGCACCAGAGACGAGCTCACGGACACGCCATGCCGCCGCGGTAGATCTAAGGAACTATAAAGAAGCAAGAAAATGTATTAGCAGAGAATAGTGAGTCCAATTATTTACATCAGGAATTGTTCGCTCGAAACACAGGAATTGCGTAGAATATTTGAAGGACATCATGAGCGAATATAGCTACGAGTGCAATGGCGGGTCTGGAATAAATCATGGCTTTCAGGAACTCTGTCTCGGATTTTTCCTCCAAGACATGTTGTAACTCTGGATTTTTAGCAAACAGTTGCTCCAGAAAGCTTGTGCGCAGTTCGACAAGCGCATCCGACGATGCGCAAGTGACTAGCGCATGCTCTGGGGTTTCAACTGTTGTTTTGCAGAGTCTGCAAAGCCTATTCGCCCGCGGCACTGGCTGGTTCACATGATCCGTGTAGCGTAAAACCTCGACTGCCAGTTGGTGAGTTGAGAGCATTATGGAGGTCAGAGCCTCGCGATGCGCCTGAGTCTTCACCATAGTTAGGTAGTGTCGCATTGTTGAGGTTTTTTGCGCTGAAGGTTCGTCCTTCCTAGGTTCTAGTCTCCCGTGAAGCAGGTACGTCTTCTCTGATGAGTCGATCGTGTCTTGCAGCCATTCTAGCATTAAATTTTCCACCAGTTTAGCATAGTTCTGGACATCTGCAATTGAGGTTGTCGCATTTAGAACTAATTCGGGGCAATCGAATGGCAGTCTCCCAGTTGCAGTGATTAATTCCGAGGCCCAACATCTTTTGACGCCTTTGGCAGAGAGCTCGAGTGAGCTATTTAAAGCTGCGCGGGCGTAGTGGCTGTCATTGAGTCCAAGGAAATAAACAAGGTGCTGTAGGATTAACTGAAGACGTCGAACTCTAATTGGTGTTATCCCAGTCTCTGTGAATAAGGGCGCGACCATTGAATGAGAATGCAAATTTAACATATGTCTAATGAATCTGATCTGAACCTTCGTGAGCTGTTTGATGTGAACATCCTCGCTATCTGGCGTGACTTCGCATGCATGGGTAAGATGGCAGTCAATTCTAGCCATGTAGAGTTATTTTAGCTCCTTCGGCGTCAGCCTGCCTGTCATGTCTTCAATTGCCATGATACGATACCCGCAATAACGAGCAGTGCGTGCTTCGGCCTTATAATGTGCCTCTAGGAGATTTTGGGTATCTGTCCTGAACAGAACTCCGACATATTTCTCCTCTGACTCGATCTGTAGCTGCGTAGTTCCAAGCATGAAGACCGGGAGTGCTTGAGTAGGTGGCGACGTCCTCCCATATTTGAAAATCAAGATTATTGTCTTGATCATATTGATGAGAATGAAATTTCGAGCGCACCATTCGTGGAGAGTGTGGAGTTTTCCCTGAAGATTACGCACAGAGAGCGACACTAGTAGCATATCGTCTGCTTGTGCAAGCAGGGAGATTCGGACAGCCGCCAGGAAAATATCATCCTTGTCGGGCATCATTTTCAAATCGGCGAGAAACAGGTTCCAAAGAATTGGCGAGGCAGGATCTCCTGTAAGGAGGCCGATGAGCACCTTGAATTCTTCTGACTCCATATCTCCGTGGCGCACGTAGTATTCCATTCGTTTGTACAGCATGTGAAGCCAGTCAAAGATTGCGCTGCCCATACCCAGTCGGAATAATTTCAACCAAAGGGTTGGTTGGTCCGTAGAAGGGAAAGTGTTCGAGGCGTCAATTGCAGCGACATAGAGGTTCTTTTGTGCGCCCTGGCCCAATCCCTTAGACAGCGTAGAATAAACGGGTTGTTATTTGTGCGATAACCCGGTCTAAATCCGTTTTGCCAGTCGGGTACAAGACCTCTCGTCCCGGCCCAGTCATGAATCCTCCAGTGAATGAGCACTGTCACACCTTTCGAGCGCTATTAGTCTGCAGCTGTCCGGGTTGTCTTGTGGTTTGGTCCTCTTTAGGTGAATCGCTTAAATGTTTAAAGTGAGAATCGGCAGTTGCCGCTGCACGTGAGGCTGACGTGAGACTGCAAAGGTACTGCCACAGGTGATTGACACAAGTCAAAAATTGGGTTAGGGTTATCTGTCGACCGACGAAGCTACAAGCTGATTATTGGCCAAGAGAGCAGGGTATACAGGAGATGTGGGGCATAATAGAGAGTTTGCGATGCAGCCATTCGAGCCATCTGATGGCTGTTTGGCGTTGCGCAAATTGATGGCTAATGGCTCGAATGGCTTCAATTCTTGCCCATATTTTTGGAGTCATTGAGTTGCCTCTGAGTTGTCCAGCTCATGTATGGGTGACCAGTCCCACTCACATATATAGCAGCCAGATTGTGGGCCCCAAATAGTTAATCTTGTTGAATTTGGAGGTCTCATGCAGTCTAGGGGCATTCCTTAAGCTCCACGTGTGATAACACACTCACTGACACTTATTCTAGCAGAAAAGAGCATACACTGACTTTATTTTATTAGCCATTCGAGCCATTAGCCATCAGTTTGCGCAACGCCAAACAGCCATCAGATGGCTCGAATGGCTGCATCGCAAACAGGCTAATAGCACCCTGTGAGGTTGTCTCTTCCGCTCTCCGTGCCAGGGTTACGCTGTGCACAGAGCAGCGGGAAAATCTAGGTGACTTCGCTGCGATCTCTGGACGCCCGTATTTTCTTTCCTCCGACTCCTCAAAGCTGGGATTCTGCTCAGCGCAGTTCCTCTCGACCCAGCAACACTTTTATTAGCTGGAGTGGGGGGGGATACAGGCCGTAGCAAGAATTCGCCAATTTGATGATCGTGGTAGAAAGGAGTCGCCCCTTGAAATATGATAATAACTGAAGGACTTGTCGCCGCTCCCAAAATAAATAAATAAATTCGTAAGCGTTTGGGAAGCTGCGAGATAATTAACGCACATCATTCACGTAGTGAGGGCTAAGGGCTGGAAACTCCTTTCGGTGGTGTGTGTGCTTATAACCGGCTAGGTTCCTGCGTTCCCCAATCCATTGGATGGCATAAAGGAACGGGCCCATCCCGACGAGGGTGCTGGTATCAATCTATTCCAGGAGCAAGCTGAGTCGTTGCAGCGTTCCGATTTATTTATACATTTAATCACGCCATCACGCACGAACGCCGAGATTCTAGTCCATTATTTTGTAGTGACTTTTCCGATTACATTACCCACTTCACGTTAATCACATCGTAGGGTGAGGATGATATTCAACTCAGTGAACCAGATCCTTGATTCTCTGTTGATACCTCAATAATTATATGCCATATTGAAGGGCCGACGAAGAGAACGATACACTGATGGTGTTACGCCGGACTCGGTAGATTGCTACAAAGCTTCCACACACTCGGGGCTGGATTTCCTGATGCTTCGATGACGTGTACTATATATTGGCACCTCCACATTAGTATAAATGCAACGAGGACCGCTAGATTCTTCAGTCAAGACGACAGTCCAGCCTCTTGTCAGTTCCGTCTTTCCTCTCTATCAACGCAAGCGAAATACTTCAGAAACAGCAATGTACTTCCCCCAGCATCTTCTGTCCATCGCGTTGCTCTTCGTGCCAGTCATCACCTCTGCTTGCGTCATCATACCCCCCCGCGCTGAGGATACTCCCGCTGTATCTGGTGATGGGACAAGCAACGGTGAGGCGTTGGAAATGCTTTACACATGTGTGTATGATAGCAATTATTCTGATAAACGAATATATGTAGAGCTGTGGAAGGCGTTGACTGACAAGTTCGCTGAGGGAGCAGACGGTGAGCCTCGTTTCTGAGAGAACCACATCTAATCTAACTGATGGGTTTTTTCCTCAGTGGGAGTGAAGGAGATGCGTGATCTCTCCAAGACGAGGTGTTCCCCCCCCGTCGGGGAGAGGAGTTTCGCAGAGGCCTAGATGGAGGTCCACTTTGGCCGAGCTGAAGAATTTTTGACGGGGTGACACTGGTCGAGCTGAAGGATTCTTCAACGAGATGAGGTAGTTGTCACCTTTTTGGCTGCTTGAAGTGGGAAGTCCTGGATGTCTGAATTTTGGGGTGCACCTTAAATTCGGGCACAGACGAGCGATATATGCTTAGTATCTGATCCCTGGTTCAACCATAAATTCTAGAAACGTATTTATGAATCAATGATTAACTCAAGTAGAGCTGGTCTAGATCGGGCACCATTCTTCTGGAAAAAGCGTCAATGTCCACGTTTATACTATCGATCACCCACCTTTGCAAAAGAAAGTTGGATGAATTTGTGACATAAATACTGGCCCGATTGGCTCCAACTAAACTACGGGGGGATACTCTTGCTTCCCAGGAATACAGCGGTACCTTTTTCAGAGAATGCGGGGACAAATTGAGTCCAGCAGAAATCAATACTTTCTTTTACAAAGTAGGTCATTTTGATGGCTGACCTCGGCAACTTCACTGCCGCCTCAATTCGGCCCCAAAGCTCAAACAACTCGGGATTCAACATCTTTCAGTAGGAATGAACCTTCCTGTATATTCCGAGAGCCCTATCCGACATGAATTTCGGGTGTAGCATTGCCATCAATATTTTTTGCAAACGTTAGTAGAGGCAACGCTTGTCTGACATAGATTCCAAAATCCAGAGTGATTTTTTTTTTTTTTTTTGCAATTGAGTGCATAAGAATGCGCGCACGCTGTTTCGATGTCACGCATTATCGTGTATCGAGCAGTTTTGAACCAGGAAATTGCCTGAGGCTCCAGCGCATCAAGTTCAGGCGCATTGTCACGGACAGCAGCGAGCGTCTCATCGAATAATTTGCCCACCTGCTTCATGTCGATTGGCGGCGCCATGAAGGTCGAAGCAAGGAGGTGTGACTGTGATGACAGACAAATCAAGGACATATGAAAACAGAAGGCTTTGTAGACTAACAATCGTAATTACAGCCACGATAATACAAATACGAAGTCCGGAGAAATATATAAATGGAATCGCACTATCGGATTCCATAAGTATTCCATGTACAAGATTACGGAGGCAATGTAATTGGCGGAAACGCAGTGAATAAATAGGAATAAAAATATGTGAGACCAAGCAACACTAATTCCCAGTGAATTTGCATGTGAACCACTCATGCTCGAAGCCCGCCGGAAGGAGGTCGAACGGTGATGAACAACCGAAGTTCAGGCCCAACCCGAATTCAAATTCCCCTGAGGGGTATTGTGCGGCCGCAAAATCTAGCGGAGAAGAGGAGAAGTCGCAGGACGAGTCGGGGTATGACTCTGCACAGTAGGAAAACTGAAGAGAGGGCGGAGCGCCGAAGAAGACGTTGCCCTTCTGCGACGCGTCATACTCGAAGATGAGCTGCTGTGCCAGATATGGGTCGTTGAAGTCCAGCGGACGCTGTGCGAGGGTGAAATTCTGTTGCTGCTCTATCATGTATCCAAAGAATTGGACGTCTTGGGCAGGGTGCTGCATTGCAGGGCCGGGACGTGCCGTTGTAGGAATGGTGGGTATTACGGGGACGCAGATGGAGCCATTCAGGACGCCCGCGAATGTCGCCTCGAAGTCTGGATCTTGAGTTGTTATCCCTGCATCCTGACCTGAAAACGAGGTAGATAACGGAGCGGGGGAGGCAGAGGAGTAGCCACTCGACGAGGAGGATGACGACGTGTAGCCGCCAGATGTGTCCAAGTAGTTGGAATCGGATGACGCGGAACTCGATCCGAAATCCGAGGCGGAGATTGAGGAGGATGCGCGACGACACTTATACGGCGTATATCGAGTGTGCTTTCCCTTTCCTACGGCACCATGCATCGTCGCCTGGTGCCGCGTCAGCGAACCAGGATCCCCGCAGCGGAAGACGCACGGTGCGCCGTCCGCTGCGTAGTCGAGGCAGATGCAGGGCTTCTCGCTGGTGCTGAAAGTGACGCATGTTAGAATTCCAATTGTAGATCAAGGGTAGAAGAATTAATAAGACACGCACTGTGTCCGGTAGTGCGTTGCCATGTTGGACTTCTGTAGCGTCTTGTGTGCGCAGCCGGGTACGGGGCAGCGGAACATCCTGGAGAATCAACAGCCGGTGAGTAACGATTGTGTTACACTGCGATGAAGGGGTACATACAATCGTTCTTTCTCAGCAAGCGACATGTGCCGCTCCATGTGTGGCTTCAGGTCCGAGGCGCGGTTATAGCTCCAGGGGCATCCGGACTCAGCGCATTGGCAGCGCAGAGGGGGGAACGGAGGTGTTTTGCCGATCTATAAAAGATAATGATGATCGGTGGCTGGATATTAGGACGAGAAGAGGACGTACAGTAAGGTCCTTCCGGAGAGCTAGGGGGGTGGCAATCTCTGCGGCGCGAGGCATTGTGCAATAATGGTCGAGGTGGAAGCGGGGACGCGGACGGGAAAAAGGTTATTGAAATACGGGGGATTTCAAAGCGTGCAGAGTGTCAAATCCCCATTCCTGACCTTGCATTTATATCCCGCAGGAACTCGACTTTGATGGATTGCTGTTGGCCAGTGGCATGAAATCTACCCTACAAGTCAAGTGTTTGGCCGAGTTTGGCCGGGCGCAGGTCCAAGCGTGCAAGCGGATTGCTTTGGTAAATAATCTCCGGGAACGGCAGGTGATGGAAGTGGCTTTTCTGATGTCGAGTGGCTCATTGCGGTGACGCGCGAAAACAAAAGACCCTTGTCTGAAAAGGAAATTTAGCTTTGGCCATGAAAACGTGATGAATATTAATTGAGCCCGCCATGATGGCGAACGCATACTATGAAAAAACTCTTAAAGAGAGGTTAGTCTTCAGGAGGTCAATGCTAAAGCCTCCTGGGAAGAGACAGTTTTAAAAGAAAACGTACAGTGTCGCGCCGAATTTGTGGTGAGAACGTCAGAGACGAAAAAATGAAGGCGTCAATCCAAGGATTTGATTCGATATGCTTCCGTTGGGATCCTTGGAATATGTGCCACGCCTGAAAAAAAAAATCGTTCGGGATGCAACAAGGACAATTTTAAAAAAATATTGCGTCACCACAAATTGAGTATTGTATTAAGGAGCAGAATAAGAAATGAACCTGCTAAGACAATTGAAGGGTTGATGTCTATAAAGACACGCTGCCGGCGGAATTCATTGCAGGGCGGAGGAAATCTTGGTCATCTACTAAATAATGTCAGAGTGGGCGGGATATCTGGGCGGAGGGTTAGAAGTTCGAGAACGCGGCTGCGCAAAGTAGGGCAGAAAAAGAACTTCGAATACGATAGAGAGTACCACGAAACAGGAGATCTAAAAGGTCGAAGGTTATCCAAACGCAATTTGAAGCTTTGTAGAAAGGACAAAATAAGGATGTCCCCACAACACAGGAACTCAAGAAAGCCAGGTCTAGATCACAGTGCATGAATTCTGGCAGCAAGGGGACGCCCCAAACGAGATAAAGAGCACAGAACCGCTGCACCGCCCACGCGAAGGCCGCGTCGTGACGATGCGGTGCGGGAGGTCCCAGCAGGGCCATGAGTTGCGGCGTGCCGGGCAGGTACGAGGTCGTGCGGCAATGATCTGGACGTTGTGGAGCGCCTGCTTGAACTGCACGAGCAGCGGGAGAAGGAGCCGGAGCGGGCTGTCCCCCGGGCGGATGGAGAGTTTCAGTTCGGCGGTGCACACGCGCGGCATGGAGGGAAGCTCCACGGGATTGGAGGAGCATGATCCAAGGGGATACACATATACATATCACCGCTGAGCAGCGTCAGATGGAGGAGAGAGGGAGACGACGCGTAGAGGCTGTTCGATGAGTGGGATGCGCTCGGGGGCCAGGCAGGTTGGCGAGGGAAGCAGGATCTCGCAGAAAAAGTCGCCGAGATGATCAGATGTGTGAGCCGCGCGGTTGGTGCGGCAGTAGATGGGACCAAAAGTTCTGCACTACGATCTACCTATGCGATGATACAGAGATGGAAGATGCGGCTTGAAAGACTAGGGCCGGCGGAACCCGTGGACGATGTGCATGCAAAGCTGCAAGAGGGATGGCTGTGCGATTATGTCTACAAGCGCAGTAGAGCGGAGGGCAGAAGTTAGAGTTCTGGGAACAGGGCCGCCATGCCTTGGCCATGCCGGTCAGTGGGGGCAAGCAATGCACGTGGCACGTTGGACTTTGATTCGCAGGTCGGCCGATTTAATCCGACGGTGCAAAAGCTTGAGCATGCGTCATTGTTAGATTATTTGACCTCGGGGAGGAGGCGGAGAAAATTTCCACAAGTAGTTGGTCAAGAGTATGTTCCGGCCCAACTGCATAACCAGTCATTCGAGATCAAACACCTGATTTTATATCTGCTACAAGCCTGCAACCTCCGAGAGGCGAAAATATATATTCCAGTATCCAAAGGTTAAATGTCCCGGTGGGAAGTGTGTTTACATTTGAGCACGGAGATGCCACATGTATTACTTCATTACTTGAGACTTGAAACTGATCTTTCCGATAGTACTACTGTACTATTTCGACCAAGTGTTCACGGGGTATTACGCGCTACGGGGGTCCAAAGTGTTCAATTCACAGGTCGCCGTTATGCGTTATTTGAACAGTTGGTCGAAATAGTACAGTAGTGCAGCTCAGGTCCTCGACAGTCAGATCCAAACTCGTATTTTGAATAATACATCGTCGAATTCTTTAATCCTGGTGAGTCGCAGCGCAAGTACAAATTTTCATTCCTGAGGCTGAGATATCAAGTGTTCAACCGACAACAAATTTACCGACCACCTCCATGAACCGCTCCCTCTCCTCGAAATGGCTCATATGGCTGGATTCCGCAAAGGCAGCCCATTTGACGTGTGGAATCTCGCGAAAGAAGGGAGCCCTAACAGAATCCTGCGCTTCATCGTACCGCCCATTCAGCAGCAGCATCGGGACAGAAATCTTGTGCCTCCTTCAATATCGTCCAGTCTTTCAAGGGCCCGATAACATGAAATTCGGAAGGCCCGTTCCTTTCGCCCGTCAGCCAAAAAGCACCCGCCCATGATATATGGCTCACATCGTCAGATATACTGTGGGGTCCTTCTCAATCCACGCAAGGGCTTCCACGATTGGCGTGGGCATGGGCTTTATGGTGCAGAGATGGTGCGAGTAGAACACAGCGACAGCAGCCTGGTATGCTTCATTGTCGGTGGTCCCGTCTTTCTCGCGCTTCTTGAGTACATCTTGCACGTCCTGAGGGAGTTTTGTACGCAGCGCATTTTGCGCCTCAACCCACAATCCCATATCGCAGGGAGAGCTGGAGAGAACGAGGCGCTTCAAGCCCTTCGGGCATTTGACTGCGCGTCGCGCGCCTAACATTCCACCCCACCTGCATGAAGTGTGAACATTAATTGGGTTTGGCTTTGCCTCCCGCAGCACTGTGGAAGATGAACATGACGCGGTCCTGCTCATAGAATGCTGTCCGCCCTCCGCGCGGCCCTCAATTTACAGTTCCCTCCGGACTGCGGCTTGAAATGTTGTGAGCCTCATTTGACGCCCGTCCCTGCTGATATTCGAGCAGCGCCAGAAAAAAATTGAGGCCAGGAGGTTTGATTTGTATATTGCACAGCTATCGGACAGATGTTTTTAATTCACAACGTCAGACACTGCGTTCAGAGGATCCTTAAAACCAGTTTGCGTCGAGCCGTCTCGGCATTGATAGCCGGAGCTAGGCGCGCATGTGCTTCTAGGCAGCCTGGCAACCGCTTCTTCAGCCCGGCATAGCCGGTTAAGCGGTCCCTGCAGCAGTCGAGGTGCGCTAGACAAGAATGAGTGTAACCAAATAGGCGCCCCTCCACCTACGTCGTAGACCCGTCTCAGAGGTTCTCAACCGGTGTCAGGTCGAGCCGATCTCGACCGGACCGGTCTAGCCAAATAAGCGCATATAGACCGGTGATCGACCGATCTAGACCCGTCTCACAGGTTCTCTATTTTTAGCGGTTTAGGGACCCTCTGAACGCAGTGAGACAGTCTCGGCGACATCTGGTCCGGGGTCATCCGTCGAATCTCGAGACCGGCGGATCATAGCTTTATTCTTATTGTTGTTTTCGGGATTGACCGCATCCGACGGGAGGGTTCACCATCCCGCCCAATTGTTCAGTGGAGCTCAGTTCGGACTCTGTGTCAACGATGGCCATAGCAGGGTAATTAGTGTATCTCGAATGTGTACAGCTGTCCCTGGCAACCGAGCCTCTTCACCCCAATGAAGCAACCGAGGTGAGCCCGGCATATGCTCACCGATGAGTCTTACTGAGAACGTGGGAAGCGCACAGCTACTACAATTGCTAGTTTCACCGATCCCTGAAATCGGAGAGCGACAGCCGTCATTCACCTCGAACTATAAAAGACGCGCTCCTTTGGCTTTCTCCCTCAATATCCTCCCATTCCTGGCACACAAACAGTCTTCTGAATCACCTCTTCAAACACATTCAGTATGTGTCGTTGGCGCCAGTGAGTCATCTGTTCAGTAAGAAAGACCTCGCAGAGATGCGATGAACAGTGTGCGAAACCTTTACCTGAGATGCGGACACGCCGAAACTCTTGTGAGTGATATAACCAGCTTCCAAGGTGGTTTTTGACATGTTTGTATTCTGAGCCACCGGGTGAGGTATTTTCAAAAGGCCCACTTGTCCCTTCAGCGGCACTGAATTGACAACAATAGCTTCAGTGCGGAAGCACCCGCTGCAAGTTCAGCCCCAACCATCCACGTAACTGCGTGCCCCCGATGTGTAATAGAAGCTGCAATCATTAATACGTCGCCGTCGCGTCGGTGTCAGCTCACGGACTCACACGATCTCAGAGTCGTCTATTCCCAGAGCAATATAGTGCGCATGCTTGATGCTTCGGTCCATAACTTCTTCTGACACTGAGATAGCGCCCAACATCGACGGTTTCTGTAGTACCTGCACTCGTGCTATGTCCGGACGTCGCTAATGGATGAAGGAATCTTCATGTTGTGTCGTGAATACTGATAAATCGAACACGCGACTTTATTTCCTCCCTATGTGCATAGTACAATTCTTCTACTGCCAATTTCGCCGTCGTAAAATGATATTCACAATTTCGAATGGCCTGAAGAGTCTGCGGGGCGTGAGTATCTCTTATCCCTCTTTTTCAGGCCGATTCACGCAGAATGTGTTTTTAAATTCCATTCTTATCTTTCACCCCACGCTTTTGACATGCTTCAACAAATGTTGAAGGTTCATTCCCAATCCAAGCTTGCCCCGATGTTTACTGAAACTGGGATTATGCCGCTCCGAATACGTCGCTTCCTGCTTCTGCTTGAGTATCTGCGGTACCTGGTGTCCCTCCCTCACTCCCATCTGACGCGGGCTTTCCTGAACAGCTCAATTGAACTGGCAACCTCAAACAAAAAGTCTTGGGTCAAAGACGCACTCACTGCAGCCGCAAAGCGTCCATTCGACTGCCCATCATTCGCCTTTGCCATCGCAACACCAAATTCTATTGAGTACTACCGCAAATTCATCGAAACTCGGGCAAGTCAATGGTTACAACATGAAGTGGACTCATCAGTTAAGCTCTATTTACTACACGGTCGTCGTGAACCCAACCTGCCGCTCAAATCACTCTTTATCTGAGGCATTATTTAGTAATGATCAGGACACAAAGCCACCGTGAAGCGATGACTTCAATTATGCTGTCCACTCATCAGCTTGCCTTGGAAAAACTGTGGTATACTGATCACGCACACCAACCTGTACCCAAACACGAACGAGTCTGCCGTTTCTGTACAGACAAAGTGGAAAGCCCGGAACATGCACTGCTCGAATGTCAATCTAACCCTGACGTTCTCAACATTAGCAGTGTATTCCTAGCCAAGCTATTCCGCACTGTACCGAAATTACAGCAGAGGTTCCTTGAGCTTGATTCAGTTGCTTTCCTAAAGGCAATGATATATGAGCGCTCAACTATCGTTCTAACGGGTAAATTTGTGCATGATGTCCTTGAGATCTTCTATGCGACACCTGTGTATCGTGGACGCGAAAACTGATAGGCTCTTTCCAGATTCAACAATATGCTTTGTCCTGATACATTAGCCTGCTTTCGTACACCGGGAGGATTGGGCCGTGTAATGCTACCTCCCTCCCTACCTACTTACCTACCTACCAGAAACTGTACTGCACATCGCGCAGAGGCGCCCTTTTTTTTCTCCCAAAAGGTTAGTGGCTGCTTGACCGCCATGAAATCAAACGTGGCTCGGCACGAGGGCAATCAACTCAAGGCCGCAGCTTGATCATGGTTTTCACCAACGAATCATAGTCACCCGTTTCGTACCACAGAACGCAGCGCCAAAAAGAGAATAAGGCGGGATAGGTGGCAATGTTAGGGTAGCCAAGTTGAACAGTAAGTACCCACTTCGGACGCCAATGTACTCTACTTCCCTGCTTCCACTTTTCGATTGCACGGAGCACCTTTTCTCTAGCAGCCCGCTTTGCAGTTCTGTGGCGCTGTCCTGACACCTGATCGTGGGACAGCTTTTACGTCTCACCCGACGACTTCTTTTCTTTCTCGTTTTTTGACTCCCATCTTTCGCCACCACGAATCCAAGACCAAGCCATGGACACAGGAAGACCGAAAGTGCAGCCGTTCATGCGTCTTTTTGATGGGCTCACCCGCAGAATCCAAGTCGAGGCCGGAATCCCCTTTGAGCCAGAGGAGGACCCAGGAGTCAGCATAACCTTCATGCTCGAGGTCCAAATAATCGGGTCAGTTCTCCGCTAATTCCTGGTGCACATGCCCATATACTTCCAGCAAGAAGCAGCGCGTGGACATCATCTTTGAGGTCGTGAAAATTGGGTGGTTTGAAATGTACCAAGAGGAGGAGATCGAGACACTTTATCGGAATCTCATCGAGACTATTGGCCCCGAGTTGATGCACAATTCCGAGGAATGGGCGTGTTTCCAGTGTGGTATGTATCAAATGCGTTTCTTCTGTAGAAGGACCGTAATTCACGGCATTATCGATTCAGATCGCCCTGCAGCTGACATCAGTTGGATCTCAATCTACACCCAGGGCGAGAATGTTTACAAGCGCTGCAAAATAATTGTCAGCTCTCTCCCGGTCGTATATATCCTTCATTACGCTCAAAAATCCACCAGATTGGCCCAGGATGCGAAAAATGCGCCCCCAAGATGGAGAAGGGGACGCTAAAGCTTGCGGAGAAAGAAAATCAGCGTCGCGCCGAAAGCGATTCTAAGTCCTCTACTGTGTTTTGGACAATCCCGAGGCCCGAAGGGATGAGTGGCGGCCTTTCGGGCGCCTGTCTCACTTGCCGCGAAGAGACGACTGCAGCCCCTGCGTTTAATATGTCCCGATGTGCGAAATGCAAACTCGTCAGGTCCGCCCTCGCTTTTATCATTTATTGACTGAGATCAGTCATTCTGACTGGCGATTCTTCCAGGTATTGCAGGTACTGTTATTTGTTCCAGAATGCACAGATTCGTTGATGGTTCCGCTCCCAGCGTCGCCTGCCAGAAGCAAGACTGGACAAGACACAAGCCAGCACGTAACATTGCCTTTTTGCCCTGATATTATTTCGAAATTGCTACACAGATCTGCCGCAAAATTCGCAGTGTCCTCCGGTCTGGAGGCGAGAAAGAGTAACGCGAGACGCTCTCCGCTTCTTTGAAGTATGTATCTCAATTTCACCAGCATTCATCTTTATAATGTTGCTTAAAGAGCGCTCACTGTCACAGTCGGACAGGCAAGTTGTAATGGAACGAAACCGAACATGCACGAGATCGGCAGCGCGATAGATTCTTGGGGTTGACGCCAGCTTTTCGAGCCTCACATAAAGCACATGTAATTAGGCTCATGCGATACTTGATTTTCTTGGGAAAATTATGGGATCTGCTGGAAATTCGAAGAGGAGGAAAAAAGGCGAGGACCGTCAGTTTCAGTCCGTAAACGTCAAGTTCGATGCTCCCTCATCTCCTACGTCCACAAGCTATCCGTGCACGTAAGGCGGGCCCCGCAGCACGACCCCACGCAATCGAGTACCATCCCGCCCAACGCATGACTTTTGTGTACGCGTGTCCGCATTCAGTGCAAGCAACAAGCGGAATATGGTCGGTGGGCACGCTGGATGGGGAAGAATGTATGGCTCCTAGTTTCTGCATACACCAGCGCTCTCCTGGTCCACGGAGGGAAATGCCCATGACATTCACGACAAGGGAATCACCGCTCACCTCGTCAATGGCCACGAGTCTTCCAGACTATCGCAGCGGTTCGGGGAAGTATCCAGGTACGTCACGCGCCTACCGCGAAAGGCATACAGCGGCATGTGTTGCCTGAGGGGATCGTCGCCTTCTCCATAGGTGATCCCGGTCGCGTGCGTCAACGTAGTGATGGGCAGCGCAGCATTTTGTTGTCGGCAGGTGGACACGAGGTGGAGAGACGTTGGTTCGGCTACGAGGAAGGATGGCGGAGAGCGCGACGAGGATCGTGTCCTGTGTCGCGAGCGGGGTGCGAAATCGGTGGGTAGTCGTCTCAGTAGCAAAATGAGATTCGAGTAAGGGGGGAGAACACGACGTGGAACTCCTGCTGGGTCGGGTGCGTGCGGGTAAAGACTACGCGTCCAAGTTCCAGAGCTGCGCGAAGGCGATCTCGGACCTGGGCTCGAGCGGCATGAGATGAGCCAGGAACCCGCCGCGGATGGCGCGCGCGATCCTGCGATGTGTACATGTAAGTCCGCTAGATATACCAAGGGACGAGAAACCTTACCAACTACGCTGCGTGTAGTCGAGAGCCTCGCCACCACTCGACCCCACCCCCGACAAAATTCACTGCACGAGCGAACCCCTCCCCCGGTGTATCCACTCATCGGCGCGTCAAAATGCACACCACACTCGCTTCGGCAGCGATGGTGTGCCAAGGGCTGTAGCGACCGCGCGACGCTTGCGCCCACTGTCGTCGCAGATGATAGAAATGCGGTGACGCAAGACGGAGGTGTGGAGCACGGAATGTGTGGTGTACGAGCGATGTCGATGAGAACGTGGCGTATGGGACGAGGCAGACTGGAGTCCCATGAGAGCGCGGGGAACGAAGGTTAGGGGGCGAGCGGGCAGCAGCGACTTGCGCTCACGGTCCCGAGGAGTGGATGGGGCGAAACCGACGATGCCGAGGAGGCATGTGTGGAGGAGCAGTGCGAGGACGATCTCGGGCCCAGTTGCGCGCGCATCAGCGTGAGCCCACGAGTGGCCAGAATACACACAAATATACCTCGATATTCGAGCACGACGGACCACCGGACCACCTCGGATCTGGACAAGGTCTCGAGACTAACCGGCGGCAGATGGCGCCCGGGATGCTGCGCACTATGGAAAAGAGTGCCGAGGCGTGTTCCTGCTACACTGGGGAGTGTGGAGCGCGGATGGGTGTATGTCGAGGAGAATGTGGTGTTTGGGCGAGGAAGACCGGCAAAGGGAGTTCCACAATTGTCCGGCGATACTCCTGAGATAAGAGGAGTGCGAGATGGGAGCGGGGGTACTTGAAATCATATGGAAGGTTGGATGCTGTCGGGTTTGCAGAGCTGTGGACGGACGTCAGCAAATGGATCAACTATTGTCGAGTTGCGGGAGTAGGGAGCGCCAAGAGGCAGAGGTCATCTCGAGTCAAGAGATTGGAGCAAGACTTTTAGTAAGACTTATTAGACTAGGAGTCGGACATGAAGATCAAGAAGAAGAAGTGTGGATCCAAACATGGCCACACTTCCGGCCCGCCTCCTTCCGGCCTTGTCCGCTTCTCCCATGTTCCTCCTAGGGCCAACAGTTTTCCCACATGGAATGAACGGCTGTGGCATCGCACAATTTGCCCAGCGCTCAGATGGAACTTGCTCCAGCCACGATAAGTATATTGGTCTCTTACTGTTCTCGACTCAGACTGTGCTTGAATGGACTCTTACTTCGCGTAGTCTGTGCGAACTAAAATTGCGCAATTATGGAGTCAGGATCCTGAATCCGCATTCTGAACCATCTGAACGAAGTTTGCCTTTGATTCTGGTACAATCTCCGACGCTTTCCAACCAAGGAAGCGAACCGCTCAGTAATCATCTAACGATTTCTGTGCTTCCTGCGTCCTCATCTGCAATGCTGTGATCCGCGGCAGACACCTGGAATTTGTGATTTTGGCTGAATAGGGTGTTTATCTGCATTACCTGGCTTGTCTGCGGGGCGGGTGCCCTGGGGCACTCTAGGGCACCTTCCAAATGCCTTTTGTAAGACAAACAAGCGGTTGCTCGGGAGCCCCTCGATCTGTGTCCTCCTATTTCTCACTCGGTGCGACAATCACAGTTCGTCTCCGCAAAACCTGTTGGAATCAATAGAGCAATCCACTGTTAGCAGTGAACCCGTTGCAAACGCGCAAAGAATCTTTTGTTGTCTATTCAAATACTATTATGGAGTAATTAAATGTACGAATTTAGTCTCTCGGAGTCAATAACGGGCAGCAATAGGAAAGCAGAAATGAAGGAACAAATGAACGGCGGAGACCTGGTAGCAAGGAGCTGCAAGGTGCGCCACAGATGCAGTGCACACACGCAACTCGTAACTCCAACAAAACCCACGCATGGATCTGTCCATCCTCGACAAGCGTGGCTTTAGACTCTCCCACTCTCCCGAAACCTCTGTCTTCTTGTCGTCATAAATATCCGATTCAGTTTTCTTGATTACCTAATGCAGCGATGTGACCGGCGGGATAGTTGGTCTTCAAATCCGCGTCTACGAATACCATGCCATTCCGATACCGAAAAGCTGGGGAATTATGCACTGGAACACAAGGTCGAAAATCAAATTGGTCTCCAAGAAACCTGAACGAGACACCGGTTCCTCTACGACATCTCGCAATATACCGTTCTCAGGCTTTCCATGATGATCGGCGTGCGATCTGATGGTTCGAAGATAAGTCTAAGTAGTCTATATAATCCCTGACCTCCTCTTACCCCTCCGGAAGCTCACCGACTGCATGGATTCTGTCGTATCCTCGAATATTAACACCACCCTCGGTGCGCACAGAATCCTTGAAATCTCATCTTCCTCATAATATTTGATGTTGTTGTCCAGGCGCCTACCAAATCGGAGTTTTAATCTCCTATGCGCTCCTCGGGGTGACGACCAGTCAGACGTACATCTATTATACCCGCTTCCCGGAGGACTCCCTCAAACTCAAAGCTCTGGTGCGCGCAAATCAAACACAGAGGGCACACAACTGACTACTGTGCCTAGGTTGTGTTTGTCTGGTGCGCCTTACAGTGGCCTGCCACGCCTATGGTTTTCATATGCTTCATGCAGGATCTGCGAAGTCGCCCACGCGCTATGCATCGGACACACGCTCTATCAGTATACGATATCGGACTACGGCCACCAGGAGCGTCTCTCTGGCCCACTCCCGCACTCTCCGCCGCAGTCGTGCTCTTTTCCGGCATCATCTCCGCATGCGGTGCGTTATTGCATCTTAGACCAGCATCTTTTGTATATTGGCTAACGTGCGACCTCGGTGCAAGGCTTCTTCGCGCTCCGCATCTACGCCGTTTCAAAGAAACTATACATCCCTACCATCAGTTGTTTCTTAGCGTCTGTGCGTCTGCTGGGGTCCACCGTAGTCTTCATCGCAGCATTACGGGCGGCTTCGCTGGCAAGCTACGAGGTGCACTGGGGTTGGCTCTCCCGACCATGTGGAGCATCGGTGCGGTCAATGACTTGTTGACTACCGCGACACTAGTGGTGTACCTCTACGGTCAACGTACCCGTGCACAAAGAAGGTAGAGTATAGTTTAGTTCGAGTTCCCCAACGTAATATCAAAGTAACAAACTCTTTCTCCAGAACCGTACTACTTGTGGATAAAATCATTGTGTGGAGTATAGGTCTGTCGAGAAAGTTGAGTGTACATACCGTTCAGCTCACAATTTTGGCGTGGCAGAGACCGGGATGATAACAACGTTCGGTTTTTGCTCACACCCAATGGCGTAACTCACGAGGAAGTCCTCCAGTGCATCGGCAATCGCCACTCTTGCCTGTGTACGTACCCTCATTGCATGCTATATCCAACTTTTCTGACGCAATTGTCTTTCTCTTTCTTCACTTCAGTTTATCTCGATGCCAAAGAACAGTCCGTCTTGAGTCACTGGCAGCCAAAGACCGCTTACCGATTCGAACACTATTCACAGTGATCTGGCTTGCGGTCTTTATCATCGCCTCGCGATGTGAGTGTATCTTTCTCCATATATAGTGACTGCCGCACAATTAACGGGGATATCTTTGGACCCACAAGTGTACTCGAACTCCCTTCTCGCAAGGTTAGCTATGTCCAAATTGAAAGCTATGAGCTAATGTGAGGTTTTTTTGGCTTATGCAGTCTGAACTCTAGGGAGACACTCCGGGCAATGAACGGCCTTGAAGTCTCCCTGCATTCCTTGACGCCGGCGGTACGTTTTTGCAGATTTGGCTTGCGAGCATTTGTTGAAGAGGAGACAGACTGGATTGCCTTCGAGCAGCATGCAAATAACCAAAGATTCGCAAATTAGATACGACACAGAACCATCGCAGCGCCAGTGCGATAAAGTATCTGATGGGGTCTGACGATGTCCAGAGTCCCGATGCCGCTCCTCGTTGTTCGCTATTTTTGTATTCTGTACTTTTTATGTACCATCAACGAATTATCCCAGTGTAAGCATTCGCTTTTTTTAAGATTTTTCCTCCCCCCCATTATTCAACTCCTAGTATGTTGGAAGGCGGCTTCTAACTTGTTGCCCGCGCAAAAATTGCAAGTAGCAAGTTGTGTCCTACCGTCATGTTCCCAGCTCGCTCCCCCGCGTTTCCCGCTCACCATCAGCCTGGGTGAAGAACTCGCAGGGGGAGCCCCTTGGGCGCGATCGCCGCAAGAGGAGTATGCGGAGCATCGTGATTCAGATGAGGGCGATGAATATGATCAAGCATGAGATCTCTATGTGGCGGATTTTACCGGACACTATTACAACAGCAGAGATTACGAGTCCTAATATCTTTTAGGACTCGTTCTTGTCAGCTCTCCACCCGCCAAAATCTCATCAAATTCAGTGCTCGTTTTGATCGAGGTTAGAGAACTCTGACAAGCATCGTGCGCCTCTTCTTTTCTAAAGCAGGACCAGAAATCCCACGCCATGTCCGAGAATTATGCGTCGCCGGATTGTCGCCGGACCGAGACACGGAAAATGCCGTAGGCACTGTATTCAAAGTTGAATGACGGCTCCAGTGCGGTCTCCAAGACTTCCCAGTAGTCTAATTTTTGAGTTTGTGGGAACATTATCTGCTGGTTCTTTTATGCATCTTTAGCTGTTCTTTTTTGGATTCGTTCTATCCCTCTTTGTCGAGGAGCATTAGTTTCTTCATGGTTTTTCCACACACGGAGCGGGTGGTTTTGTCATATCCGATCGAATATTGCAGCTAGCTCCGGTTTGCCATACCGTTCTTTTTGACAGAACCCCGCTCCATCCTGATGATTAAAGCTCCAATTTTGTCCTTGTGCTTTAGTAGGCCGGACTCAAGGCTTGGAGAGCGAGGTTTAGCTTCGTAAACTTTGAAATGAAAGGTCCAAATTGCAAGCTCGATACCACTCGGTCTAACTTACATAAATACCGTTCTTAACTGCTATCCCATGCTATCCTACTAATTTGACCGCCCTCGAAACGGTGGCTATGAAGGCAACTGCGGAGTCAAGAGAGTCGAGAGAGTCAGAGGTGGTCGAGAGTCCGTTGTCGAGTCCACTCAGTCGCCGTTATCGTCGTACACGCGTCCGACGCGTCGAGACGCGTGTATGCCATTACTAATTATTCTCCCGGTGGCCAGCTCTGCTTATCGTTCGCAAGAAATTCCCGGGACTAATATTATATCTGGCCGGACCATTCAAGTTGAAGGTCATTTCGCGAGGGAACTGTTGCGATAAGGTTCATTTAAACACCAGAAAAGTAACGGTACAAGGAGAATCACATCACCGGGTCCGAAGCAACTCCAAGAAAGGTTCGCGTCGTTATCAATTCCAGTCATCTCAATACGAGTATCGCCGACGCCGGGTGTAGCAGCTTCGAAAGCTCACGGAAACAACGGAGGCTGGCGAAGACCGTAGGTAGCTTCCGGGCGAAATGAATAAGCGCCAAGAGTAAGAGCACGCACCGAATGTTCTCGGAGAGGTCGACCATTGGAATCGGATGGGCGGGGATCTTGGACATGAAGGCGGATGTACCGCACGTAAGATTGATCTTTGTGGTCTTTGAGTTTAGGCAGGAGGAACCCCGTTCCATTTGGGCTGGGTCGTGGATCGGGTATGAATTTCCCATTCTTTGTATTTGCTTCTTTGTCGTTGAACTCGGGTGGAATTTTGACTTCGGTTTCATATTACCCCGATCACTAATCACTGCGCACTCAGAGTTGTCCACTACGACACCAAGGCATGTTCACCACAAGTATCAGTAAGGCTCAACGGCGTATGGATACTCCGCACCTGCGCTTCGTTACGAACTATGCGGCAGCCCGTTCTATTCGGGCTGGGTTGTGGAAAATTCGTGTGGTGGTTTTTTTGATATAAGGTGTGATGTGTCAGTTGCGGAATGGTGGAGGAGAGAGTGCTCTTTGATTGACGTTTGCCTCGCTGCGAGAATAAACATGCAAATAATCTGCTGCAGTCCTGGAAAAATGTCAGAGAGGACAAGAAAGTCGCGACCGTTGCGCGCAGGACTGGTGTTCAAGGAGGTAAGCGTGTGGCATGGGGCTTGTGAGGAGACATAGCATAAAACAGAAAGTGACGGCGGGTAGGAAGAGGAAGAGTACAAAGATGGCGGACGTACCTTCAGCGCCACCCGCAAGTAGTCGCGACCGATCGCGACTCTGCGTCTCGCGGCGGAGGGGAGACAAGCCACGCTTCAGGTCTTTCCGAGTCTAGTCGCCGTTCCATTGAGCGCCGAGCGCCGAATGACCTGTCGTCCCGCTGGAAAAATCCAGGTAGTCAAACCACAATCCAAGAAACGAAGACGCCCAAATTGGCCATGGACAAAATGCACGTTGAAAGATGTTAGTCTAAAAAGACTCTGCGCCGAGGAAAAGTTGTGTCGATACGCCATGGAGACAATTATCCTAGGGTCTTGAGAATATCCCCTGCGAAACACTAGTTCATCGTCGAAAAGGGAGTGACCTGAATGGCGAAAGGGAAGAATTATCGCACGGCTCGAAAGGCCCAGCATCACAAATGTGACCGCGGAAGAGGAGACGGTGGACCATGGAGTTTGACGTAAATATCAGTCGATGTCTAAGCTTGAACAGAACAGTGGCACCACAATTGGCGAGTTCAATAACGAAGATATCGTGGCAAAGTATTTTTCGTATTCAAGGCGCAAACGCAAATGCCTTGGAGTCGTGGGGTCTTCCAAGTTACCGCATCGAGACGTTCAGCGTGTGCATATTTTCAGGAATAGCTGCTAGACCTGGAGTCCTTGGGTGGCCCGCGCCAAGAGATCGAACAAGAACCGGATAAAACGTCCGTGCGGCTGTGCGGGTATAGTGATAAAGCACATATTGCGGGATTGACGGAGAGGCGAGATTGTACCTGGCAGGTGCAGGAGTTTACACAGCTGAACACGAGAAAGGAATTTGAAGGGTACCACAGAAAGAGACGCCGCTCGCACATGGACTTGCCCAAGAACAAGTGCGGAGGCAAGACGGCATCGGCTAGTTCGGCCCGAACGATGACATCATGATGGTGTTTGGCTTTGATTGACGGCCCGTTCTCATCTACGCTCACCTTCAATTTCACTGCCACTTCAATGCACGCTTCAGTGTGTTTGCCCCGTCCGGAAGTAACCGGTCCCTTATCGCCAGGGAGGTATACACCGTATAATCTTTTGAATCAGGCACCAAGCCTGCGACTCCGCGTTCCACCCCAACTGACGATTTTCCACTTCAGAACCCGCCAGAATCCCTAAGGAAGATTTCCTCGCGCCTTGCATCCTTACTGGTGAGCATTTGTCGAACCCTTACCATTCCTCCGCACCTCCTGTGCTGCATCCTTCTTTCTATTGCGTTGATATTCTGCCATGCATCATTTCTGTGCGCGCTCCCTCATCCCACTTTTTGTCCTCTGACTCCTCTCACTTTCTTGTCCTACATAAATCCACTTCGATTCGCGACCCAGCCCCTGCTTTATGCTCCTTTTCATCCTCAGCGGCCATGGTACTCGCATGCGAGACGCTCACGACACCCACAGCCTTCGCATCTCGACTTCGTCCGCACCAGCTCGTATTCACGCCGCACGCATAGAGATGAACTAGAGAAAGCCGCGGTAAGCATATCACTCCCATATCTTTTAACTGAATTCCCCTCTCACCTTCTTGAAATCTTATTCCCCTTTCTTCTCTTCACTCCTCGCTATATCACTTCACATCTCATTCTACTCCATTTCCCCTCCGTCTTCGATGACGCTTATGATACCCATCCGCAGCTCCGGGACTTCCTTTGTGCCGACACCGCTGAATCACTCTGTTCGATCGCAGGGTTGGGTTTCGTTTTATTTATCATCGTCGCGCTTCCCGCCCTCGCCCTGCTAGCGCCTCTCGATTCCTTTTCATCTCCCCCCTTTTCTCGTGCCGCTCACTGTTCTCCGGACCCTCCGCTCCAAGTTTATCGCTCCCGGTCTCACCGCTACCAATCGACATGACGCTCCTAATGTCTGCAGGCCTGCAAGCCAACCGTATTCACTCCTCGCAATCTTACCCACAAATCTTTGCTTTCTTCGCTGTGTAATCTCCTCCATGCCGCCAGTGCATGTTCTCGTCGTCCTGCCAAATAGTCCGTGTACACCTGGCTACCGCGCTATCCTTGTTCCCTCCTTTCTCTCCTCTCGTTCGGCCAGGCTCTTGTCACAGCAGCGCATTACATTATTTCCGACATCGGCCCTCAAGGTCTTTCTTTCATCGCCAAACATCCGGATGGTTACTGCTACTCGGCGTTCTTTCGTCTATTTTCTTCCCGCTCTCGCTGAGCTACTTTTTGATTTCCACCGTTCCTCGTTTACCTGCACGGTGTCAGAAACCCTTGTACTTCTCCGGTATCTGGACTATTCCTCCTCCCCGCGCTCTGCAGCTTGCCCCTAATATCTTCTCTACCACCTGTTTTCTTTCTTCCTGATTCGCGCGGCTACACGAACTGCGCATAGTCTTGCGGGCTGAACGGTGGGCGTGCCAATGGGCGCAGCCTGATAGCAGTCCGCCGTTTGCGGTCGTCCCGCGTCCCAAGCCCACTTACTGGCTACTCCATATTAGGCTCGAAATACAGACTACAAATGCAAACCGTCTCGTTATCCTCCAAGTCTAGCGTGTCGCCCTCAAAGGCTGCATCGCATTCAAGGTACATCAACTCTCAACCTCTGTCTCTGTATCATGTACATGCCCCCACCGTTCGAAAGCGCTTCAGTACTCGGCTCTTTCCGTTCTTTTTCATCAAACCTGGATATCTAACTCCGCATACAAGCATTACAAATGTATTTTGGTCGGTGTCGATGTGGTCATGCCTGATTTCGAGACTAATCATTCGGTGGCCACATCAGGACCCACTGTATTTTACGTACAAATAACCCGCATATAAGGCGCGTTGCTCTCTCAATCATTAACAACCCTTCAGATCTAGTCCACCATATGTCAGACTTCGACTTCGACGGATGCAACTGCGAAGGCGTTTGCGACTCCTGCTGCTCGTGGGACTGCGGGTGCTGCGACTCCTGCTGCGGTTCCGAAACCAATACATGTACGTTCGACACCGCTCTACCGACAACCTCCGGAGCTCACAACGACTTGAGCTTCTTATTGCTGGCCCTGTGCGTTTCCCACTCAATCCCCCATGCGGATTACTGACATTAACAATTTATTCCGCCAGCCCGGTGGTGGTATTCCAGGCCCTCGACGTATTCCCCCGGCCGCTGTAGCTGCTGCTGCTGCGGCGATAACTCTCGCGCGCGCGGAGCAGGCACAGATGTCTCAGCACTGGGCCTCCCCCCCACTGCACCCGCAGACGCAGATACATCAAGAGCGGCTGCAGCCAACGGCCGAACCCGAGCTGACGCCCGCGACGGGTCCTTGAGGCGCGTTTCCGCAGAGACTAACTACGGCGTTCTCAATATATACGTGGAATAGGCGGAAGAATTTGCGGCTGGAGTACATTTGAGTCAGCGACGGGGAAATGAAGGAACGCGTGCGTGTAAATATTTCGCATGGACTCTGTGCCGCTGGTCAATAGTAGCGGAACAATTTGCCAATTTATTTATTTCCGATGCAGTGCTATTATTCGGAATTTATCAAGTATCTCTGTTTTCAAGCTATGGCACTGCCAGGTCCGAGAAGCCTCAAGTTGATGGTCGTCGACATCACGATTATCGCACGCAGGCCTGCACATTTACGCAGACTGTTTCATCGAGTCACTCTTTCCATTGCCTCACCAATCGCACATGCCTTGCCCATTCTGAGTGTCAGGTTTGAAATACCTGACCACGTTGTGGGTGTGGCCCTAAAGAATGATCCAAATCTTGGATCTTAGATGCTGGTGTGACTCTCGCGTCAACCGTCCTTGTATTTATTTTAGCTGACTCGACTCTTCTTCTCCATCAGGTGCCGATCCATTGTTTCCGTGGCCTTGGTCCCAACTCGTTGCCGATGCTGTGCATAATCTGCGACCAAAGCACACTACGATCAACACAGCGTGCCGTGTGGCCACTGGTATATAAATGACTGTTCAATCCCACGAATCACACCGCATTGTCCCCCACTCCCCCCCTCCATCTTCTCAATGGCTCCGTCGAGTAAAATTCCCTATACACGAAGCTTCACAGACAAGAACTTGCGCGGCACTACTCTCGATCTCCTCACACAAAACGAAGATGGAAGATATCTCGTGGACGGATCCCGCCGTGAGACGAAGACATTCGGCCTCTCGGATATGGCCGGTGGGTTTGAAGCCGTCGTGTGTCTCTCGGAGAAGAACTACGAATGTCTTGGCCACATACAATTCGACAAGGTAGATGGAGTGGCGTCGCGGGATAGCTTCGAAATTATTCAAGTCGACACCACAGAACAGTACGTGCAAGCACATACCATACTGTTGAAAGACCTCACATAGGCTTCAGCCCATCTGAATGGGCTATGACTCTGCGGACATTCGATTTCGGAAATGAGGACGATCGACGTGCTCAACCCAGACAGCTCTTGTGGAAGAGAGTGCCAAACAACAGCGTTGCATGGGAGGTGAGTTACGGTTGCTGCCATCATTTTGCATTCGGAACACGCACTCATTTCAGGATCCGTCTTGTGTAGATATGGAGCGCAACGTCATGGACTTTGGATGACGTGACTCCGAAAGGTGTACCTATAATCCCTAAACAACTGGAAGATCCTGTAAGTCGTCAGGTCTGCCGCATACTTCCGGAGGATCTGTTGACTCAGACTCATGCGTTCAGGTATGGAATTCGCGAATGGCGCAACTCGCACTGGCTCGATTAAAAGATCCGGCAAGTCCGAACAGCGACATCGAGTAAGCTGTCCTGCTGATTTTTTTTCTAGGAGCGGATCCCGTGGACCGTGAAGCTGGTAACAGTCACGCCCTCGAATGAAGAGAATCCAGTTAAGTGGCATGGCAAGTGGGACAAAGATTTATCAGAAGACAAGGACCGGTTTCTGCTTGCCGTATCGGTTCTCGCCACGATATTTTATCCCGACCGCTTTGAAGGTACTCCGAAGGTGATGGAAACTGAGCCGGTGGAGAGTGCGAAAGCCTGAAGCAGTTCCCCTCAATCATACGAACAAATATCCTAGCGCACTACGGCCCAAATGCGATAACATTAGATTGAAATCCGAAACTCTGTAGATAGCTTGGAAAAGGAGGAAATTAGAACATTCCACTCTGCTATATATATATATATATAATTCGTATTAGAGGTCAGTATTTATTCTCACGTCCGCCACTGATACTGATTGTGGGGTTGTGCTTATCTAGTGCGCAAAGGTTGCAAGCCTCGGCAGATTGCCAATTCGGATAAGGCTCATCTTGAACTTTCTTCAACATAACATTATAATATTCATCAGGCGTTTTTCGAGCAATCATCCGGGTGGAGACTACCGTTGTATCTACGCAACTAGCTACTCCCCAAACCAATATAATCTGTGATTCATATCAACGACCAATTATACGTGGGCAGAAGGATTTTCTGGCGCCAGAAATAATTATGGCGTCAGGAGTGTCATTATGCTGCCAGATGCAATTCTGGCTTTGTTGGTCTGATGCCAGATCAGTCAGGCGTGTTGTCTTTTCCTGATGTAGGTTGGTCTTTGAACTAGGAGTTTCATGGTCTAAACTGAATGGAGGATAGGGGGATTTTTGTTCTGTCTTGATGTCGCTCAGTTCCTTCTGGCTTTAATATCCAAAATACTGGGATATAACTCTCGACCCATGGGGAAGTATCTGCCTGACGGTTTGAGGTATAACACGTACAACCTCTGCCAAGTCAAATCCTCAGCCTCAACAAGACCGACGTCCACTACGGCGTGGGTTGTACCGCTTGGACAAATTCTCTGGTCGTTGGTATCTTATAGGTTGTTCCGTGGGCACGTCACCGTCACATTTGTGCGCAGCCTACCGGGTTTCGCACCCACGCTCCACCCCCGTCGCGCCTCCATCCCGTCATTCCCATGTTGTGCTGAACTCAGCCGCAGTTCTTCGCGCGTACCTACAATTCCCAGCAGCCCGAAATTCCCGTGACGTAGCCGTTGCTTTCGAATCGTGTTCGAACGTTGCCTGCGCGCCGTGTCGAGGTGCTTACATCTTCCTCCGCATTCACCACGGTCCGAGAGCCCGAGATTTGTATCATACAGTCTAAATTCTTGCCGCACTCGTTCCCCGCACATAAACCGTCGTATTCGCCTCCAGATGTCCCGAGGTCGTCGCTTCCGCGTCCCACGTCCACCCAAAGGCGTCATTCATCGATCTAGAAGTACTCCGAACTCTTCCCGCCCAAGCCTTGGCCTCAAGGGTTTGCTCAACGCCGCCCTAAGCCCGGCCGCACTCTCTGTGGGACCCTATGTTTATAATTTTTCTATGCGAATACCCGGCTTGCCCCGGCATCCGATCAACCGTAAATAATATTTTAAAAATAAATGAAATGAGGGTCGAATAGAAAAACCAATGTGAGTTTAATGCCCCTTCATTCTGGTTCGACGGCCCTTTTACGATGGCCACCTTCTCCCAATTCAACGATCACTCCTGCGAATCAATCTCCTGCTTTTTCGACCCCCTCCCGCAGCCCAATGTCTCGCAGTATGCCCAGATCTGCGCCACATAGCCCATCACATGCTCGTAGCAACGGTCCTCAACACGCCGCCCCAGGGCCTCGTCAACGCGGTCAACGTGCCGCTCCGGCCGGGACTCGTAAATCAAGCGTGGCCGATGTATGGACATTCTACAGCGAGATGGAGGCAAAGAATCATTGCTTATTCTACCAGTAAGTGTTCGATCCCACATTTAATCTTTTGTATTAATTGAATTCACCAAAGGCAACATCACGTAACTCACCCTCATATACCTACTACTCAGTTCAGTTTGAAAACAAGCACTGGTGTTCTACGGAAACATCTTTACGAGCAGCACACCGACGAATGGATCTCTGGCTGTGATCAACTGAAAATTCTCATCAATGCAAAAGAAGCCCAACCTGCCGTGGCAGAGTATCGACGACGCCACGGTCAACACTCCGGCACCTCCGGAGGCTCGGGCCAAACAAAAAGCAGGCGATCCTTCTCGCACGAAGCATTTGTCGACGCGATAGTTGAGTTCATCGTTGGCAATGATCAGGTGCGTATCATGGTTCGGCGAACTGCATTATATTAACGTCATTCAGTCTATCAATGTTGTTGAGAACTAACAACTACGGGCGATATTTCTAATGCTTCGAGACGACCTCAAGGACTCGGACATCCCTCATCGCACGACCATCCGGAACCGAATTATGCAGCTGCTGGATGAACATTTGGATCTCGTTGAAGCGGAAATTGCTGTACGTGCACAAGTCGAGCTGTCCGCGTACCATTCACACTATTATTAGGCTTCTCCGGGGAAAATGTCGACGACAATGGACATTTGGACTGATCAAAGGCTGAGACCCTATATGGCGATCACCGGCCATTGAATCGAAGCCAAGATTGTCGAAACTCCATCGGGTCCACGATACGCCCTCAAACTTCGCTCCGCCTTAATAGGTTTCATCCGTGTCCCGGGCCATCGTGACAGGGAACATCTTTCGCAAGCTTTTTTGCATGTCATTGATCGCATCCATGCTGCAGGGAAGGTGAGCTTTTTTATATCTGAAGTGTGCCCTCATTGATCCCATGCCCTGGGCTGGGTTTCCCTCGACGGCGCCTATAACAATGATACATGTATGCTTTGGCTTGAAATGGAATTCAGGCGCCGGCGTATTCCTTTTTTTAAGACTGACCGGCGTATTCGGTAATACTCTTACACAATTATTTTTTGCTCTCCTGGCTGATGTCGACTTATTCTTCCCATTCACTAGATGTTTCCCACACATTGTACACTTGGCGTGTCAGGCTATTTTGAAAGCGATAACCGATACAGATTTTGCTGATGATAACGTGGTCAACTTTGAACCTCATGGGCGTCCAGCAACGACATTTATGGATGCGATTGACTGGGATCCCATCGCCACACTTCGTGCCATTGTTCGTCAGGTCGTGGTTTTTTTCTGCTTCATTGGTAACTTGTCCTCAGTCTCCCTATTCATTAGATTCGGTCGTCTTCACTGCGGAGACACTTCTTTTAAGATGTCCTTAAGGCTCTCAAACTCAAGGACCTTGAACTCCTTCGAGATGTAATAACCCGGTGGTCGTCAACTTTGCTAATGATTGATCGTGGCCTCCTCCTCCGACCAGTGAGTCAAATATTTCATGATGGACCGACAGCCTAACAGATCCATAGGCCATTGATCAATTTCTATCTAGCAATGAGTTCGAAGATCTCCAAAAATACAAGTTAGGTGACTATGAGTGGGAGGCTTTGGAAGTTTTCAAGAAGATTTTGGACGTCAGCTGTCTTTTTTTCCGCATCTGTTGATTGGCCTGCTCACCGGACAGACAGGTGCCACACGCCTTTCAGCAGAAATTATCAGCGGAAAAAACACCCACCCTCTGCAATGCCCTACCGGCCTTGGAAGCGATGATCACCAAGTGGGAGCGAATGCAACTAGAATATCCCCAGATCGCCCACATCATTCAGAAAGGCCTCGACAAGCTTGGTTCTTATCAAGAACACCTCGAGCGTGTTCCGGCGTATGTGCTGGCAATGAGTAAATCTTTTTTTTTTCGGGTTGCATCAATTTAATCTGGCTTCCTTTAAGTCGTCAATCCTAGAATCAAACTTCGATGGCTCAGTCAGTTTATACTGGAGAATGTTGAATGGGCGAAAGAGCTATTTAAGAATGCGGTATGTCATTTAAATTAAACGGCGGCACACAATCTTGACAAGTTGACAGCTTAAGGAGTACGACAATAATCCAATCAGCTCACCAGTTCGACCAACGTACAATAGCTGGGCAGATGAGATCCTTGGTCTCGATGATGCTGCTCCCTACGGAAACAGCCAAGATAGTATAGATGAGGAGATTAGTTCCTATCTTACTGATCCACGGGTCGGTCTCGATTCTTTGAATTACTGGGAAGTAAGTACGGGTCAACTAATAGTCATGACCACACTCATCTCCCCTCCTCAGGAAAACCAATTCCGCTACCGAAGAATATTCGCACTGGCCCTGGACATTCTGCCAATACAGGGATCGGCTGTGCCATGCGAGCGGGTGTTCTCCTCTAGCGCCGAGACTGACACATGGCGACGCAATTGAACCGCCCCCGAGCTCATGGAAGCATTGCAATTGTTGAAATTTTTCATCAAGCAGGGGAATTCCCTTGACTTCACAGCTGGAACGAGCAAAGAAGCCGAAATCCAGTGGTTGGAAGGGCTCATGGAGGAGCAGAATTACGAGTACTTATGTTTACATAATACTCGTTCGTAGGATCTCGCAGGGGCAAAAATTTGAGAAAAGTTTTTACTTGTCTCCTCGAAAAAATGCTAGTCTATCTAGTGGCTGTGTTGAACCAATTTTACAGTTTCATCACATTTTTTACTGACTCCCTTAAGATTCTGAGCATTGTTTATTTGTACTTTGATGTCACCTAATAAGTTGCTGTCCGCTGAGTATATTTGTTCCGGAGCATCATGGTCAGTTGCGTTATTGCATTCTTAAGTTTCTACCTCAGTTTCACGCTCTTCTGGCAAGAATTGAATACACTAGAGCTTTACCGGTTTGTCAAAATAACTTCTGATGTGATCACGGAAAATGCCGCGCTTTGCAGCCCCGATCGATCATTGACAGGACAACATCACCAATCGCATTCACCGTGTTTAATTAGTTTAAACACATTGACGGTGTTCTGTGGTATTATAGACATCTTATAAACGTCTATTGGCGGCCATAAAGGAAAGAAAACGAATATTGGGAGCTTTGACAAAAGTCTTGTCCCATCAAGGTTTTCCTATCACTATTATCACCGCAATCACACTGCTCCTCTTCACTCAGATGTTTATTCTGTGCCTTGATATTGTGGCGAGCAGCCCAGCTCTCCTTTCATCTTTCTGTGCCATTTCCCCAATAATCTCTGTCATTCTGCTATAGCAGTTTGAACGTTAGGAATGCATTGAATCAGTACTAGATATGCTTTTTCTAATTTTTTTGGCCTGACTGAAGTCTTAAATCACATAGAGTCATTAGCTGGATTAATTGAGAAAGCCATTCATCAGTTATCCTTGTTCACTCCATTTGATATTCTTGCCTTGCAACATTTGGGTATCCCCAAGTCTCAGTCAGAGACTTGGGGTATTCTTCTACAGCTCTATATTGACATGGAACACACTGAGAACACCTCATAGATAAGCTGGGGCCCGCCCCAAACCCCCTCATAGCAGAAATGTGTCGCTTGGACCTTTCCTGGTTTAGGAGAGTATGTTACTAAGCAGCCATCTATAGTAAGGTATTTTTTTTGCACTTGGTGTTAGGTAGTGTATTTTTTCGCATCTATTGGGAGCAGTCCCTCCTTCTCCTAGAGTGGTACCTTTCTTGCACCAGCAGTTTCCTTGAGGTGGTGATTTTTTTGAACAACAGTAAGAGGTGTAAAAATTGGTTGATGACAGAGATGCATATTTTTGCCAGAGGGATATGTTTATTTTTGACTTAATAGGGGGCAGGACAAATGAAAGCAGTGCATTTTTCATCATTGAAGGGTTATGCATCTTTTACGCTCTAATTCTAGAACTAGGTGTTTTTTTTTGGAAAAAGAGTTAATAATGCCGTTACAGCATTGCCTCCGTACTTCCGGCAGTCTCAATTGTGTTTAAACCGTCGCTTTTAAGCGTGTTTAATCCCAGCTTGAGCCCAGTTGAACTCAGAACAGACAGTTCAACACTTTGTACCCGGCCCTACAGCCCTAATAAAAGACCATTATAGTCTTTGATTGCCACTTCATGTTGGCTCAGTCAGATTCTTCGTGGCCCGCTGGGTTGTTTATGTAATTGGTTCCTTGAGCTCTGGGTTCGAACCCGGTGTAAAAGTCCTTTTTGGCCCGTTTAAACACGGTTTAAACCACCATCGTTCCGTTTAACCTGATTAGATTAACAGCTGTTTAAACAGCATTCTGTCCAGCACAAGGCCCTTGCGGATTGTTTAGCAAATCAGCCATCAATCCGGATTATTCGTTGAGACATCAAGTGCTTAATCAAACCTCATATAGATTTTTTTTTCAGCCAGAAAATCAACCACAATCAGAACGATGGTAAGCCCCACCACCGTTAAGTAATATCCAACTAACTTCACTAGTGTTCCAGACACCGCAAAAAATAAGTTTAAAATTGTAGACTGACCCATCAACTCTCTCCAAGCTCGCGAAGCACTAGCTGATATAACCTTCACTCACCGTGTAACACAGCTGGGAAACTTATCCAGCCAGGAGATTAAGACCTTGATGGGTGCCGTTGTCCGTGCATCTTGAACTCGAACATTGGCTCGAAGAAGGTGAGCTACGCAGCAGACATCGATTCCATCTGAGCCATCGTTGCCGCACCTCCCTTTTTAGCCCCCTTGTCCTCACCGCGAAAACATAAAATTATGTCCCCTGACGCAGGCTCCAACCTTTCTCCATTCGGCTCGAAGAAAACCCATCGCTGGGGTATGTTCCTGTCCTGTTTCAATGTCTACCCAGTAGACTGACTAGAACTTCGAAAGCCTGATCACCTTACAATTTCCAATCGCTCGAAAAAAAAACTCTGTATTTCAAGTCCTCCAAGCTACTCATATTAAACCTTACCTACCGATGTACATACAATATAACAAAAACAATTCGAGATTTTCAAGCAAGGTCGTTGCCGACGAAGTCGGCGCTTCCTCGTGATTGATACGAGCCTTATTTTGGCACAGACTCGGAGCGCCTCCCAAGAAAGTCCGGGGTTGATTGACGCCAGCTTTATTTTGGGCAAAGGCTCCCGAGAAAGTCCGAGGTTGATTGATTGATACGAGCTTTATTTTGGGCACAGACTTCCGAGGGCCGAGGTTATTTAGGGCACAAACTTGGAGCGCCTACCCATAGCCCGAGGTAACTTGGGGAACACAGCGGAGTGCCAAGCGAGAGGAGCCTGAGGCTTATTTAGGAAGTTCACCAACCTTCAAGTTTATTTTAATATTAGGAGCAATGATCCAGTAATATGCGCGGACCGGCAAAGCCGGTCCGCATCACCGAACTCCACTGGATTTCCACTGTGCATACAGTGGACTTCAGTTGCGGGTCCTCACATCCACTCACCTCCACTGGATTTTTGCATGTCCACTGAACTGCACTGTACCAATCCCTGTATCCACTGCTACAAGCATTGCTCACCAATGATATGCTGTGCAGCCGGATCAAACGGATGGGGATGGTCAATGAAAATGGGCTGAATGGCGACAAAATTTTGCGGGGAACGAGCTGAAAAGAACGAATCCTAATACGGGCTCCCGGTCCATCTTCCCGTGAAGGAGAAGCCTATAAATAAATATGTTTGCAACCTGATAAGTCGGTCCAGGGAATCGGCGGCCGGTTGTAAGTCCTTTACAGGTTAGCATATAAGGGCTCCCGGTCCATTTCCCGTCAAGGAGAAGCCTATAAATATGTTTTCAATCGATTCCTGACGAAGTTGGTCCAGCGATGCGGCCGGTTGTATGTACTCCGCAAGAATCCAGGTTGAGTGTGGGATGTACTAAGTGAATGAGGCGGAAATGGGCAGCCTGGAACTAAATCTGAACGTCAGAACTAATGAGCTGTGAATGCTAGCGATGTGGAAGAGGGATAAGAGCACGCTTATGATGCGTCACACCTTCCTTCTTACCTTCTGCATCCTTCTGCGAATCAATGGAATGGAATTCGAAGATGTCAATATATCTTCAGTAGAAATGTAAATGGTAATATTTTGTCCATATCCCATTCCCAGGTAATATTTAGGCAGGAAATGGAATTCTGTGGTACAGGGCCGTTTTGCCCAGGGTAAAAGCTTTTGATCGCCGCAGTGACAGATACCCTGGGTCGGTCTAGGTAGTATTACCGGCACGGCCCCATTAAGGAACAACCGGGGCAAGGTAAAGACGTTTCAAGTCCGGGAGACGAAGCATCAACCGAACTTGAAATAACGCCTGGCAAGCTTTGCCCGCTATGGCCCAATAAAAAGGCTGCTTGCCCAGCGCATCTACTCTTTCTTCAACTGGATCATGGTCAGCGCATCCCGTGACCAAATATGAACTCGAAGAAAATAAGAAGCGGCTCACAATCCGACCTCATCGGACACTCTGCCATGCGCTAACCCTAACCCTAACAAGACCAAAGTCTGGATTCCTTGCATGGGCTGTGTAATGTGATTGATATATGTTGTGAATCCTGAAATGCAGTCTTTCTGGGGCGAGCAGATCGAGCCATGAACACAAGAATATGTGTTATCAAGCCGATTCAAACGGGCTATAAACAGACGCATCAGAAGAAGGTTCGAGAAAAAAGATTTTCGACCTATATATGTGCGAGTTCCGTTTCCACTTCGCATAGGTGGGGGACATATTTATGGCAGACATTAGCGCTGAGGGCGCCAGCAGTGTGAGAAGTAACTGTATCTATCGGAACACGCACCGCATGCTCTGGAAATAGCTTTCGTCGTCCGTCCTGATATAATCCATCTGCTAAAAAGATCATTGCTCTGATCTTCACACAAGGACATGTATATAGCAGCCACAGCACATTTATGGGCTTCCTTGGCCTTGAGACCGAGGTTTTGTCCAAGCTCCCAGAATTGCCTTCTATGTTCCTAGAGGTTCTCGACGCCCAGCACGTATAATTGAAACACTCGCCGCTAATTTGCAGTCTGGGAAAACAGATATCTTTGCGTTCAGATTGCGCAATCCATGTATCTGCTTCTAAATTCTCTGCACAGGCGTAGATCCAAGGCTATGTGCTATGCCGCCATTGGTTGGTATTCCTGGGCTCAAAGCACCCTTTATAGGTCTGCATTGCGGTATTGGTCACTCGAATGTTCCCATTCTAATCTACAAATTGTTACCATCAAATGCTGGAATATAGGTGGCGCTTTTTCTTTACAAATGAGCTGCCCTGAATTTCGTAAAGACCTCGAACAGTTTGATATTAACTTATTCTCCGAAATTCACCTTCGGCCTCAGCAGCACGATACGGTGGAGCTCCCAAGGGGCTATTCAATACTGTCCAGAACTAGAGGACCCAAGGCTTCATTTGACAAATCATGGGGTGGCGTTGCGGCTGTCTACCGCTCTGCCCTTTAAATAAATATAGGCAGGACCTATCCGGACCTGACTTCATGGTACTTCAACTCAACACCCTACTCATCTACAATGTCTATTTACTTCCTGAGACGTCACAATGGGCTGGTGTTCTGGAAAGGGATCCATGTGACACAATATGTGAAGCTCTGGCTGCCTCGCTTGCTCTAGCTTATGCGGCTCACTTCCTCGTTCTGGTTCTCGGTGATTTGAACGCTAGAACTGCAGCGCTGCTGGCCAACATTCGGGATCCGCCTCGGATCTCGATGGACACGGGCAATCCCTCTCAACGTGGCCAATGGCTATGCTCAGTTTTCAATGACTATGACATCTCATCAGCATTCCCGATTCCCCATACAGGGAGAAGTAAACTGGCCGCCATGAAAGATGCGAATCGCAGAAAAGTAATGGATGCACCGAGTCGGGCCATATTCTGAAAAGAGATCCAACGACTCGCAGATCCTAAACCTGCCCCGATATCCGTCACAGCAGCCAGCCTCAAAAGCGTGTTTGAAAAGAGGCTTAATCCGCCAGAAATCCTTCCTCCACAGTTTGACTCCGCGCAGCACACAATAAATAAAATCCTCGCGGGATTACTGCCCGAGAAAACCGAGGACACAACACAGGAAGGATTCTTCATCCGAAAATGGACCGTTGAGGACATGGGCAGACTCAAGGACCACTTGCGCAAGCACTCCCTGGATAGTGCAGCAGGGGAAGATGCTGCGTCGTATCTGGATCTCATGGAAATCCTGAACGAGGACTTGGCCTACCTGTGCAACAAGTGCGTAACGAGAAAAGACGGCCCCACGATCTGGTTCATTTCAGCTTTGATTGGCATATTGAAGAGGACCAAACCACAAGACAACCCAGACAGCTACAGATTGATAGCGCTCGAAAGTTGCTTCTTGAAGGCCTTGACTATGCTCATTCACTGGAGGATTCATGACTGGGCCGGGGTCATCCCTGATTGGCAAAATGGATTTAGACCGGGATATCGCACAAACAACAGCCCGTTTATTCTATGCTGCCTAAGAGACTGGGCCAGAGCGCACAAACTCGACCTGTATGTGGTTGATATTGATGCCTCCAATGCCTTTCCCTCTACGGACCAACCAACACTGTGGTTGAAATTGTTCCGACTTGGAATGGGCGGCGCAATCTTTGATTGGCTTCGCATGCTGTACAAACGAATGGAATACTACGTGCGCCACGGAGATATGGAATCGGACGAATTCATGGCACTCATCGGCCTCCTCACAGGAGATCCGGCGTCTCCGATTCTTTGGAACCTCTTTCTGGCCGATCTGAAAATGATGCCCGACAAAGATGATATTTTTTCTGGCGGCTGTTCGAATTTCCTTGCTTGCACAGGCAGATGATATGCTACTAGTATCCCTCTCTGTGCGTAGTCTTCAAGGAAAACTCAACACTCTCCAAGAGTGGTGTGCACAAAACTTCGTTCTCATCAATATGATCAAGACAGTAATCTTGATCTTCAAATATGGGAGATCGTCGCAGCCTTCTCAACCACTCCCAGTATTCATGCTTGGATCAACTCGGCTCAAGATCGAGACAGAGGAGAAATATGTTGGAGTACTATTCCGGACAGATACACAAAATATCCTAGCGACACATTACAAGGCCATAGCGCGTACCGCTCGTTACTGTGGACATCGCATCATGGCAATCGAGGACATGACGGGCAGTCTAACCCTGAAAGAGCTCAAAGAACTCTACATGGCTAGAATCGACTGTCACCTCACCCATGCGAAGTCACGCCAGATAGCGAAGATGTCCACATCACAGCTAACGAAGGTTCAAATTAGATTCATCCGTCACATGCTAAATCTACACTCTCGTTCAATGGTCGCGCCCTTATTCACAGAAACTGGGATAACACCAATTAGAGTCCGACGTCTTCAGCTCATCCTGCAGCATCTTATATATTTCCTTGGACTCGATAACAAGCACTACGCTCGTGCAGCTCTAAATAGCTCACTGGACCTGTCTGCCAAAGGCGTCAAAAAGTGCTGGGCCTCGGAACTAATCACTGCGGCTGGAAGACTGCCATTAAATTGCCCCGACCTAGTTCTAAATGCGACAACTTCAATTGAAGATGTCCAGAACTATGCGAAGTTGGTGGACAAGCTAATGCTGGAATGGCTCCAAGACACGATCGACTCATCAGAGAAGATGTACTTGCTTCACAAAAGATTAGAACCTCGGAAGGACGAACCGCCAGCGCAAATAGCCTCAACTATGCGACACTACCTAACTATGGTGAAAACTGAGGCGCATCGCGAGGCTTTGACCTCAATAATGCTCTCAACTCACCAATTGGCCATTGAAATTTTGCGCTACATGGATCATGCAAATCGACCAGTTCCACGGGCGAATAGGTTTTGTAGACTCTGCAAAATAGCGATCGAAACCCCAGAACATGCATTAGTCACCTGTGCGTCCCTAGATGCGCTTGTAGAACTGCGCAAACTATTTCTGGAAAAATTGTTCGCAAAAGCACCAGGGTTGCAACGTGTCTTGGCAGAAAACTCCGAGACAGAGTTTCTGAAAGCCATGATTTATTCTAGACCCACCATTGCACTCGTAGCCAAATTTGCTCATGATGTCCTCCAAATATTCTATTCAACTCCTGTGCTTCGCGAGAACAACTCCTGATATAAATAATTGGGCTCACTTATTCTGTGCTGATTTACTTTTGCTTCCTTACAGTTCCTTGGATCTACCACGGCGGCTTGGGGTGTCCATGAGCTCGTCTCTGGTGCTATGGAGGAGTCCAGGGGCAATAGTGTATTTGGGCACATGTACACTTAGATAATCCCTGGGAACCGGCGTACCTAAGTGGGACCGTACCGTGTAATACTACCTACCTACCTGCACGGGGGTACTTTTCACATCAGCCTTTTGACATATCCAGACAATGTCGAAGGATAGGAGGAGACTGAGTGATCTCACCTTCGAGTAGTTTGTCAATGATGGTGTCAAGATCAACTGAACCTTGGAGCTTGCCATCGCTCGGGGGGTCGTACCGGTTGCGGTCAAAACAGGGAGATTGAGATCTGACTCTATATACGACTCCCATGCACTCCCATGATCGGACATAGTTCGGCTCGGCGCTCATCTCCCTTCTGCCAAAGACTATAATTGCGGGATCATTCCTGTGATCCAACAGGTGCCCTTTGCTGTCCTGATACATGAAGATGGGACATTTCGAGGGTTTCATTTGGAGCTGAAATTGCCAAGGGTCCCTCCACCCCAGTAAATTCAGTTTTAATGGGTCTCAACCACCGATTCAAAATTCATGAAAATAGTGCCGAGATCAGCCAGAGGCGCGAATGCGGTGTTACAGGCAGGGTTAAATGTTCAAAAAAACCTCGTGGATAGATCCAGGATGAATATACCTGGATACACGAACAACACGCCTCGAGATTTGATGCTTCCAATCACAGAATACAGCTGGCGAACTAAATTCGGAATGTGCCATACAAAAGCCGCGCCAAGCGCTCCCCATCGTGAATACAAAAGTCAAAAACCATCGTGAATGGATTCAGGCTGACAATAGATGGGTTGGAAACTAGCATGCGTTGAGGCTTGAGGCTTAAAATCACGGCATACAGCCTCGCCCCGGCACTCAAACTTAATGTGCGCCCGTTATTCGTGGACTGCAGGAGGCGAGGACTCACACAGTGGTTGTTGTCCGCAAACAGATGTTCGCTCAAAGATCCCTCTGTGGAAAGTCTCCCGTGCAGGAAACATGCTATCTGCGTCTACCATCTTGAGGCAGTACCTGAGTGAAAAAGCGCTCACGAAGCTGATCTTGACGCACTGATCTTCCCGGGCGACCGCCTCGCACTGGAGACGATGACAGCGATTCCAGCGGCTAGGAGGAGACTGAGTGATCTCACCTTCGAGTAGTTTGTCAAGGACGGTGTCAAGATCAACTGAATCCTTGGAGCTTGCCATCGCTCGGTGGTGGTAACGGGTGCGTTGGAGAAGGTGGTTTACCCACTGTCCCGCATGATCGGACACTATTTTTCTCGGCGCTCATCTCTCTTCTGCCGATCGCCAGGTAACAGGTGCCCTTTGCCGTCCCAATATATGAAAATGAGACATTCCGAGTGCTCCATTTGGAGCCGAGATTGCTGAGGGTGTCTCTGCCCCGGGGTTCAGTTTCCATGGGTCTCAGCCACTGATTCGAAATCACGCAGGACTGAAGGCCGTCGGCAGAATTTCTGGAACGCGATCAATACGGCAAGCTGTCACTTGTCGTAAGTTTCTGTGGGTCCAACGAACTTACGCTTACCGCCGGTGGACAAAAAAGGCGGTTTTGTGAGACCTACCGATGTCGGTTGGGGTTGGCATGGCCGGCCAACCATCTGCGTCGACCGAATTTGGCTGACGGGGGTCGGCCAAATTTTGCCGACAACCCCTCGGAACGCAGTGAATATTCTCACTTTTGTTTCCGACATTTAAACATAGGGTTTATCTTCGGCAGAACATCAACAGAGACCTATACTTGCATGTGTGATGTGATTCATATAATGCTGAGAATGCGCGGAGACGGGTATGTGTTTCGATGAGCACAACAAAAGATATATAAGCCCCAGTGAAGGCGCCCACCCCACTTCCCAGACCCTTCTTTCCCTTCGTTCTTCTTAGCATATCTTCAATGGTTTCCTGGAGCAAGGTTCTCGGACTGGCGTCGATCACCGCGGCGACCGCCCTCCTCGGACTGGTCGCATTTGACGTTCCGTACTTCAAGTCGGTATATTTCCTGAAAATGGACATTCCCAACAACGGAACACCCGCGAACCCCTTCGTTATCTTAGGTGCGTGCGCATATCAGCCGCCTTTCTGAGCCTACTCACCTGGAATCTGCCGCAATCAGGGGTTCTTGGTTACTGTACCGATCTGCAGGATGGGAAGGGCCTCCAGTGCTCTCCGGCGCATGTTGGGTATTCTCTTGCCGGTGCGCCTCACTAACTTTCGACTGAAGACATCGATCCACACTGACCAACCGTCCCATATCTGTAGACGCCTCGCAGTTCTTGAACGGCACCGGTCTCAAGTCCCTGAGTGGGGTCCCCGGCTCACTCCCGAGTGCGTAGTCGTCGTTCCATGGCACCTCGGGCAACCGATACTGATTCATCTTCTGCAGACGGAACAATCCCTGGCAACACAAATCTTCCCCCCGGGACGAGTATGTATCTCTTGCACTCTTCCTGTGTGCACACAGCCTGAGCGTGTGTCATCCGTAGACACAACGAACTTCATTGGAACCCTTGACCAAACCGGACAACTCTCAGGTAGGTATCCTTTGAATCAACTGGAGATTCATGGACTAAATAATACGTACCATGCGCAGACGCCGCGAACAACATCGCGAAGCTTCCCGATGCGCTGAACAACAGCGTCAACACCATATCCGCCGCACTCACAAAGGTCCTTGTGGTGCACATCATCGCCTTCGGAATTGCGCTTATCTCGCTCGCCTTCGCCATCCTCGCCTTCCTTGGCGCGCCAATCGTCGATCGTTGCAGCAGCTGTTTCTGCGGATTCGCTGGCTCCGCCACGCTCGCCGTGATGATCTTTGACGTCGTCTTCTTTGTCATCATAAAGAAGCGCGTGGACCAACAGGTCAGCGGCACAACGAAGATCGGCAGCGCTGTTTTCCTCACGGCGATCGCGATGCTCTTGCTATTCATCACGCCGATCCTCTTTTTGATTGGGAGATGCTGTGCCTGCTGCTTCTCCTGCGGGAGCAGAAAATAGCACGACAAGGAGTAGGGCAGGGGGTACAACCATTAAGCGCATGTAGGTGCGCCCGCGTCGGTGCTCTGTAGCTTGGCTGATTAATGCATCAGCCTTTTGACACAGAAGTTTTCAAAGTTTTTTGGGGTTCAACAACCCCAAAAAACCCCAAAAATCTAGCTAAACACGAAAACTTGCAAACCCCAGAACAAGTCAAATTTGCCAAACTTTGGAGAAAAAAAATAATACCATTGCCCCTTCAATCACTCATCATTTGAGAGCTTTTCCTTTTTTTGAAAAAACCCGGAAACCCTAAAAATCCCCAAAATCTCCCAACATATTTGTCAAAAGGCTAGGGATGGTCACGGGTACGGGTCAACCCGGCGGGTTTCCGGGTCGGGGTCGGCCCGGGTACGGGTACGGGTCCCCATTTTAGTAGACCCGAAACCCTTCGGGTACACCGCGGGTCTGGGAACATCGAATTTGTTATGGAATTTAACTCATTTCAGGGCAGTTGGACATCACTACCAGCTATCAAAGGTACTCCCAACTTTTTGTTAAGCACCCGATGTATTTAAAAAGCGTAATTAGTCAACATATTTCATGTTTGAAGGTGTTAAACCTTCCCGGCAGGCTTCGGCAGGCGTGATCCGATCAATTCGGACAACCCGTGGACAACCCGTAGACCCGCGGGTTTGGGTCCGGGTTTTCCGGGTTCGGGTCCGGGTCAACTGTTTCATACCCGAACCCGTACCCGTGACCATCCCTACAAAAGGCTGATGTGTGTTATTGTATATACTTAATGAACGATGCAGTGTTGTTGTTTCTTCAGATCGTCGACTGTAAAGTACAATGGAATTGGTTGTGTTTTCTTCATGATCATGTCTGCAGTCAGTATTAGGGCGCAACAGGCACCTATCTCGCGCTGCTCTCAAAGTATTTTTTTGCGTCACCCGGTATGTATTATTTTGAAACCGTGCTTAATTTTCTGAACGCCGCGAATATCAGATTGGGTGCTCAATATACACACCGAGAGCGCATCCGTATGAGGGCGAAGCGAAGGCGTGGGTTAAAACACGCGGATGGTGATATTCCTAAGCTCCGCAGATCTCCAGAAGGAATGACTCTGGATGACTCCAGCGCTGTTTTTTGCCGACTTTTGCAGGCAACCTCGCAAACAGGAGGCAAAACGGGACGTCCAGTCAGAACCTCCCCACCTTCCCTGTTCTTTATTTCCACTGACCATCTCATTTTTTACCGCCAATACATGGCACCTGAACTTCTGCGCACCCATTGATCGACAAGGCCTATTTTTTTTCCTCATCCCCGGAACCATTCGTCCAAATGCAGATCGCAAACAGCGCCGATGATGTGGCATTCAAAGTGAACGGCGAGAGATGACCGTGGTGGAATAGGATCCTGAGATTTTGAACCGCGTCACCAGTGCGATTAGAGCATAAAAGGGATGACCGGTTGAATTTTTTACTCGGCTTCCCTTTCTTTCTTTCTTTCTGCTGCCCTTTTTCCTCTTCCTTTTCTTCGCGCTGCTCATTTCTGCCCCTTCTGCACCGATTTATCCTGGTCGATATGCCTATGACATCCTTTACACTTCTGGGTATGGTCGCTGCCGCTGGTCTGGTTTCCGGCCTGCCGTATGTGCTTTCTCTTAAAGCTACCCTACGGCTACCGACGACGTTTTACATCCAGTACCAATCTCTTCTCTCGTGACACGACTATAACCGCACCTACCTGCTTGGCAGCCATCAACAGCATCCCTACCTCCACCGATCCCAATCTCGATTGCCTGAACCGACGAGGACTTTCCGATGTGTTCTCACAGGCCATCAAGAACCTGCCACCGTCTGAACTCATCACGCCGGTCAACCAGTGGTTGGATGGCTTCTGTGACTCTGGTTGCTGCAGGCATGTTCATATTTTACTTCTCCTAATCGAATTCTCATTGAAATTTGATCGGCGCAGCAACTCCATACTCAAGGCTGTTTCAAAAACCCTCACCGATGGATGTGGCCCAATAATCAGCAACAACCATATGAAGTTTGTTCAAACAGGAGCTGTCCCAACAGATAAACCGGATTGATCTCTGATTTGCTGAATCAGTCACTCTGCTGCAGGGGGAAGGATGCAACATTTCTACTCACAATCTTCTTTATTCACAGTCCGGATTATCCCTGAAAAAAATCGCTGATTTGGTTGAACATGAATCAAAATCACTGGTCTCGTTCGTTTGGAAAAATCAAATGGAATTACAAAGGATCCCTACATGAACAAATCAGAGTTTTACAGAAACACTTCTAAATAAAATCGCAAAATCAAGGATCTGGTTGAACAAATCGGACTTTTGAACAAAATCAAAATTGGAGAAGAAAAAAAATGAAAAAATGATCAGGTTCTCCTAAGCAACTTCATCTCCATCGGAGTCGACAACAACCCAACCTTTCCAGCTGCATGAAACTATCAGAATCACACCCAGTCGAACAAATGACATTAACCCTGATGTTGACCTCCTCTGGGCCTTGAGGGGCCTTGGGAATCAGTGGGAGCAGAGTTTCGGCTCCGGCCAAATTTACGTTGACCAACTGCCGCTGATGCAGAAGCTGTACCTCCGCTGATATTTCAGGATTTCAGTTATAGTCTTGAGAGAGAACAACAACTAACCTCAGTTTGCGTTGCTTCTTCTGCACTTCAGGCCACTACTTTGACATATCCAAAGGGCCTAATGGTCTGGTTTGAATCATGGGCCTAAAGGGCCCCGAATTAGTAGGGATATCCCGCAAGCATGGGAGCTCCCGGGTGTAGGGAAAAAACATGTGGGAGCTCCCAGCAAAACCGAAAAATTTGGCTGGGAGCTCCCAGACATGTCACATCACACATTGGTGTCTGGGGTCCTTTTGCTTCAAAAATGCCATTTTGGGGCAATTTGGTGCCTGGCTCATTAGATACTGGGTATATTAATTAGTCACCCATCTGTGCTGCAGGTAATGGGGCAAATGTGCCAATGAAGACAAAGGTCCTGAATGTTGGGTTACATTGGGCAAGCAGCACATATTTGATAGGAAAGGTTGGTTTGAATTAGTCTCTCATGTCAACACCCATCAAATATAATTTATAGTGCTTATGATTCTAGCATCAAAAGCACCAATAATAGTAATACGGTGTTTCGGTAATTCACTTGCCCTAGGCAGGAACTCCCACCCAATCCCGAACATGATCGGGAGCTCCTGGCTCATTTAAATATTGGGCGGGAGCTCCCACCCCATTCCCAATATTCCCGGGACATCCCCAGGATCCCCGGCAGTTCCCGGCTCATTTCAAAAATTGTGCGGGAGATCCCGCCTAATCCCCAAGAATAGCGGGAGCTCCTGGCCCATTTTACACATCAGCCAGGAGCTCCCAGTGAAACACCTGTAAAAGGACTCGAACTCAAGAGCACAAGGCCACTACACCAAGGAACCAGTATTCTGAGTGGCATTTATGACACACACATGGCAGCCCAACATCACCCCTCAATTTGAGTCTATTTTGCTCGACTGTCACTGTCAAATTAACCATCATTTATTGCCGGCTGTGGGAATTTATTTTGCGTTTTGTGCAACAACCAGGGGCACTTTCCCAGAACCGTCAAGTAGTGTTGCCGCGGCTGCCGCTAGCCGTGAAAGCCGAGCTGTAAATTAGCCGAGCCAAGCCAGCCGTCAAGACCAAATTGGGCAATCGGCTCTCATGACTCGGCTACGGCTAGAGCCGGCTCCAAGCCGACTCAAGTCATGACTTTAGACCAGATTTGGAATATAAGCGAATACACCCCAGTATCGTCCTTTTTGCAAGTTCTCGAAGTCTATCTTGCTAGAAAGCACTCATGAAATATCTATCTGGGCCTCTATGCTGCTTTTCAATGGCCTTGATCTTGTACCTTGCCCACGACGCCTAACTAATGTCAATGCCGACCGCCAATACATTTCTGCCACAGTCTGCTGGTGTCTACGACTCAAAATCAATGGGTTTCCTGGGCATCTCTGTTCTGGGCCGCACGGATCCACCATTTGAAAATTTCTTTGTTCTGCTCCCACTTTGAAACGAGAAAGGTCAAGCATATTCATCACGCATCGACTTTAAACTTTCAGGGCTGCAGACGGTGAGAGCGCTAGATTGCATGGCAACCCACCGCATTTACATAGTTTTTCTTCGCTTTTCCTTTCCTCTTTACCTCTGCTCATCCCTCTAGTTCCATACCATTCGTGCGTGGAGGAAGCAACTTGAGTGCCTCCATGCGGAATAATGCCTCTGCACCGTGTGCAGCCGACTTCGTGAACCCTTCCTGGTGGTGCGCTTGAGACAACTTTCCAGCTTGGTAAGTAGTCTTCTTCCGTTTTTCTTTCAAAAAAATTAATCTGTTTACTGTCTCGTACCAGACAACACCACTCCACGCACCCCTCCGGCCCGACGACGACGCACGCATACACGGCAGCCTGTCGGCGATGACAACACTGGGGCGGATCCAAGTCCCATGCGTACTCGCCGACGGCGATACCAGGAAGAACCAACTCCAGTAGGGGAAAGAGATGCAGCGCCAACCAGGCAGCAGGAAAGTGCATCAGGTACAACATCTTTCTACAGCAGTGAAATTCTTTGATGCAGTTTCTTTCTTCAGATGAGCCGGCTTCCTCGTTCCGTCAGACTCCTCAGCAAACAGCGGCTAGGAGGAGGGGAGCACAAGTACCCGTGGCCTCCGGCTCTCGAAGTGTCGACAGTTCCGCACCGGGTATGGACACATACAACTGTCAAGTACTTGGTCTCAGAATTCGTAGCTACTCCTACACCTGCAGAGCGCCACCGAGACTTGTTTGACTCCGATTCTGATGGCAATGAGACACCAGCTCGGCGGCGACGTGTCCGATTCGCGGACACGGACTCTTTTACCTTGTCGCCCCCAGCCTATGTGAAGATTGCACAAAATTTCGAATATTTTAAATGGGAGGCACATTCTTAGTTACAATTGCCTGATTGGGCCGGGATGATGTCGTCTCCAAATAGTTTCCCCACAGTCTAAGTGCATTATAAGGATTTCCCTCACAATAAACTGCGCAATATCAGTCTTTTCATTGTGAGCACGGCCTTGCGATTGCGTCAAGAAAGCGTGGGATTTTGAAGCTTGCGGCTTCGGTCTTCGAAGTACGGAGTAAGAATAAACGGCGATAAATAATGCCATACTGTTCCCTGGGCTTGTGAGCCGGAATTTATTTCGTCAAAGTTCCAGAATCTCATCGGGGCGCCCGTCCCGGCAGTGACCGTGTTCCTGAAAAATCCAGCGGCCGGGAGTCAACGTTACGTAAGCGATATTACGAACCAATCGGATATAACCGATTACTGTTCCAGGACTTCCCTCTCTCTCTGTTCTTACCTGCTCTCATAAGCTGGAGGTTGGCTGGAGGTATTCTCAATCTCGGTCTCACCGCTCAGAATGTGATTTTTCAGAATCCTGTTTTCTCACCTTCTGTGTTTAGCCAAGCGGTATCCATTCCCTCGCTCCAATTTCAGCTGCAACAAAACGTCTGATCGCAATCAAATCGTGTATCAGAAGTGCGGTATCCCTTGCCCGGACTCTAATACTTAAAAGGCCGCATACTAGTCAGGATCTGCAGCTTTCCTGCTTACTTCTTGCTTACTTCTCCTAATTTTCTTTCGTCATGAAGGCCTCGCTCTTTGCGCTGTCCACTAGCCTTGCTGTCGCCAACGCGACGTACCATTGGCCATCACCACTCATCGACCAGGTCGAGGGCCTGCTTTTCGAGGGCAGAGGAGAAGGCAGTCCTGATAATGACCTGTTGAACCTTGTGGGCAAACTCGCGCAGTGTCGGTCGGGCAGCCTGGGAGAGAGCGGGGCAGCAGAGTGGATTCGCTTCGCGTATCACGATGCTGCGACTCATAACGTAGACGATGGCACTGGAGGTACGCATGCACCGTCCTTTCCAACTTGGACGCGTCACAAATAACTACAGGGCTCGACAACTCACTGCTTCTCGAGCTGGCCAGAGACGAGGTAATCGTCTCCTCTTCTACTTTTGCCTTGTCGTCCTAACCGTGATGAAGAACGTCGGAGCGGGCATGAAACACGCCAAAGCCGACTTCGGCCACTTCCCCAACAAGTACCTCTCATGTTAGGCGCTCCTCCGCTATACCGAATTCAAACCTGACTAGTTATTATCCTGAATATAGTTTCGGACGTAACAGCAGTGGGCGTCGCTCTTGCGTCCGCCCAGTGCGAAGGACCAATTGTCCCTATCCGTGCTGGTCGTCTCGACGCAGCCGTAGCCGGCCCTTTTGGTGTTCCTAGGCCTGAACAGACCTTGGCAGAGCATACTGAATCTTTGTCCGTGCTTTCTTGTCCAACTTTACTTATTCTCGCCGCTGACGCATCCCGATAAGTCGCCTCCAAGGATTCAATCCAGAGGAAATGATCGCTCTCACTGCCTGCGGTCACTCGGTCGGGTAAATTGTCTTGATAATCAAACTGTACAGACTCTAACCCAACCACAGCGGCGTTCGAAGTAACGACTTCCCCGCCATGGTTCCCGGCATCCCCGGCGTCGCGGCCGACAACTTCATCCTGTTCGACACGACGACTGCGTTGGACAACACTGTGTATGCACGCACTCCTTAGTATTCTGGTGTCCGCTAACCCTTTTTTTTTTCGCTATGTAGGGTCCGCGAGTACCTCGACGGGACGACCAAGAACCCCCTCGTAGTCGACAAAAACGCAACCTTGATTTCGGACTTCCGGATCTTCAGCAGCGACGGGAACGTTACGATGAACAAGTCAGTTGTCTCTCATCTCAATCTCGTTGCATACCACTGCAAACACAGTAACTGATCCTCGTTCACGATTAGACTCGCCGATCCGGAGACGTTCGACCAGACGTGCAGCCGCCTCTTGGTACAGATGATCGACACCGTGCCCAGCAACGTCCAGCTGACGGACGTCATCAACCCCATACCTCACAAAGTCGACGGCGTGCAGCTCTCGATCGGCGCGAGCAGGCTGTTGCTGCGGGCGTCCCTCCGGGTACTCTTCCTTGCTTGACTCTACTTTCCATCACCGACTCGTGAATCTTAGTTCCTCGACCAGAACGACAACCGGGACGTCACGATCCACTGGGAAGACAAAGCCGGCGGGTGTGCCTCCAACGAATGCTCCGCCAGCTGGATCGACTTCCGCGAAGTCACGACGACACTCAGCGCACGCCTCGGGCTCTTCGTGACGAAATATGACTTCCAAGTCGGCGTCAATACCACCACGTCCCTCTCAAAATTCTGGTTCACCGTAGACCAGGGCGATGGTTCGGCGCCCATTACGCTGGATAACGATGGAACTGGGTACGTGGTTGAGCAGGACACGGTGCTGTATGTGCCCAATAGTAGCACGTCGCTCACCACTGTCGTCGCTGTGTGTCTCCCTCGCCCTTCTCCAATTCTTTGGAGTTGCATGCAGTAGTATGCTGACTGCCCGCCTCCCAGGTCCGCAACGCCGTCCTGCCCACGCGTGTCTTCATGGACATCTACGCGCGCGGCCCGGTTCTGACGACAACCGTCGACTTCACACCCGCCACCGACATCGCGTCCCGGATCGGGTACGATTTCTACACGTTCGATTACACGGGGGTCGACTTCACGTTCGATCTGCACGCACTGGTCGATGGGACGACATACACGGAGGACATGCGCGATACATATTTCGCGACGAACAATCCGGACTTCTGAGGGGTTTTTAATTGGACAACTAATGATTACTTACTTGCGTACTGTGCTAGGAGGTGGATTCGCGGGTGTGTAGGGTCATTCTCTCAGTCATTTACACTTGGGTGGGGTACAGTGCCTAAGCCCTTTATCTGCTTATACACACCCTCCATCTAGCTGGATTGACTGACACTCGTCCTTTTTTTTTTTTTTTTTTTGGCAACACGGCCCCTTCAAGCACGCCCTGCAGCTCACCGGCGACTTTTTGAGCACCACAGCAGGTGCGCATTCGGGCCCGCCGGCACGAGCGTCGTTCCCGGAGGTGGAGGACGTGTTGCGGGGTTCGCTGAGAGCGCTAAGGCGCCTTTGTGGTGGATGTATGCATTTTTTCTTGGTTCAGTCCTTTCCCATACATTCCACCCGTTCTTTTCCAGAGATTCTTCCCCTTCAATCTTCTTTTTCGCGGGAATCCTCAAAGGACCTGCCGTTTGTTTGTTTGTTTCTCCTCTTCGCGGTCATTCGCTTTGGGCCCATACAGTGACGACACGCTGTTCCCCGGTTCTATGTGTTCATGTCCGCGATTCCTTTCCCTTCCACTTCCTTGATTTCGAATGCCTGTTTTTTTTTCTTTGCTTTATACTCACCTCACTTCTCCACCCCTTCATTTCTATCCCACTCCTTCCTCACTTCATTTCTTTTCGCGAATATCACCCCTCTCAAACTCACGGAAATAGCAGTCCTCAACGAGCAAGGTGTAACCGTGCTTTGCAGATCTGCTGTTTCTGACGGATGTAAGCGCATGTTTTGTCGAGGCTTTTCTTTTGGCCCCGCGGACTCGCACCACACGTCGACGCGGGGGTTCGCTAGTGGCGGCTTTTGCTTTTGTTTCGTTGTTGCTCCATTTGGCGTTTTCGATTTTTTTTTTTTCCTTTTGGGCGTAGGCACCCTTCTGCCACGGGCTGGAGCACGCATATACATATTCTTTTGCATGTTCGTGTTCACTCTGTCTTTCTCCCCCCCCCCCCCCCCCCACCATTTACGATTTGACGAGGTTTTAGTGGCCCTGCGCCGTGTACCGACAGTCCTTCCATTCTAACGGCCACCCGCCATCCTTCCATTTTTTTTTTACTGCCTGGGACATCCATCTGTCCATCCATGTTACTATCTTCCGTCTGTTTTACCAATTATTGCTCTCCATCCCTCCAGTCTTCCATGTTTTTTTTCACAACTCGTCCATCTACCCCCCTTTGCGTCCACCACCCGTCTTCCGTTTTTTACTGTCCTTTCTTTCATCTCCCCCCGCCCGGCCGCCCTCTCTGACCGCCTCCTTACTCCAGCCTCCCTCGCATCCTGCATCGCTTTATCGACCCATTTTATCCGTGCTTCCTTACTCCCTCGCCTTTTTACCGACTCGTCGCATCGCTCCTACCTTTATCGATTATCCTTTCCGTCGCCGTTTTACCATCCACCTTTGTTTTTCTTTTCTTTTCTATGAAAACTCACATACCAACCTTCGTCTCGCCTTCTACCGCCTCTCTTTCTTCAACACCTTTTGTTTCGTAACGCACCCCCAAGTACCTAACTAACTAACTATTAGCTAACGGTTATTTTCCTTTGCAAACATTGACAGTACTACTACGATCGCTCCTGAAATACCTATATGCGAACAGTGTGCCAGGGAGGTTAAGCTTGCGCAGCTCCGTGAGATTTTGTTCTTGTCTTCCCCCGGCTTTTCAAAGGTTCTTTCCTTCATTCTTTCTGCTTTCGTGCTGCGGTTCGTGCTTTCTTTTTTTGCGGTTCGCTCTTGGTGGTTCACAAAGTAACTTACACAAATTAACTGGGCCATACAAATTTTACTTTTGGCTGGGTAAGTTAATTTGTCAAGTAAGGTTAAGTGTAACTAAGTATCTAGGTAGGTTTCAATTCTCTCAAAATTTTACTGTTGGTGCTAATGCATTTATAGCCCAAGGTTCAAACACCCCCTTAATCGGGAACACCAAGTAAAAGTGGGTGGAACACATTTTGAGCAACATCTAATGTAATACATGGCCCCATATCTTCACTTGGAATCCTCCCAACTAGTCAAGAAAAAACTTTACTTTGAACCGTGCAAGTAAAGTAAACTGGGACCACTGTGGGAAAAGTTCCGGTAAGTAAAATAAAGTTAGCCGTGCCAAAATAAGAATCTATAGCAGGATTGTTTAAACAATTTGCGCCTAGATGCAAATCACCGTTTAAACGCGTGTTTAATCTAAACACGTTAAACGCAAGCGGCCCACGGGACCGCGTTTAACCGGGGCGGTTTAAACACGGTTTAAACCGACAAAAAACGCATTTTCATACCGTGGCTCAAACCTGCGACCTCATTCAAACAACCAACCCGAGACAATACACACCTCAACCAACTAGGCCATCTTTTATTTGATTGTTTGACTTTCAACCATCCTCCAGCCGACGAAGTAAAGGCTTGTAATATCAAATGAGTCGTGCAGGGGACAGATGAGGGCGCCTGAGATGTTAATCTCCAATAATGGATGCGAACTTTGGCCATATACGCTTCCCCGAATGAATGCTGATGCACCATTTTGAGTGCCGCACCTTGCGAGCCAATGAATTGCGTATCCGCTGATTCGCTGACTTTATTGCGAGGTGCACCGGTGAAAATCGGGTCGTCGTGCCTTGAATGCATGCACAAGAGTCTTGGACGGCATGTTATATGTCGAATCTTTCTGGCTCCTTGTCCACATACTTGTGCTTTCTGAGTTCAAAGGATATAAGTTGAGCTGAGGTATAGTAGGCTAGGAAATAGAATCAAAGTGGTATAACTATTGTTCTACGCAGAGTCTAATCCTATTAATTTGGCTACTCTTTGCCGAGCTTGTCAGCGCTGAGAGACCAACATTGGGCTCCCCAATTTAATCATCCCAGGTCAATTATTTCGGTCGGGGAATAAAAACAGTATGGACCGAAGGATTCAATGGCCAGTCGAATATACCGCAATTTAAATGCCGTGTGCGGCCTTCAGGAATTTCGGGACACCGCCGAGCTAGCAGCCGCCATCCGCCTATTTGAACAATACACGCCGCCAGCCATGTTTTTGGTGAGGGAATAGAATTCGGTCCTCAAAGGAGACATGGCTTGAGGCGATAATCCTGGTGATGTTGGTGGTTGAGCGGATGGTATCAATGGTCTTTTGGATGGTCTCGATGGGATCCAAGAATGACGTGTTCTCATACGGGTTCAAGATGCCTGCAACATCATTAACAAAGATCATACGAGAAAAAGGGAAGGTACGCACTCTTGGTATCCGGGGTGATGACATTGATGTCCCACTTTTCGAGGATATGGAACGGAACGAGGTTGTCGGAGAGCTTCTTGGTGTCGGTCTTGATGTTCGCGCAGATGATCTGGAACGTCAACAACCAGTTTCCTGCTTATATCGGTGAGAAGCGGAAGACTCAGATGTAAACACCTACCGCACTTAAGTGAAAATGAGATAAATAATCGATTTTTTCTGAGGGAAGAAAAAAACATAGCAGGACATGTATAGCCTACGGCGTAGGATGAAAGCACGCATGGGTAGTGTAGATGCAAATACACTGAGGATATTCGGAGTGGCCATGATACCGATGCTTGAATCGGAAGGGGATATATATATCTGGCAACTAAACAAAAGATATACTGAGTGCAATTGGCTTGAACCGATAAGAATATCAATAAAAAATTAAAACGCAAAAGAAACCGCCCGTGCTGAATTGGAGCAGTTAGAGCCTCAGCTTATTCGCCAGTCGGACTTCCTGCATTCGAACTTGAGGAGCTCATAGCGCTTTCCCCCCCCTTCGCGATGTGCATGGGATAGACTTCAAATCACCTGCGTCATACTCCGTTATCCAGTTGTTCAACTTGAAAAAAAAAGCTCGGGGCTGGTTAGTGGATCAATTTGGGGCAGCTGAATTGATGTGTGATTATTGCTGAACTTCATTTTGGAAATTGAACTGCATGGAAAGAAAAATCAGCCCGCCTCGAACGAGGGCTTTTTCAATCACTTCCAACTCCTCTCACTGGAGAGGAGCAGGCGCACACCATGCGTGACATGTCTATGTCTTAATTAACAGATTTTTGGGTGGCTGGAAACAGTCAGAGCTGTGATCAATTAAATGTATGTGAGTAATTCTACAAGGAGTTGCACAGCATGAGCGGGTGCTCAATCCACGACTTACAAGTATGCATCAGAGTTTAATCCGGTTTAGGTATTTGAAAGCTGGGCGAAGTGGGAATCAAGTCTTGTTCACTGATAAAAATTGCTTTGGGGCCGAGACAAAAGCCATCATAAATGGACATCACCAAAGGACATCTTGGCCTAGTTGGTTGAGGTGTGCATTGTCTCGGGTTGGTTGTTTGAATGAGGTCGCAGGTTTGAGCCACGGTATGAAAATGCGTTTTTTGTCGGTTTAAACCGTGTTTAAACCGCCCCGGTTAAACGCGGTCCCGTGGGCCGCTTGCGTTTAATGTGTTTAGATTAAACACGCGTTTAAACGGTGATTTGCGTCTAGACGCAAATTATTTAAACAATTGTGCTATGGTTACTGCCAAAATTAGGTGGTAAGTAAAGTTCCAAGTTAGGAAATAAGTTACTTTATTGGCTCTCGAGGAATGTCACTTTCTCCGTGCGGAGAGTTGGCGTGGGGAGATGGTCCCACGCATCGAAAGGCGGATTGTCGATCTTATTCCCTTCGTGATATTGATAGACGATGTACACAATCACGTAGAAGAGGGATTCGAGATCGATAGAGATGAGGCGGAGGAGGACCAGATACAAGGAGGTCCACAGACACGTACGGTGCAGTTCTGGTGCGGTGTTTCGATGTTGAGCGAGGCCATTGGCCCAGGTGTTCCGATAAGTCGAAATCGTTCACGACGCCGCAAAACTTCCCGTTTATCTTGCAGTACATCAAATTATTGAGACTGATGTTACGATGCATGATATGAGCGTTCTCATATAGCCATCGGTAGCCTGTCGGGATAAGATTCATGAAGATACCGTGGAAAGCTTCACCCAATTCAGCCGCAGTCGTCAGCTTCGTAATCGAATGAAGTTCCTCCTGAACTACGATGCGCAGAACCCGGGGTTCATAGCCATCCCCAAAATGGTGAGCTAGATGCCGCTGAGGAGAACTATCACCGAATTCTTTCTCCTCGGCGTGCAGATCTTCGGGAGGTGGTCGAGAACCCGGGTATTACAACGCTCGGTCGCCAAATCGGTGGCTGTCTTGAGGAGATCGGCCTCAGCCGTTCTGGTTATGGCCTAGGAACCGGTGTGCTCAAAAGAAGATGATATCCCCATTGATTCGTGGTGAGGTTTGCGACACCTTCGAGCATACTCAATGCTCATGAATCGCGCGGGGTGCTGTGCGAAATCGAAGGGCTCCGATTTAACTATGATGGTGCGGTCATAGTACAGCAGCTCGATGGATGTGTTCGTGATGAACGCGCCGATGGCGTGGCTGCGAAGGCCACCGTACGTCAGCAGCTCGAGCGCAAAACTGGTGCACTGCGTCCGCGGAGCCTCCTTCTTCCCCGCATTCGCTGGGGACGCACGCTTTTCGCTGGACCTGCCTCACGCAGAGCTCATGCGAAAATCACGGAAGAAAATGTCGAATCGATTTTGGACGGCGCGCGCGTCACCGAGCCTTCAAGCTGCGACTGTTCGAATATGAAGATGGATGCGTTATCAAAATGCGCGGGTGGATAGATCTGTGTTATATCCAGTGTCTGAAATATCCAATTTCAACGCTCACAGCGATAAATGCTTTCAGGGGGGGGGGGATATATTATACTCGCATGGTCCAACAAGTGAACAACAAGTTTACGGAAGACTAACAAGCAGTATTGTAAGGGTGGTTATCCGTCCAAGAAACTACGAGAAGCCAACCGAACACAACATCATTCCAGGTGGTAGATCATCACAAGACGCTGATAAGCCTGAGACTGGCCGACCGCTTATATGGCAGGACATCTGGTTAGAACCTCGTGGGACCTGACCACAAGCAGAGTACGCAAGTGTACAGGGGGAGCTTGACTCTCCCCCCAGGTAAAAATCCCCAGTGTCCACCAGTCTCAAGAATGTTGTCATAAGTCATCCCTTTGCAGATGTGTGCGACTGCCACAGTTTATGATCTGCCTCCGAAGAGACAAACTACAACTAAGCACCTGTCTCCTGAGAAACAGCGGAAGAGCGATGACAACATCATTCTATCTGCACAGAGAATCGAGAAGCGAAGCTCATCCAGACAGCGGCGGCATGAACGAACGAGATAGCATCCAGGCCATGACGGCAATTACGCCAGTCAGTGACAGCGCCAAGACATCAGCTGTCAGGATCGGCGCTGTGCGGGACATGTCGGGAGGCGTCCCGAAGGCTCCGATCGTCGCCAGAAGTGCCAGCGAGGCATTGTCGCCGGTCGACTGGGGGCTAGCAGAGATGCGGGGATCGAAGTACGCCATCGGCGAGGTGTCCTGGAGGTCATGTGCCGCGCCTGTGGTATGCCCATCGACCAGGGCCCGCACAAGGGAGTGGGTGCTGTAGGCCGGTCAGTGATCCATTCCCACCAATCCTTCGGGGTTTGCGTCGTGCATCCACGCCCCGGACAGCGCCATGGGATCCTGGGTTATATCGGCCATGTCTCCGTGCGAGTCGGCCACTGCAGCGGTGTCCCAGCAAGAAATCGGACCCGTCTTCAGTGAAGCATCCAAATGACCATATGGGAGCAGGGAGCGGGCCAAGTCCTGAGAATCACCGAGAGGGCTCCAGGGTGTCCATACCCCGGACGGTATATCGATATCCAAGGCCGCAGCAAGGCAGTCCGGCGAAGTTTCAAAAAGTGACATGGTGGTTCCGGTGGTTGAGATCCAACTTGCATCCAACTCGCTTTTGTGAATGATGCAGTTATGTGCAACCCGTTCTCTGCGGTGCATCTTCGTCTTTTGACTTGGGATTGTGGGCCGTGGCGTTGCCCGGCAAAACTCGCACTTAATTGCAAAGTACCTGTCTATCAGAGTGAGTGATGAGGCCTAGAATTTCAGCGGAAATGATAATGACACTCACAGTTCAACTTCTCTCGTTCATTCTCGTACAAAGGTGTGTCGCAGCGGCCCACCACCGAGGAGAGAATTAAGGTTAAGTCAGTTGAGTCCAAACTCGCTTTTGGAACATGTTTATTGGGTAAAATATTCGGACAAGGGTGGTTTAAATTTAAAAAAGCTTTGGCTCCAGTGGATTGAATTAAACATCCGCTAAACACGGGATGCAAGAGCAAGAGATCAATATTCATATAATCAATTGGACATATTGACAGTGAATATCGCTCAGCATTGTAAAATTTGTGCACAATTTTCTCGGTGAAGTGGAGAAAAGATATGTAATAAACATGTTGAATCTCAGGAAAGTTCTGCGCAGCCGGGCTTTAAATTATTCACTGGTTGTGCTGGTCGAACGGATTGTGCTAGAAGCAAAGCTGTAAGCCGCTGTCCAGTATGCATTCAGGATGGAAAGTTCCCGCTTGGGCGAGGCGACGCTGCCGCTGCATGCGCCGCGCATGCGGCCTGGTACTTAAATTTTCAAAATAAAGCTCCAGAGCCTCCGCCGACTAGTTATGGACAAAAAAATAGCAACAACATCGAGGGTGAGTTGGACACACACCGCTCAAAGTGGGGCTGCAGTAGAAGCATATAACGGAGAGATGAGGTCAATCAGGCCGATTGGCTGAAGGAATGATGTCTGCAGTCTGGGTATTACTGAAGTAAAGGTAGTTTCAGTTTCTAGCCACAACATTTAAAGACAGCACCAGAAAACGAGAAACTCTATAGGAAGCTGAATTAGACTCAAATAAAGCCATTCTCATACTTTTATGTGTTACGGGCCAGCGGACAGAGTTTTATTGAGTGCCGTCAGGACGGCAACTTCAATGATTCCCGGCCCATCCGCCCATTAGTTATGGCAAAAAAAATAGACAGCAACCACAGGGTGGGCCGCAGAGTGGGCTGTACACACCGTTCAAAATGTAGCTGCAGCAGAAGTAAATAATGGAGAGACAAAGACTATGGGTCAGATGCAGAAAAGGTGCCCAAATTTGCGGTCTCTAGCTCTGTTGCAAATTTTAGTTACGAGTACTTCTGTTTGCAGATGTTATCGTCCCTTTCAAATCTGAGGGGACCTAAAATCCATTTGAGACCGAAATCTGTGAGGGACTTGATAGTGGCTGTGTGAAACCGATTTTATCACTGCCACTAAATTCAATATGTTTTACCCTGTTGAAAATAGTGGCTGGGGAGTTGCAGTTGTTTACGTACTCGGGGGAAAATGCCCCCTACTCGGTGAAAAAACATAACCCCCTTAAACAAACAAATTTTTTTTTTGTCATTGCCTGCCCGGACATCACCGGTCTTCAGATCACGCCGAATGTAGCCTTCGGCGTTGCCTGCCGGTGCGTAATCGATCGCCGTTTAAAATGCTCAATCTCGGCGCGCTCTAGATTTTATGACCGGCACCCACCTCGCGCACGGCCGCTTCCTCCCCACTCCTCCTATTATTCTTTTTGAGTCCTTGGCTAACTACTACCTTTTACAATGTGTTTGTCTCCATGCTCTAACCTTGAATGCGACGAGGTGAGAGCATATCACCGGATCCGACCACGTTAAATAAAGAGTGTCTACTTATATATATCTTTTTGTGTGGTCAAGAGGAAGCACCGTATTCACGCTATCACCTGTCCCCCTGACGACACATAGATTAAATTTAAAGCAAATCCAGATGTAGCGGAACGACCTAGGTTCGGAGCAAGCCCGCTCCGGCCCGGCAAGCCGGCCCTTCGCTGAAGGGGCTTGCTTCAAACTCTGCCAAACAAGGAGCTCACTCATCGCCTTTCACCACTTTCAATTCTTCACAGAATGCTTAGGTGTAAAATGTGTCCTGTAAAGTGTATCATTGACTGTCCCTCAGCAATTTTTCCTGCATATTTCTGCACCCAGGCACTTGTCTATCGTCGTGTCAATGTCAGCTTCATACATTTCTCTAAATTGCCCACTGCAGGTCGAGGATGATGCCCCTTCAGCTTTTCCAAGGGAAATATATTGTTTAGTACCGTCGTCGGTGTACTCTCAAATTTTCCTACGGTGTTCAGATCTCATGTGGCCAACAGAGAGCTTGCGCGGGTGGGTCAATGTGAGAGTCATGTGACAGGTGATAGTCCAGCACCATCGTGCAGCACAGATTTTGAAGCAGAAACTAATGTTTTATATCTTTAATCTACTTATAAGTATGTCATACTTGCTCCAAATGACTTTGGACTCGCAGAATACCGCGCAAACAATATTAGAATTGAATGATCCAAATATAGTGTAAATAGAGCTCTTTGTCGTCTTGGCTGTCCAGAAAGTCCAGAAATCGTCAGAAAGGGTTGGTATAGAGGTCATACAGGCTTTCCTTAGATCCGTATATTTTCTTGGGCTCATCTTACTGCGAACAAAGGTGTGTGTTCACAAGCTGTCACGTTCTGGCTGTGGGTCACAGCACGTCACAACAGCGGAACCCGATGAAGAGCATCATGAAACTCGACATCCAAGGTAGTTACTGCCAGAAATTAAAATATATCCCAGAGAAGTATTCGGGGAAAAGCTTCAAATGAAATTTCCTGGAATTCTGTCGAGAAATGAATATTTGGGAGGCTTCGCAAAAAAACCGTGTTTTCGTCCATCTTTCACTCTCCAGAACACAGTGAATTTTAGGTATACTGGTGCGGGATAAAAGCAAAAGGTGTAGCCATACTTACAAACTAAAAACTATACCAACTGACCCCATGTGTCGGAGCCGGCGTTGCTTTGGTAAGAGGTGATTTCCAAGCCCCTCAATTTCTGGACTCTGCAGCAAGCCCCTTCTGACGGAAGCGTGTTTGGCTTGTTTGTTCGCTCCGGCATGTCATCGGCATGTTCGGCATCGCGCGGCTTCGTCAGAACGGGGCTTGTACCGAACCTAGGAACGACCTGTCTCAACGCAGTGTATGGCATTGTTTGGCAGAAGAGGGTGCGTTAATTTGGTTCTGTGTGGCAGAAGAAGGTGCCAGTATTTGGTTCTGTATATTTCTCCAGCAACAATCCTGAGGAGAAGCGCGGCATTGACAAGACGAAGAAAAAACATTCATTTGACGTGAAGTACATGCCGTTTCGATGCACTACATTCCCCAGCACATTCCCCAGCACATTCCGCTGCGCCGTGCCGCAAGACCGCATGCGGTCCTCTTGCAGCACGCACTACCGGGTACGACGTACCGCGTCGAGGTACGCTCACGCGTGATGTGATCCGCGCTTCCCCGTTTCAATCTTTCGTTTGCTGTGGAGAGGCTGCGGCATGCTGAGCCTCTTGTGGAGCTCATTCGACAACGCGTGATCTGCCCCCTACTCGGTGAAAAATCAAAACCCCCTTAAACACAGACAAAAAACTTTTTTACCCGTGCCTTAATTTGGCTATATGAATGGACATTACCACACATCGGATCATGCTGAGCATCCTTTCTCAGTGCTAGTGTTGCCGTTGAGTCGAGTCGGGTCGAGTCGAGTCGTAACTCGATCGCCCACTCGATCGATCGAGTTTGGTCGAGTTAGGCAGGTGAAAGTCCCACGCTTAGATGTCAGGTTCCCCTTAGCTTGCATCCATTGCAATTCAATAGATTACAGATGACCGGGTATTAATATGGTACAGGCCCTTGTTCTGCTGTCATATTTTCCAGCAAATCTGCAAGTTCCTCAGCTTTTCCATCCAAAACTTGAATTCCCGAATGGCGGCCTCCGTTAGAGGGTGAAAGTCGAGGCCAGCGTGAGATTGCACATCTACGGCCCTCTGGAGCGCAACAGAGGCATGGAATCGACTCGACCATTGTCGAAAACGCGATGGTGGTAGGCGGATGCGGACTGATACGAGATCACGCGATCATGAGTACTGATATTTGGTAATGTCCCATTTGGGTCGCACTTGCGAATATATTGAGTTTTTATTCACCACGGGCCATTTTTGCTCATTCAAAGTCTCAATCTGATAGATACACATTTTAGTATCTGAACGAGAGGAGATTGAGTGGCATTTGAGGCGGATTTACACATTTTGGCCATTTTGGGACCAAACTCGAGTCACAACTCGACTCGACTCGATCACATCGAGTGACACGACTCGATCATCGAGTCAAGTGCAAACTCGAGTCCGACTCGACTCGACGGCAACACTATTTCTCACTTCATCCGGTATAGATATGGATATCCGGGTCGTTTTTTTCATCTGTGCCTCATTTCTCACTTTACATTTTCTATTTAATTCATGCTACTTCTCGACTCTCAGACCTTACCGTATAACCGCGCCCCTAGGTTGCCTCGCTGGTTACCCCTCCAAATATAGGTTGATGGCGGCCCAGGGGCCGTGATCGATACACGTGATGCCGTCGCGTCGACGCGCTCCTCACCGTTTCAGTCAATCCGCCGTGTTTTGGGGCAATTTATTTATTTATCCACACCTGTATTCATGCTCTGAGCTTGGCGGAGGCACTTCAATGCCTATTAGGAGCCATAGACTTGAGCATGAAATAGAGCAACTTTCTCAAATAGTGCCTATAAATTGAAGTATTGAATCCAATAAGATGTATGGAGGGACACTGCGAGTCTGAAATTATGTACTGTCATGTATTGAAAGATTTCATTGAGTTCCTAAGGAACAAGGACCCATTTCACATTTTTTACAATGCATACTGTTGAGATATTTGGGCCTGAGATCCCACTGATACTGTAGCCTCTGAGATAGGATTCTTGGGTGATTCAAGAGGGAATAAACATATTTCATCACACTTTCAGTACTTTTCATCAATTATTTTGCCCACTCAAATATATATTCGTCCACCTTTAACTGATGCTTCCCAGGTGAAATTTTCTATTCAACTTGCAATTAAACCAGGTTTGAGAGCGCCTTAAGGGATCAGATAGTTAGAGATACACTGGGACACTTTTTATTCCAGAGTTTGCATTTACACAGACCCAAAAAACATGGTGTATATATATATATTGAACTCATGGATCATGTGAATTGTCCGGAGAGAAGCCCCTTTCTGTTTGCGGCGCCCAGAAACTGCTGCCTCATTCCAGGTCCACATATTGAGACTGCTTGGGTATGTGTTATATCGGTCTATTTACTTCAACTGTTGTTATCTTCGGTGGTCATAATATCCGATTTGTTTAACCGTTCTATAATTAATACCTCTAGAGAGAGAGAGAGAGAAAAAAAGGAAGTATGAGTCGACATGCCGGGCCCTGCCACGGCCCTTTACCCCAAGTCTGGATTTCTGAAGGCTCGACAATTAGTATCCCTTGTGATCGCTGCCTGAAATTTCTAATTTTGTGCCTCAAACTGGCCCTGACCTTGGGCACTCTCACCCATCTGACCGCGCCATGACCGAGCCATGACCGCCTCATCGAGTTTATCCCTATCTCTTGCTAGTCTCTCCTAGACAGACGCTTCAACAAGGTATCAACTCATGCCTCGTTTTGTTCCTTCCAAACACTTGTCTTGACCTCCAAGTGCATGACCTTAGCCCGGCCTGGGAGTGGCTCGCGCATTTCACTGTCGGCTACTGCTCCAAAAAAGCTCATTGGTCGCGCCCATGCATTTCTTTGGGGCTTTATCCCCATGCCCTGCGCACCAACGATTCTCATTGAGATCATTTTTCTGTTGGTTTTAATCTACTGTTTTAATTGAGTTTTCAACCTCATTTGATTATACACTATTGTTCACTGGAGCTCGAGATCAGCCCATGATCACGGCCGGAAATATGTCACCGAGACGCCCCGCTAATTCGCTCCTTGAGCTGGCCGTATGCGAATTCTCTTAGGCTGTTCTATTCTCATATTTCTTTCCTCGATCACTTCACCTTCATTTACCCCGCGACTATATAATACTGTACTATTACAATCAAATCGACAGGGGGGGGCGACGCGTGACTCAAGTTTCTGATTCGACATTTCGACAACTGCAAATATTTTGCGTGACGGCCGAAAAAAAAACGACAAATTCAAGAGAAATCTGGCAGAAAATGGGATTTTTCATGTGGGTACGTCGATTTTGGGCGTGACAAATGCCTGCAAAATTCGACAAACACCCGGGTGACGAGTGACGGAGTACCAATATTCCACATCGACAGGTACCCGCGTGACGGTGACTGTCGATATGATTGTAATAGTACAGCACTCTCGCGTCATGTTCGTTTCATTCACGTGCATTTTTCACTGCAAAATAGCTTTTCCACCTAATCCGTGTGTACTTCACTTGATATTGAAGGTTAAGGTACGATCGCCGCCTTTCTTCGCTCATTAAAGGTATTCAAGACGCGATTGAGACAGTAACGATTCTCAAGTAAATGACCCTGGCATGAACCTTGAATTGCCGTGCAGGAGGCTCCGATAAGATTTGTCGAGCGGTAGGCGCCAGTGAGCAGCATACAAAAACCTAGGCGCGTTTCATGGAGAAAAGTGAGACATATCCAGGTGTAGGGCGGCGCTGGCGAGCGGATAGCACTCGAGTGCGACAATTCTAAATAGCGAAGACGACTCTGGACGTCGACCACCGCGTCGGGAAAGGCGGATCGTGTTCAAATTTCACAGCCTGCGGATTCAATGCGATATCCTCAAACTTTCTGTGGCCAGCTTAGACCGTACTTATTCCTGCATGTCCGTCAAAGTAAGGAGTACGAAGAGCGAATCATTTTCTAGTGCGTCTCCTTCCTATTATCCTGAAGAAACCGGCGTGGCAGAGCCGTATGACCGACGTGTGGAAATTTATCCACACGTTGGCCTCGGTTCTAAAGCAGTTTTATGTTTATTCTTGCCTACATCACTGTTTGTACAGTAAATTACCGCCCACCGTGCTTAATGACTATCTTGTTGCCTTCGACGCTCACAAGCGCGAGCCAGTGCGGCCTAGCGGCCAATTCAGTGTCTTCAACGTGCCAACCAGTGAATTATCCAACCACGAAGTGCGCAACTCGGCGTGCTAAACCCATCGACACCTCGGATTCACGCGGAATCTGATTCCCGACCATTTCGACACCCTATCGTCGCCCTCCACTTCGACACTTTCAGCATTATACCCACACTCCGATATGCTCCTCTATTCTTCATTCTTATCACTCTATAATCGACTGGCCACCAATCACTGCATTCCAAGGCCCCCTAGACTCAGTGAGCCTAACTTTGTCTAGGGTCAGTCTAGGTGTGTTTGGTCCCTAGGCAGACCCTGTGTAGGGTCCTAGACGGATATTTTGCCTAGGAGTCTCCAACTCTGTGTAGCCTCTGTGTAGTTGTGTTCGGGTGTCTCTGTCTAGCCAAGTGTAAGTCAGTCTAGGTTAGTTTGGGTGAGTGTAGGTGCCTAGTCAGACCAAATCAGACATACTTTTATGCCTTTCGCTCCAAAATCCTTATAGGGGGTTCCGTTGATCATCAGCGCATCAACGTTGATCCTGCCGTCGGCGCATCGCACGTGAGACGACAAAGATGCCACAATAATGCCAGCCACAACATTCGCTTGCGGCTTGTCGCTCGGAGTTCATTTAGGTCCTCCTTTGGGCTCAAGCACGTGGTTCCTCCTTCATTCCTCCTCTTCCACCTGCCCAGTACATGTACCGGGTGTTTCCACAACTAGTCCATGACTCATGATGCAAGTGTCTGGCGGCAAGGGAGTTGCTAATGTTATATAGCCAATTAGAACTCGTCTGTATTGAATTTGAACACATCGGTGTAACTCCATTTAAGTCGGACGGAAGCCGGATGGACGATACCATTAATCATTCATTTTAAATTTGTGATTAGATCTTGCTTCCAGATTCGAGTTTATGTGCTACTTCCGATGACTCAAAATACTTCTATACATTGTGGGAGGATGTTTAGCAACTTATTTTGACGCAACAAGTAGATGGTGAGTCTGTCTAGGTACTATACTGACCTAGACTGACCCGAACTGAGTTCGGCAGACCGAGTCTGACCTAGACAGAGCTACAAAGAGCCTAAACAGACCTACACAGACTCTGTCTAGTTACCTAGGCGCAGATCTGTGTGTAGGTATGTCTAGAACACCTAGACTCAGCTGAGTCTAGGGGGCCTTGGAATGCAGTGAATCCTTCCGCAGACTCTGCATCCCGGGCAGCAAACTTCCACACCGGCAAGTACCGAGGGTGCTGCCTAAATGTCCGAGATGTTCGGTGCAATCTCTCAAGGAGAGAATTAAAAGCATTCATGCAATAAACATCAGAAGGCAAAGCAAAGCAAAAAACTATCTGTTAAAACGGTCCGCACGCGCCCGTGCTGTCGGTGAAGCAATCCTTACTAACAGAAAGTATTGTGAGACACCGTTCTCTCGAGCACTTCCTCCTTGAAATTTCCCCAAAGTATCAGTTGGACAGGATCTATATATCACAGGATTATTTACAGGGAAATCTATTTGACAGCAGGTTAAATCGCCTGAACCGCACGGCCCTAGATCTGTCTCTGAAAATCTTTTTTTCTCTCCCGATCCCTCGCCAGTATGTCTTGTTCATTTGCCGGAAGGTCTACCTGAGAATTCCGTGGCGATGCTTCTACGTTGGGGAGTACTTTCAGCATGGATCCGCTGTGGCCCTGAGGTGCTGATGATTTTGGAGGGAAGGCATCACTGTCCACCACCATCCCATCGTCGTTCTGATAGATCGTTGCGAGCTCGATATGAACTGATAGACATCTATTGGTGGGGTCAGTGGGGTTCCGGAGTGTGTGTGCACCATCTGTAGACGCGGGATCTACGCCACGAATATCTTGGACGAAGGTGCGCAATGCACGAACCAACGCCTTAGCTGAACATCAGGGAACATGCGAATACATTTCCCACCATCTGACTCACTGGATCCATAACGGCGAGTAGGGCATACAGGGCGGCGCGGCCTCCATACACGGAATCACCTGTTCCACTAATTTGTTCGAGAGTTTCAGCTCAAATGGAATAACTCACCGACAAGTAGGACGTGGTAATCTGTCCAGTTGTGAACGCCGTCCTGTCGCGTGTCGTGGATGACGCACGCAACACTGGCGAGATTGATCAACGCAGAGGAGATCGGATAGGCGACTGAAACCAATGTCAACTGGGAGCTTTGGTTGGAGGAGACATCTCACCGATGCGCAATATAATATTTCGGTAGAAATTGGCATGAGCAAGTTGAGTATCCTCGATAATCACAGAAGCCAGAGTGGCATCGGCTTGAATACGGTTGCGTCGAAGCTGCGATGACACACGATAAATATCTTCCAGCACCGGGACGTCGAGGAAGCGAACCTGATGCCGGAGCATATACCAGACAACAGTAGATGTAGTGATGACCTCGCCGGCAACGGTCAATAATATCCAGAATAGTTGGGTCCCGATCTGCCGCAAGGCGATGAGACCGTTGTATCTCGGTCAATATTTGCATACCTGCCACCCTAGCCTTTTCCTCGGGTCATCACTCGAGTACCAACAGTCATTGAGAAGGGGATCCCATCTGCACGTCGAAGTTTTATCAGCAAGGTCTATGATATATGATGTAATGTAATAATCACCCATATTGCTTCAACGCGTACGGAGGCACAGTCAAGCAAAGGGAAATAAGAATTGACCCGGCGATGTAGAACTTCTCCATCTTCTGGCCATTTACTTGGTGAACAACGACAAGCCTAGGACTCGTCTAGACATATCGCGGCTAGTCTGGAATATGGGAAGCTCACTGAAGATTGAGAGCAATAGAAAAGAGCAAGAAACTCGACGTTTCGAGTGTAAACTTTCGCTGCAAATCAGCGTCGGGTATACCGCAGAAGGGTAGACTAACTTGGAGTAGGAATATATCGAAACCGCATGCCCAGGTAGGACCAGTGAACTTCCCGCCAATTGTATTTGTTATCCCGAAGATAGTGCTGATTCACAATTAGACGCAAGCTTCGTAAAACAGACAAGCTTACTTGGCCAGCAGTGCGCACACCAATATTCGAAAGCTGACTCTGTCAAGATGTGCTCTGCAGCGCGGGTTTAAGGCGACTACGCCGATCACGACCAGGACAGCGCCGCAGAGCGCCGCCCCGACCAAGGACGTCATTGCCCATACCCGGTTTCTACGATCCAGTGAGCATATGTCTCCAATCCTGAGACTCTTCACGCACGATAGATCCACCAATTGAGGTGTCCACACGAAACCCTCTTCATGAGCCATGGCGGGAAGAAAACGAAAGGACTCGCGCGTTGCACCATCCCGGTCGGAGAACCCACGCCAGTACAAGGGTAGTTGATTAATGAGATAGGAAATGATGCCCGCCCAATAATCGGCAAAAACCGAGTCTAAATTTTTTTGCGGTGTTGGAAAGTTTCCAAATTGTCTTATGGAAGGTATTTTGGACGCAGATAGTATGTCGTCAGGCTCGAGTGGTCCCGGCTCTTACGTCCTTTTGCACTAGCCGACGGCATGATTGTGGCGTTTTGAAAGCATCGCAACTGACTGTTCGGTGATCAGAGTTGTTGATGATAGACTGCGGTAGACTGAAGTCCGCGGAGGCCGTTTGGAAGGCAGCCACAGGCACTATTTGAATCAATCAACTGGCCGCAAGGGCATGTGCGGAGAAGAAAGAAAAAGCTTGACTCTGTCAACTCGGGGACGGGGAGTCGAACCTGCCTATTCTTTCAGCTGAAGTTGCATACATATGGCAACGGTGCCCTGTGCACCACACCCGAGTTTCCACACCAATCACCTCGACAGCTCAAGAGGTGGATGGGGGTGAACAGGTACCCGGTCCGCCGTATTAGGTATACAGCATTCTTCCCCTTTCCCGTCTGCCATTCCCAGTTGCACCCGTGAAATAATCCTTGAAATTAAATCTGCCGAGCTAGAGGAGTGAGAGTAGGAGCAAAAACACACAGCTCCTTATCCAAATTGAGTTGAACCTCGACCTACTGTCTACTTACCGGGAATAGCATCCGCAACCGATTTCCTGCTCGTATTTCATCCCTGGATGGGGCGGAGTTTCTTGGCTGTATGTGTGGAAAGAAATACTCCCTTGGCGTCATGCCTGGGCAGCGGGCTGGTATTGAAGGAATTAGATTTCTCCGATAGCATCCGCAGTCGCGTCTGCATCTACACCGCCAAAGTGCCGACAGGTTACCTTCAGCTGGCAAGGTCACCTTGCAGACATGTTTGGCTCAACCTGGTATCAGGTGGTAATGATGTGGTTATCAGCTGTACAGTGCAGGTTACATCGCAGCTCACCTCCACCTGTCTTATCATATATTGGCCAGCTTTTTCACAAAGCTGGCTTCCACAGTCAATAAATTATTATATTACAAACAAAACACTTCGCATTCAGGAAAATTAAATCATTCAGGCCTATTACTTACCTAAATTTCGTTCTGCCACGACATTCAAATGTGTTTTGGTTTGCGCGAAGTTCACGTCAAGTGTTTGGAACTCCGCCATCAGCACGTGAATGGGCTGTGCATGTTGATGTCGTCTCGGCTCTCTTTCTTCCTCCGCCCACCATCTACCCTACCCGGATCACTGACAAGACCCCCCTCTTTTCTACCTCGTGTCATCTATCCTTCGCCCACCATAACTACCCCTCTGTCTTGAATCACTACAAGACTCCGCTTCTTCCATCGGCTTTCCGACGCATACATCTCGCACTCGTTTCCGTGTCCGTCAACATCCTGAATCTTCCAGGTCATCAAGCAGCAGAATCAAGCTCGGCAAGAACAAGTCAATACTCCGAAGTTGTGCTGTGTATGCTATGACCCATCAAAAAAGAAGGGAACATCGATGTACTAAGCTTTTCTTGTCGCTGCCACCCAGACTCGCCAATGAGAAGAATCTCACAGCAGCCTTCTCTCCATAATACCTCCGTTACTTGGCTGCTATTCTATGTTTGAAGCTTGAAGATCTTTATTCAAGTATCTACACGCCACCTCAAGTTACAAATATTGTCAATGACCTCAATAATCAACACATCAACGCTAACCCATACTTTCTTGGACGCAATATGGCTTCTGTTTTCGTTCTTCATCTCTTCAACCTACTGCTCATCAACGGACTTTTTCTCACCGCTGAGTGATTGATTTCTGTGGGCTGTCATGCTGTTCCCTGCCACTGCAACGAATCCAGATTTGGTCCCATGGACTCCCATTGCTCAGTCCATCATTTTTGCTTTTGCTTCATACCGCACACTGACCAGTATGTATGTTTACCAGACACTTGTACTTCTATATTCCGTGTTCAACACGGAGACAGTTTGTTCCTGTGTGGTATATGTATCTATCTATGGATATAGTAGACATGAATGCATTGGATTGAATTGATTGGTAATATGTGCATCCTGGAATATTTCATTGATATTTTTCTTCTGGCTGACCGTGCAGCTGCTTCCAGAAGAACCGTCCAGCTGGCAGCCACATCGAGCTGGCCACAGTCTGAGGCCATAGGCTCCTAAACCTGGAATCCACCTGACAGCAACTGGTGGCCAGCTTAAATCGACATGTTGCAAACATGTCATGTACAGCTGGCAGCAACGTGCCGGACAAATGGCGGTGTAGGAAATGTACAATTGCCGCAGATGTAACAACTTATAGATTGAGATTAGTCTCAGTGTGAAGGTAGAGGAAGGGGTATGGACCATTTCTCACTGAAGGCACACTTAGAGCCCTACTGCCTACTTGCCACACACCCGGATGAGAGTACTGTACTGTATTATTACAATCAAATCGACAGTCACATGTCACGCGGATACCTGTCAATGGTGAACTTTGGTGGTTCATCATTTGTCACCCAGCGGTTTGTCGAATTTTCCAGGTGGTTTTTCACCCCCAAAATCGATGTTCCCATGCAAAAAAGCTCAATTTCGGCCCGATTTCTGTTGAATTTGTTGAATTTTTTTCGCCCATCACACAAAAAAATTGGCGGTTGTTGAGTTGTCGAATTGGAAAAATGAGTCACGCATCACCCCCCCTGTAGATTTGATTGTAATAGTACAGTACATTGATTTTCGAGATATATTGTCCCTTCAGCATTGTACCTGGGCAGTGAGTGTTCTTCAAGGAATAGATTTCTTGATTCATTAGGCAATTGCGGCTCTGCAATCGATTGGATCAAATCGATGCCGGATGTGGGCCGCGAGGCGACAAACACGGCGAGTGAAACTACGACCTGCTGCCCATGTGCTTGCCCGGAATGTACACATACCAATGGTGCGCCATGTACTACACCCGATACCTCTATTGCAGACCTGGATAAGAGCAAGTTTAGGGATGGTCACGGGTACGGGTTCGGGTATGAAACAGTTGACCCAGACCCGAACCCGGAAAACCCGGACCCAAACCCGCGGGTCTACGGGTTGTCCACGGGTTGTCCGAATTGATCGGATCACGCCTGCCGAAGCCTGCCGGGAAGGTTTAACACCTTCAAACATGAAATATGTTGACTAATTATGCTTTTTAAATACATCGGGTGCTTAACAAAAGGTTGGGAGTACCTTTGATAGCTGGTAGTGATGTCCAACTGCCCTGAAATGAGTTAAATTCCATAACAAATTCGATGTTCCCAGACCCGCGGTGTACCCGAAGGGTTTCGGGTCTACTAAAATGGGGACCCGTACCCGTACCCGGGCCGACCTGACCCGGAAACCCGCCGGGTTGACCCGTACCCGTGACCATCCCTAAGCAAGTTTGGTTATGAGTACTTATGTAATAAGTCTTGTCTCTTTCAGAATGCTTGATCAGCAAAATCATCGATTTTTTCCTGTGTTATGCTCAAAACGTTGAGGGATTTTTTAGGGGCTGTGCTATTGAAATTAGTCGCTATGCTTAATTTCCATTCAAAAAATCGTATTGAAAATAGCGGCTGTGTCATTGTTCATGTTATTTTGAGATCATTGATGGATTTTTCACCGAGTCATCTTTTCCAATTTTTTTTTGGTCTACCGGTTAATTGGGTAACTGGATATCCGAGCTCTATCTACGTCTTAATCTAATCTATGGATAATTGCACCAGACCCCGGTTGGCTACTTCAGCATCGTAGATGAGCTATCAACATGCTGGTGTTTTTTCTTTGCCTTCCACCCTCATAGCTGTTTTCTTTTGGAGTACACGGCCTTGTACATGCCCTTGTCTATCTCGTTGTATGCCCTCAGTGTTATTTTGGGATCATTGATGGATTTTCACTGAGTAATCTCCGTGAAAAAAACTTTTTGTCATTCAGTTAAGCTCAGTTGCTTGGATAGTGAGGTAGGGACTCAGCCTCAATCTTATCTTATCATGGTGGTTGCTTGAGCATTGAAACACTTATTATTCCAACGATGCTCCCATCCTGGAGGGTAGAAAAAAAACTGGCTAGAGGGGAACTATGCCCACAATTGTATTTTTTAACTTCTGCATGGTGTTCATACATGTGTCCCTTGTCTGACTTGAGAATGTCACAATATTGTTCGCCATCCTCAACTCTCAATTTCCTCATGTTCTGAACTACGGTTATCCAATCATTATGCAACAGACCTCATGTTTGCATGACTCGGATAGCTGCATACCTTCTTGTGTAAACAGGCATATTCCGCATCTATGTATACCCTTCAAGTTGCATCTACCAGGAATACATTCCATGTACTCTAATTAATATTTAAAGTCTCCACTGGCATACACCTGTGTGTGAATCTAGCCAGCTGCATGTCAAGCAGTGAACGGAGACTATGACTACAGATTTGGAAAGAACACTCGCCAAGTCCTTGCACACTGCAATTATGAGGTATAAATTATGAAGCTAGTGAATAGTAGCAATCTGAAAAAAGATAAGTATGAGTTCTGCCAGGCAACGCCACAGCCCTACTACCCAAGTTAGCAAGAAGTGACACAGGATTTTCTACCTGCTAGCCGCAGCGGCATCTATCCTTGGAATTCAATCAGACGAGTTAAACAGGTAGGTGGTGTGATGTTGACTGCGGTTCTGGTAACTGCAAGTGGGTCTGCGAGTTTCAGAAAGGTACGTCCTCTGGGGGAAATAATCAAGGCAGTGGAGTGTAGTAAGTTTTTGTGAACAGTGTAGTTAATTTGTTTTTAGTGCATGGGTTACCTCAAGCAGGTCTAATTAAATGCCTATGAGGGTGCTACTAGGTATATCAGATCTGCTGCTGGTTATTCTGGGTGTTTGAGCAGCTGGAATATAACAATTAAGAGCTAAAGAGCACCCGGATCGCTTTTCCGGGTGTGTTTTAGCTATATTTAGCTTTGTATGTCGATGAAGAGGATCGATACTAGGCCTTCTCCTGCACCAATTGACCTATTGCAGTCCCTACAGTCGTTTCAGAGCAACGCGGGAGCACGAGTAGTGCTGGACTCAAGAGAATTTATAGTTTTCATATTTTATCGCTAAAGACAGCAACCAAAGGGAAAATTCCTTTTCTCCAATCCTGTTTGTAATGTGTATGAGAGGATCTGGGTTGTCAATCGAGGCAAATAAAATGATATGCTCAGGCAAGAGTGTCTGAGGACTATCTGGATGTCATATGTTACTGGTGGAGTTTCCTGGTTGGATATATCCACAGAAAGGAAGGGCTGACCATGGTAGCGTAGATGGTGGGTCGAGGCTAATATGTTTGCCTCCCATTGCTGAAGAGCAGAGAAAGGCAGGTGGATTAACCGCACATACCCTTTTTTATTTAATACGAGGGGCATTGGTGAGATTTGAATATCTGGACATGGGTTTTAGATGAGATGGAACTGGGAGCTGGAGCCGGGGGGGAAATGTGGCTGAGAATAAGTGGAGATCCGGATTGTTGTTCATCGTGGCATAGGGGAGATAGGGGCCCAGAATGACGTGATGACGAGTGTTTGGTGGTATGCTTGAGCGGGTAGCGATGTATTTGACTCAGTGGGAATGTATGGATGACCGCTGGGGTTGATAGGTGGTAATTTATCGCGATCTGGTGCTAGTTGGTGGGTCAAGCAAAGTGAGAGCTCACAGTGGAGCAAAAATATAAAGTGTTTTGCCAAATTAGGGCCTGGGTCGGAGTTGAACCCCGTCCTGCCAGTAATATGCGTGGACTGGCTTTGCTGGTCCATGCCGCTGGCTTCCACCGTGTGTACGGTGGATCCTAGCGGACGCATCACCGATCCACTCGTGTCCACCATATTATCACACATCCAGCAGAATCCACCGGACATCCCCATATCTATTGGATATCACTGGATCACCCCCCCTATCATTAAATGCATGTAGTAATTACTCTTTGAACAAGCGTTGAAATCCATCGATATCCACAGGAACTCTGGATAAATCCGTTGAATTTCGGTTATGGATCCAGTGGACGCGGGCTCAAATACGCCGAACTTCAGAAGAAATATGTTGTCATCCAGTGTATTTTCCATAAATATACAGCGGCTCTCACTGTATGTCCTCCGGTCTCCAGTGCACTTTCAACCAAATCCAGTGATTTCAACATCAAATTGACCTAACATCCACCAAAGTTTAGCAGATATTTCTGGACGTCCACTGGATTTTGCATAAAATACACTGGACACCACTGGACCTGACGAATAAATCCACCCATGTCCGCCGGTTTCCCGTGGATCTTCATGAAAGTCCAATGGATCTTAGGCAAAATCATCGAACAAGTCTTATTTAATCTGTGCTATCAACCTGTTGCCAAAATTCAGTCGTCAATCCCTCTTCTTTCTTTGCCACTCTTTTCTCCACCAACTCCGCATTAAAGCATGCACCAAATCAAACTGTGGTGTCCTTAGATACCGGAATATATCAGATCTCAGTGGACACGTGCATGAATTGATGCAGCACCATTTGAAATGCTGGTCAAGTCCACTGGAATCCACCGGATATCTGTGAATCCAATATCATCCACCGAACCTATTGATGCTTCCGTCGGATCACAGTGGATCAGGTGGCGATACATTGAGGATCAACGGACCGACTGTATTACTGATCACATCCACTGATTATCACTGACATCTGATGTACGTTGATGTACACCACCATCCTTTGTAACTCCGGGCATAAAACTCCGTCCTGCTGCCTATTGGAACAACTTGAGATATACATAGCAATGGTGCAGCATGCACCACACCCGAGTTTCCTCCTTGCCTGCGTCATTTAGGATGTACAATTTAATTCGGGGTGGTGCGTTCAGCAAATGGAGGGATGAGACAACACCTAATGAGAGAAGAAGTGAACGTGGAAAGCGTGTTCCAGAATACAAATTTCTCATTAGAAAGTCAGTGGAAGGATATGTTGGCAGAAGTGTAAGCAGCGGTGTGTCATTCTCAAGAAGTTGCATTAGGCAGCAAGAATAGAGCCTAGACGGAGGGCGTGCCGTGGCAGACTGTTGGGCACCCAAAAGCACGTGTATGCTTTTGGTGGTACATCAGACACCCAAGATGGATGTTTATCATCTCGCCCACTCGTTAATTTGACTCCCTCTGTTCGCGGATGCAGACTGGATTATAATTGAGAGCATAATGGAGGTTTATTTGGCACACTGGTACAGTCCATCGCCACTGAAGGTCCAAAGGATTAAGGGTTATGAAGAGTCCTATTCAGATTCAGCACAGAAAGGCAAGGAGGAGTTTTATGGAAAGTAATGCAGAATCCAGATCTTGAGGGGCGGACTTGGAGAAGGAAGGACGAAGACAGATAACTTTGGAAGCCAGAATATAAAGGCAGGAAAGTGGGCAACAGGAAGCGAGGGAAGATACTGCACAGTGGAGCGGTGCCTGGTGGGGGGATCCCAGGCGGGCAGCTTGATATCCAACACATAAATGTACGAGCGGCGTGTGTGATCAGCAGGAGGGGTAGGATGATGAGGGATCACTAGGCTTGGCATAAGAGCAGTAAGTGGATGGATGACTAGCACGAGATGCCCAGAGACTGAAGTGGACTAGGAAACGGGTAGGTGTATTTCGAGGGAACCCCGCGATTCCAGCGACTTTTCCAATTGGCGTGGCCAATCGGCTTGCCTCTATATCGAAGTTTGAATTTGGCTCTGATGGCCCTTTTGGCGTGGGCAAGTTGGCTTTGTTCGGCGGGCGTGGCTTGTGCTCAAATACAGCCAACCGTTGCACTGTAGTAGATTCATCTTTTTCACGAGGCTGAGAACAACCCAAGTGTGTCTAACACCAGCATGAAATCTAAAGTCCATGACCACTGCCTACCACGGGTTTAATTGGCTGCTCAAACTGAAGTTGAAACTGCGATCTCTGCTCTTTTGCTGCCTTAAATGCCGTGACTCAACTAATGCGACATTACCGAGCTTAGACCGTCTGCCGTTGAAATTCCTAAACAAGATCAATGGCCTTGCCTTCACTGCGTGCAGACGAAAGCAAACCACGTAAGTATAACAAGATATGCCTTCGCTACGCTCCGGCAGTAGGGATACTGTTGTTGAAGTTCAGCAACATATAGCAATTTTTTTTCGCATTGTTTGGAAATACTACATGGAATTATTCGATTTAAAATCTGTGAAGGCGGTTCAGGGGCCAGTACCTGCTGGACAGATTTGACTGCTTATTAGCTATTCGTAAGTCACACGGAAATTGCAATGTACTTGCGCCAATGAGAGGGGCAAATTCTTTGTTCAGATGGTGGATGCAAAGTATTTCAAAAGAAAAGAAGGCTGTGCCCAAGCGGTCTGATTCTTGGTTCGAAAACTAGATGTCTGAGCCCTTGGAGTGTGCCAGAAGTGCCCGGTATGCAATAATTCAGAAAATGAATAAAATAATATATGGGGCCAGACCGAATCTATGACAGTTCCTTTGTACAAAAAATATTTTCCACGTGTGACCCCGAATTTACGTGCACGCGGTAGAATATATTAATAATACATAATATGGACATGAGGCTCAGCTACAACAGCTACAGCTCAACTGACCGTTGAATCATGGCCGGGACCAGGCCAGAAAGTGAGGGAGAGAGATGAACGGGGAAGAAAATGGCTGAGATAGCATAGCATAGCATACACTGCAGTTTCCCAGATGTGCTGAATGTCATGCAGCAAGTGGGAGGTTGCAAGTTGTGTAAGTGTTAGCAGGTGGTTGATCAGGATTCAGGAACGTCGGCGACTTCGAGGTGTTACAATACAACTCACCCGGTATATCCCAGTGGGAATGGGAATGGTCATGTCAATCAAAGGCCTCGCACCATGCCTTGTAGCAGAAAACAAGTATGATTAGCATGAGTGAGATAGTAAGTAGTGGTATCACCAGTCAATATCAGTCTCAAAATAACAAGTCAGGATTGGGTATTTTAAGAAAGGAATCAATTGTGTATGAGAGGTAGCAAATGTCCATCTTTGTAGTGGTGTAAAGGGAGTGGAGAGATATTAGTAAAAAGAACGAAAGTGTGAGTATGAGGGAGGAAGTAAAATGTCCGATAGCACTAAGAGAGAGTATTCATTGGGAAAATGGTGTCAAAGGAGTGGACGGAAGTAAGTAAAATGGTAGTAAGAAACACTAAGCTAATATTTCTTGAAGCGTTTCCATGGATTGCGAATAGTGCGTGGTGATATGATGCTGGATCCTTCTAGGAAGGTGTCCAAAGAGTGCTTTTGAGGAGAATCCTCCGCGAGGTTACCGTATTGATTAAAATAGTCGTGGGCTGCCATCGACGCAGTGTAATAGGTATCAAACAAGTCTGGCATCGATGAGGTCAATGCCAAAGCCGTGCCAGAAGATGGTATGTCGCCAAAACAGAAGAGGTGGCTGCGGAGCCGGAATGAACGGGCGTTGTTGCAGTGGTTGTTGAAGTCGAAGCTGCTAGCACAGGCGTGGGTGCAGGAGCAGGAGCAGGAGCTAGCGCAGTAGCGGGCACAGGCGCAGGAGCAGGTGTAGGGGGGCACAGGCCCAGAAGCTGTAGCTAGCACTGGCGGCGCGATAATAGCTGCCGGCAAGGTCCAGGCCGACGTGCTCACGCCGCTGACATCGGGGGTTGCAGTAATAGTCCTGAGCCTAGTGCTGAATATGCCATGAAAGCTTGAGTCGGACTCGTGCTCCACATCGCTCCCGTTGGTGAGAAAGAGCAACTCCGATTCTATGTCGCTAACATAAGAACTTGAAAGAAAAACCCTGAGAACACGGCGCACTATATATAGCTGGTGGCTCAAGCTTTACCTCAACTTGGGGGCATTGTGGTTGATTGGGACCTGACGGGCCTGTGGGGGATTTTTCAAGCATGATCAAGACATAGTGGAAGATAAATTACCGAGGACTGGGCAATCCTGCTCCGATTCAGACTCAGTATGAACTATTATCACCTCCTCCTCTTCCAAGTCGCCGGTGATTTTTTTGTGAGCTGCGGTGTGCTGCGGGCGCATACTCTTGACAACACCTTTTGATGTTTTCGCAGCGCTAGGTTTCTTGCCTTTTGAGGGTGAAGGAGTGAAATCCTCGTCACTTGGAGTCGCATCCCATCGGCAATTCCTCCAGATCTTATCTGGGATGTTAGGGGAAAGAGCTACGAGGTGGGGACGATGAGAAACAACAAGCAAGATGTGGTCATAACTAACCAAAATACAACGACCTCAGCTCGACACGTTTACTCTTGCCTCCTCGACACTGGACAAGATCCTTGCCGCTTATCGGTGTCTTTTTCACAAACTCATCAAGTTTCCCTTGGCGTGCCGTAGCGAGCCTCCAGTAGTAAGGACCCCGGTGATTTTGTTCCATAAACACCCAGACTGTGGGAGAGAGTGACTTAAGGAAATCGGAGCACCCCTGGATGGCTATCTTTGAAGCGACGAGACCGCCATCCTTCAGTTTCTGGCGCAACCAACGAGCGCAGCGATTCACCTCTCCTGATCGATGGAGGAGCGGGGACTCGTGCTTCATCCAAACAACCGCACATTGGAGGACGGAGGTAGTCGACGTCGATCACTGTGTGTGCTTGTGGGCGTCTTCGCCAAAATCAGTACACTCAAAAGGCCGTAAACGGGGGGGAGCGCACCAGATCCCCGTAATCCACGCAGTCAACGAGCGCGGTGAGATTCACCACGCCTGATCACTGGAGAAGCGACGGTCAAGGCGAGAGCATCAATGTCGGTGTAGTCGCGAGGGCCCTGCCGTCGGAGTCAGGAAGAGAACATGAGGGAAGACGGCTTAGCGCACCTATATCCAATCCCACCGACCACCCTACCTAACCCGCGCCACCGCCACCATTCCCAAACGTCTGCGAAGGGCAGCATATTCGGGGGCGCGATCCCCAACGCATTGACGCCAGGTCGGCGGGTGACAAGCCCAGCGTCCTCTGCAAAGGCGAGGCAAATCGACCGCGCGCGATGGAGGGGCATTCGGCAGACGACTGCCAGACGGGTATGAGGACCCAGGTCGACAGGCGCGACTGACAGGACTCGTCAGCACTAGGGACTGTGTAGGTATACAGAGAGAGGAATCACTTACCTCTACCGTCCGCGATAGTCCAAAACTATTCGTCAAGCACGCAAAATCGTGAGCAGCGGGACCTTGGGGATCCTTGGAACCAGAAACGGGCTTAGCGGGACCCGGGTGTCGGTCTTAGAGAACGGGACTTACGCCAACGATTTAGCCTACCCATGAGCAGAGCAAGCCACCTCTTTCACCACGGGTATGAGCAGATTGTATGCAGTCAAGCCTGCACGTTGATTGGACAATATGCCAGCAATTTGTCGATTCCAGCGGCGGAATCGTCCAGTGCCAAGGGCGCAAGCAACGGACGTAGTAGCTGCTGCGATAGTAATCGGTGCTGCACAAGGAATGGTCAGTCCTGTTTCAATCGGGGGACATGATAGCCAACATACGAGCTCGTCGTCGGCGGGACTCAGAGTCGACGGACATCCAGCGTAAAACACCCCCGTTTTGAGAGTAGGTTCGGCCGGTCAGATTCTGGGTATAGTAGTTAGATCGTTTCATCAGGGGGGGGCAAGTGTGAACCACTTTTTCAGCCCTTGGCAGCGCAGGTCCTGAGCTCTGAGATCTTCCTCTTTCCTCGCAGGTTCACGCACGGCGTTCCATGACCGTTCTTGACAAAGTTGGAGGAAGTGCTTCCTTAAGAAGGCGAGAAATTTACCTCGTTCGAGATAAACGAAAAAGGGCTGAGCCAGAATAAGTCCTCGGTTGACTGCGAGACTCTGGACCGTTGGCAGAGGATCAGCAAGGTACTGAAGCGAGAGATTTGAGACAAACTTGGAACAGATAGCTTCAAACCCATTTGATTCCATCGACTCCGACGAGCACATCCATGAAGGTTTCCAGGCGCGGCAACAGTAAGCACCGCCCCAACTGATCCGTCTTGGCCCGATATGATCCGTATCGAGCTCACCAACGATTGGCGATGAGAAACCCCGGCACGAGTGTTCAATTATACGTGAGCCACTGATCATGATCTGGAACAGAAACCATTAATGTTTGAAAGAATAATGACCTTTTTGGCAATTTATGTGGCAAAAAGACTTTGCTTTCGGTCTTTACATGTCTGAGGTGAGATTTTGGAAGGTTAAAGTGCACGGGAAGAAAGTCCAAAAGAAATGAACCAACATAATTACTCATATGAGCCATGAATTCAGTATTGAAGGCCGCCACTGTTGCCTGAACCTGACTTAATTACCTTGGGCCTTAATCAATATTAATTAATCACTCTTCAAGTTCAGTGGTTTACGACTCGCTTTCAAGCACCGAAATTACTGCGCGCTGCATCCAGTAAGATGGCAAATTCATTTGTCCATATGAAGCTAGTGTATACTGGACTCGCACATATCCACAGTACTCAAGGCGGCCCCTTCCAAGTATCAGGACTCCTTGCGAGAATGGCCGCCGGGCTGGCCGCACCGTTGCAAATCTTGCTTCAGCTTCCATCCACGTCATATGAAGCGACATGTAGGTGAAGCGTTACTTAGGTATGCATAGCCACATAAAGAAATGTGCGCAGCGTGGGGAAGGCGATGCTGAGGAGCGCCAGAACTCGAGCTCGGTATGGCTATTCCTCGCGTGGCAGAATAGGATGGCTCAGCAAGAAATTATATTGATTTTGGTAAATATGGGATGATGCAGCGTAATAAATACAACCCTGAGGATCTAAAAATGAGTCCAGGATGGAATTAGAGGAGATAAGCAGTAACGTGTAAGGAGCGGTGGGCGTGTGATGGGGTCATACGGTTTGCAGCGGCGGGGGTAGCGCCATTGCGCCTTGAAGGCGGCATCAAATTGCGGGCAAGGATACCGCCATGGGGCACAGGTGCGTGCGGTCTGGAATCACTCATATTCGGTGGTGTACTGGGCTGATACAGGCAGGACACATCGAAGGTCAGCGGTTTTCATTATCGTTGCGCATGAGAGACTCACCGATACCTGGTGTATTAGATCCCCATATACGCCAGTCCACCCACTCAGAGCATCAAGAATCTTATTCACCAAGCGAATCTGGATACAAATTAATAAATAACGGACACCGAGGAGGTGCAAAGGACAGGACAGCACCTCGGCAAATTCAGCCTCCATCCTCGATACACGAACCGACACTTCCCCGATGACTTTCGCGTCTTCCGCACTGTGCGCCCACCGGTCGTAGAGCGACGGGCGGTTTTGAATTGCCTGGAGGTAATACAAATCCTGGGTATTTTCCCCGAACAACGCGTCTAGATGCTTGTTGTCCTCCTCTGATAGCGCGGCATCCGGATTAACACCGAACATGAGGACAATATGTGGTGCATTGCGTCGCGCATTCCGAGTCAAGCGCTGCGTGAGCTCATCTATATCCCGTCTGTTTTCGCGCGCCTGGTGCGTAGACGTAGATAAGTACCAAATTATGACGTTCAGTGGTGGTGCTGTTCACCTGCTCTGTAGCCGCGCGAAACGCGAGTACGCCTGCAACGATGACTGTAATCGCGCCCTGTACGAAGGAAAGCACACCAATAACATCGAAGGCAGTAGGCATCGGAGGGAGAAGGAGATGAAGGGAGAAGCAGAAGAGGGAGTCTGGACAGCCACCAGTACCCCACTAGGACGTGAATTTGAGTCCGGGAGCTGACGTCTATATTTGAGGTGTTGATAGCATACGTAAAAGGTCATTCGGCAGCTGTAAGAGGATGGCAGGATAAATATTCATGCAGGCCGGCTGTCGAACGTCGATGTTGACCTCAATAAATATTAAAAAGCAGATGACAGTGATTCGGCACGACAAAGTCTGTGAGCCACAAGCATGGTATAATTTCCTCAAAGACAAGAGAAAGAAAAAAAGCCGAGTCAAGAGCGCTGAGCTGTAAACATTCGGGGCCAGATTCAACGATTCCGACGCCCAGAGACGATGGTAGTGGGAGATTCGGCCCGTGTTTGCCGATTTCACGTGGGTTCGGAGTTTGAATCCAAGTTCCCACGTCTCTCTCCTCCGAGTTAGGGCTGCCGCCCGTGGCCGTCGCGACGGCTCTACGGCACCCGTCGACGGGGTGCCGTGCCCGTCCCGTTGACGATTTTTCGAAAATCTTGAATTGACGGTCACGGTACGGGTTTGTGGTCTTACGGCCCGTTGAAAAACGGCCGTCACGGCCGTTCAACGGCAATTCAACGGCTTGGTTTTTATTGTGCACAGAAACAGTTTTCCCGGTGAAGTTTTTGTCCAGAAAAGTCATCTATGTGCTCTAGGATGTTTTGTATTTCATCCTTCATATATTCTCTTCCATCCTGGCCTGACAGATCAACGATCTCGTGCAATTTCGGCAATTGCCGGAACCGGTGATGCGAATGTTCAAACTTCCTAAGTTAGTTGGCAGCAAATTGCCGCCTTGTCCTTGTTTCGGTATTGACACGGTGACTGGTCCGGGTTAGAAGCTTTCTCAGTGCTTAGTACGAGCTTTAACACTTGCTATATGTGTTTGCTAGTACTCAAACGCAAAAAAAGAAATCCTAGAATGCCCTTTCAACACCATTTCTGGGGGCAATATACCTCAAAAACTATATTACCATCCCGTGGCCCGTAAATAACCCGTCACGGCCGTCCCGTTGACCGTCCCGTCCCGTGAGGCCTTTTTTTCCCCACCAAACGGGCCGTTGGTTGGCGGCCCGTTGCCGTTGAGTTGCCGCTGATTCGACGGCCGTTGCCGTGACGGCAACGGGTGGCAGCCCTACTCCGAGTCCACAACTAGTCCAGCTGATCATTGGACAACCCACCGCCGGATTCAAATACCTAACGATGGGTGTCCAGTATGCGCATCGTACAGTCTAAGACGCGAGATATATCGGCTTGTAGTAATCGGTTTCTTTGAACTTTCTAGAAACCACAGGCTTATCTATTGGATTGTATTAAGATGTTTGTAGAGGATGGTCTCCGCTGCTCCGACAATCTGGCCCAGTTCTTGCGCGGCGCATACAAGCAACGTAAGTACAAAGCGCCACCAATCATAAACCGGTATAGCGGAGGGCCACGCTTGGGCCACGAGGTAACTGAACAAAGCAAATCGGCGTGGGATTCTGTACCTTCCCTTCATCGATACCACCACAATGCCTTCCACTCCCATGGCTGAAATCCCTGTTGTACGCCCTCCCCCTTCTCTCTAAATACGACGCGTTTTGATTCGATCCTGTTCACAGATCCATGAGACTCTCCGCGCCAACTTCAAAAAGGGCGTCGCGCGTTCCCTTGAATGGCGCAAAGACCAAGTGCTGCAGCTCGCGCGGATGGTTCAGGATAACGATAAAGCGTTCGCCGCGGCCATTGCCAGAGATATGAACAAGCCGAGCGTGGAGACGTACTTTGTTGAGATTGTGAGTTGGTTGTTCCCCGTCAAAGTGTGGCTCCTCAATACATTATCTCAGGGAAATATGGTGTCCCGATGCCTCCAGTCGGCTGCTGGCCTAGATGAGTGGGCGAAGCCCGTCGAGGTGGAAGCACCGTGAGCTGACTGCTTGGTATCCGGTCTAACGATGATCGAACTCCGATCTCCAGCGATTGGCAGAAGCCATGGAGGCCGACGATCCACAAGGGCGCGAAGGGCACTGTGTTAATTATAGCGTTTGCATTCCCTGACTTATTTGGGAATATCTTTTCTAACTCGCGCGCGCAGCCCATGGAACTACCCGCTTGTCCTGAGTCTGCACCCCTTGCTCGGGGCAATTGCCGCAGGGTGCTGCGCCGTCGTCAAGCCATCCGAGGTCGCTTCGCACTATGCGGAGCTACTGGCGGAACTCTTCCCGAAATACATGGACCAGAACGCCTATCGTGTCATCCTTGGAGGCGTACCCGAGACCACGAAAGTTCTCGAGCTCCAATGTGCGCGTTTTTTTTGATGATTTCTCCCATCGACACATATACTTACGTTCAAAGCCGACTCGCTTACCAGGGGACCACAGTGCGTTTGACCGATTCGCGAATTGTGTTCCTTATCCTATTCATTATTTATTCTAGTCTTCTACACTGGGAACGGTCGCATTGCGCGGATCGTCGCGACGGCGGCGGCTAGGCACCTTACTCCGCTTACTCTCGAGCTCGGCGGAAAATCCCCCGTCATCGTCGATCCTGCGTATGACATCGCACTCGCCGCGAAGCGCATCCTGTGGGGAAAGTCACAAAATTGCGGACAGGTAAACACGACAGTGTTGAGCATGTCCACATGATTAACTCCCCGTAGCTGTGCGTCGCGCCCGACTATGTTCTCATCCCGCGCGCGCACCAGGACGCGTTCATTGAAGCTCTCAAGGCGTCGTACAACGAGTTCTTCCCCGAAGGCTCGCTGAAGTCGAGCTCTATGTCGAATATCATAAACCCGCACCATCACGCTCGCGTCATGGACCTTGTGAAACGCACGAAGGGGCAAGTTGCACTCGGCGGCGGGACGATGGGCACCGAGAAGATCGAGATCACGGTGCTCCGGGACGTCGCTGGCAACGATTCGACTATGGAAGAGTGCGTCTAATTTCTCATATGAGTTGGCCTCATGAACTCTCACATGTAGAGAGATTTTTGGCCCCATTCTGCCTATTGTACCTGTTGATACTTTGGAAGACGCAATTGAATTCGTTCGCGAGCGGTGCGGGTCTTTCCTCCGCTATTATTTATGCTGGACTCATCCATGCATGTTTTTACAGTGACCATCCGTTGGCTTTCTACGTGTTCTCCCAGGACCCCAAGATCAAGAAACTAGGTGCGTGTCTCGTTCCTAATTGATTTTTCTATTAGTATTAGCACGTAAACCTAATGTTCTCCGCAGTCCTGGAAACCACCATGAGCGGCGCCGTTGCCTTCAACGACACCTTCCAGCAGCTTGCAGGTTAGCCGCCCCTTTCAATTATTTTTCAGACAGCTACTGAGCGCACTGATGCCTTCCATCTAGTTGACCTGCTCCCCTTCGGTGGGGTGGGCGCATCCGGCTGTACGTACCGTCTCCCGTGTTTAACGCGTCACTCATACTCATCACCGTTGCTCCTAGACGGAAGCCAGACGCTCAAGTACACGTTCGAAGAATTCTCGTACGCGCGCGCGACGATCGACGTGCCGAAGGAGTGCGTGTTCTCTCTTTTCGCGTCGTATTTTCTTTTTTTCGTTCATCGATTCTCTCATTCCTATTGCCATTTCTTTCCCCCCCTTCGTATTACTTTCCTCTCATATTCCGACCTGCGGCTGCTGATTATTGCAATGGTGCTTTATTTTTCAGAGCGGAGCCGTTCAACGCTGCGCGCTACGCGCCGTACAACGACGAGAAGTTCAAGGTGATGACGGCGGGGGCGTTTTTGGGGATTCCGAAAAGGGGATGAGTTTCGACCTTTGTGCACAGTAGTCTTATACGGCTGTTTGGGCTCTCCTGGTTGGTATCATCAGTGTTGAAAATGTCTAGCACGTTGTCAAAAATAATCCTGTCCAAGGCAGTGGAGTTCCTGCATTTGAACTCTGCGCGGTTTCGAGGGCTCAGAGCGGCCCAGTTGTTTTGTTGCGACTCTCCTGAAGGCATCTCCATCTCGGCTCTGAAATCCTGAATGAGCAAGTTAAAAAAATACATCTGCAAGTGTACCCCTTTGCATTCTCATATATCAACTGGCCAGCTCTGCTCTCATACTTTTGTGCGTCACTCGTTACTAAGAAATTAAAGTTTCCCGATCGTCTGCCGTTCGGAATAATGCTATTTTACCTTCACGAGGTTCTCGCCGCTCATTATACCGAATTGTCTCGCTTGCCTCATGTATGTTGGGACGACGGATACACACATAAGCTTCGCTTCTAGATCGTCTCGCTCATATATTAATTGTATGTAAGCTCGCCTCCCTCGTTCGAGTCCGCGCCATCTTCGTCACTTAGTTACTTCGCTTAGCGCTGTGAAAGTTCGTGAGTTTGATCGCATTCCGTGAAAGTTCGTGACTTCAGCTGGATTTAGCGGAACTTCGTCACTTCCTCTGTACACCGTGAAAGCTCATAACTTAATATGTATCAATGATCTAGCTGATGCCAACTGTTCTGTATCTACCTGTAACCCCACTTCGAACAGTTAGGGCAAGCGCAAACTGCGGGTATTCACCGGTTAGAGTTCGGGTTAGAGTTAGGGGTTAGAGGTTAGGGTGTTAGGGTTAAAGGACAGAAATTTCCACAGGAACGAGGCTTTAGTGTGCCAACCTGAGATGCCCCGGTTCGGGGACCCCCCGAGCAAAGCGAGGGCATCAAATGGTTGGCCCTCTTCACGCAAATGAAGGAAAACTTTTGTGAAGCGGCCATCAGCGCATCAAAATAATGCTGATGGCCGCTCTGGCGGCTTGATGGCTCTGCTTCAAATCTGATTTAATGGAAGTGACAAGGTTTCCCGGAAATTACTTCAAATGACGAACTTTCACGCTTTCCCATCAAACTCACGAAGTTTCCCATTCCTAAGCGAAGTAACTAAGTGACGAGGATGGGTACGACTCGCCTCGTTCACTGGCGAAAAATGCTTTCCTACCTTCTCGTGCCGCTTGCTGTTTACTTCGTCCATTTCTAGTCCCCAGTACTACATGGCAATATCGGTGCTCTACAGCAAGGCATCCAATACATGACTGCGCGCGTGCGCAGAATGCTCAGTGTCATCGATGCTTTCCCATCCGCTGGTGGAACTCGCGAGGATCCTCTGTAGCTGTTGTGCCGGGCGAGAACTCACCAGTATCCTCATTTTTTTCTTACCCGCATTTTATTCCACATCGAACTCGAACCTCTTTTATACTTATTGAAGACTGGTGGTCATTGGGACCGAGAACTACTGCGTGGGCGGCATCACGGCGGCAAATGATTTATGTCGCGGCGCTCCCTGTTTGCTATATCAGAGCTAACACTGGGGGATTTCAACTGGCATCCTGGTTGATTCATTGCTTTGCGATGCATGCTTTGATTTATCTTTCTGAAACCTTGTGCTTGTCGCTCAGAATATCAACCCTCAGTGCGAAGCAATGATCTCAATTCTCAGTGCAAATCAATGTTGTTTGCGCAACAACACTTGTAGCCCCACCTCTGAAATACTGGTACGAACCATTTTAAACTATTTGCGACGAATGTGGTTATTCCGGAAGGTATGCCATAGAGCTTACATCTCTACGGAACGATTGGCTCGCGGGCTCCTATTCCTGAGATGTGGTTAATATAACAATGCGTGGCCGTTGTTGGTGTCTCGGTTAAACCTCCTCAGATTCGGGTATTTCGTGAACTTTATGCACTCGCATTATTTATCATTGCGGCCTGCAATGCGAGAATAGTCCAGCATGTTCCAAAACGTCTCATTCGAAGGGGAAAAGATTCAGTGTTCCGCTCTTTTAAATTATTCACCTTCATCCTAATTACAGATATTATCCGCGTGTATGGCCATCCGACAACATACCCAAGCGCATAAATAAGCTGCACGTAGTGTAATGAAAAGGTTGGTATGATCCAATTCCACCAGAATTCATTGATCCCACACCACTCTTGAGGTTTCGGAATGCTCATCGCATTGAAATTTAGAAAATCTTCCACATCCTGCTCACAGCGCGATCCCGAGTCTAACGGTTCAATGAAATATGGAGTAGTCCATATCAGTTTTTATTTATTAGTGCCACTATCCTAATAATGCTAGCGGCAGACTCGGTCCGTCTTCAACGCTCTAATTTATATATGTAAGTGTTACAGGGATTGCGAAACAAACCGGGGAACGAAACGCGACCGTTTTTGTCCCTCGTGGGGACCCAAATGACATTGCATTAATTTATACTAGTCCACCGTCATACTCATAGCAACATTTGAGGAAAGCATCCCAATGACGGCCACAAAAAATGTTTTTGTTTCGCGCACTGTTTGATTCAAATTCAGTTTCTGATACATTGAACGAGCGCTCTGCTGCGGCAATTCAGCAGAGTTGTAGATGCGGGGTTTGAGGACGTTCATGTTGTAATTTTAAACCTAGAATTCATGTAGTGTTTCGCTTCCTACTGAATCATTTTACCTTTTGATAGCTCCGTTGGATCGATCTCGTTCAGCACCAAAAATGCAACAATTCGAGCTACGTGCAATGGTACCTGCCAAGTACTTGCGCCATCAACTTCAATACAAATGGAAACTATTTATACTGACTTCATCCCGGTGATCCTCCACAATGGCACACGCGTCTGGCAGAGCAACACGGCTGGCAAAGGTGGGGCCGCGCTTGTCGCGTTGAACCGTTCGCCGTGGTTGGAGATCCTGAATGCTACGGGGCAGGTGATCTGGTCCACGCTGGCACAGACTTCGTAGCAACAAAGCATCTAAAGCTGATCTATCGTAAAAGTGATATACCTCTCCTAGTGAAGTGCAAGGCTATCCGAGAACCAACAAATATGTTTATAACGTCGAACAAAGCTCTGGCCTTTGTATATCTAGATTACCTGCGTAGGAAATGGAAAGCTCATGTCACTTAGGAACTGGGCGGGATGAAATCCCTCAAGTACTCCCTCAAACCAGGATCGCACGCGTAGACGTACGTGCCCCGGATCCCTCTCGTCATGAGCACGGCATAGATCTGCGTGACGAAGCGCAGCAGGTCCTCGTCGTCGTAGCTCCGTCCCAGCACGGGGTTATTCTCCTTGCCCTTCTTATCAAAGTACGAGCCGCGGTTGACCCACAGGCGCCGCTGCTCACGGTTATATCGCAGATCAGGCCCGACGATGACGCCAACGTAGTTCAGGTCGTATCCCTGCACCGTATGGATCGATCCCACCTCCTCGAGCGAGTTCGCCGACGCAATCCAATCCGTCGCGGTACTGTTCCAATGCAGGCGCGTCGCCCCGATCTCAATGTCGAATGCGGCCGCGTCCCGCTTGCTGTTCCACGCCCAGGCGTAGCCGGCCACCATGCGGGCGAGCCCGCTTCGGCGTTGCGGTGGAAGATCGCGGCGCGCATGGCGGCGACGTCATCGAACGCGTGGAAGTCGTACGTGCCAAAGTCTTGTCGCGCCGGGGGCTCGGCGTGCGGGCGAGGGTCGAGGATTCTACGGATGTACGAGACGAAGTCGGAGCCGGCTTGGATGCTCATCTGGGTTTGAAGCTGGAAGTAGCGCTCCGCGGCACGGGACTCGGCCACAAGGGTCGACAGCAGCTCCGCGGGCAGATCCGCGGGGCGTACGCTCTGCGCTGCATCCAGGAGGAAGATCTGGTGGCGGCTTTTGGCGCGGATCCAATCGAGCTGGGTCTTGCTAATGTCGTCGGCGCCAAAGAGCGCGCGGGTGATGGCGGTAAACTTCGCGTTGAGCACGCCCGAGGGTTGGTTGGCGCGCTGGTTGAGCCGATGGGTCTCGTCCACCACGAGCAGATCGAACTGTCCATCAGCTTGCCCTGCATCAAAGGGTGTCATCACCATGGAGGGATCGAGCCCAGGGGTCTTTCGAAAGACCTTCTTAATCGAGTCGCGCAAGGATTGCTGCGGAACGACCAGGCCGATGCGGAGACCCTGGAGGAGCCTCCGATTGTCTTCGGTGAAGAACTCGGCGAATCGCGAATCGCGATCCAGATCCTCGAGCGACGTGGAGGTCTTAATGTCGATGAGCAATTTCATCATATAGATGGCGACGACCGTCTTTCCGGTGCCCGGATCGCCTTGGATCACAGTGGTACTTCCAACGCCTCTCGCGACGTTGGTCGTGAGCCCTTTGACAATGTCCTCCACCGAATTCGCCTGATCTTCCGTCAAGGCTTTGAACGGCGACAGCTTGAAGAGGTCGCTGTTCTCGATCTCGGGGATACTGCGCGTAAAGACACCATCGCGAGCGAGCTGGTCCCAAATGTCGCGGAACCGCTCGCGATATATAGCGCGCTGGTAGTAATTCGACTCGATAATGCCGTCATTCCGATTGAGGACCCGGTAGCGCCCGTCGCCGGCCAGCATGCGGATGAGGTAGGACTCCAAGTCCAGGCAGACCGACTTGTTGAATGTTCCGTCCAGGATAACGCGAATGCTCTTGAGGTGCTGCTTCGCAGGTGTGTCCAGATGCTGACGCATGCGCCCCACGGCATTGAGCGATTCGCCCACGTAGACATCGATCAGCTTGTTCGGCCTACGAGCAGTGTCGCGCCCGTCGTCCAATAGATACACGACCGGCCAGCTGCTGTGTCGCTCGTTGTCAAACGCCCATGCCGCCACGGCAGCTCGAGAGAAGTCGAGCCGCACAATCTCAGACTCCATCGTACTTGGTGCTACGTGCTCGAGCCTTACCGACGCTTCAGTCTCGGCGTCGTAGTAAAGAGAGAGAAGACTACGAGCCAGGTGGAAAGCCTCCGAGCGGTGTACGTTTTGCTCGGACTATCAAGCGACACTGCGACAGACACTGCATGTCGACGTCAGTCTACTTCGGCCGACCCCAATAGGCAGAGTCTGCCTACGGCATGTAGGCCAAATTAGGCCTACCTTGGCCTACCGTCCCGTCTGCCTACTTGAGCTCCCTAAAATGGTCACCGTGCGTTGTGTTGTTGTTGCCGCGTTCCTACATGAGTTGCCATGTTCCCACGTAGCCAAGACTTTATTGATTGATCCTTTGCCGGGGACATGCTGTGTCGATTGCCGCCGAAAATTGACAGCTGTGGGTTGTGGCACTAAATATACACTGCGGTGGCTCATTCGTTTTTGGCACGCAAATATATGTCTCCAAAAATGCTTTGCCCTTAAGTGGAATTCTTACACAAAATGAAAGTGCGGCAAACAATCCGTATTTTTAGGACTATTTTTGTGCTCTCAAAAACAGCATGTTTTCGGGTCCTAAACTCAATCCAAACAGCACTTATTTTTCTTTCTGTTTTTCACCCTGAATGTTTAAGTCGGGAAAATCTACGCCTCAAAGAACACATGTTTGGAGGTCAAATTGAAGCTATTTTTGGAACCGCAGAAGAGACACAAAAATATGGTACCTTTTTTCTATCCACAAACACGAGGTTGTTGTCTAGCTGAAATACCTGAGAAATTTTGGCTTGTTCCAGCAATTCCCAACGAAAAAACAGACATCTCAAACAAGTCAAATTTTCCTCAGTGTTTTAGCATGACAAAACCTCGTATTTGCGGATGGAAAAAGAGGTACCAAAAACACCTTAGGTTATCCCTTTTCAGTTCCAAAAAGAACTTTGATTTGATCTCCAAATACAAATGTTCTTTAAGGCGTGGATTTTCCCGACCCAAACTTTTGGGGTGAAAAATAGAAAGAAAAGAAAAGTGCTGTTTGGATTGAGTTTAAGACCCAAAGACAAGTCGTGTTTGATTCTTTTTTGGAACACAAAAATAGTCCCAAAAATACAGTATGTTTGCGAAACTTTCATTTTGTGTGAAAATTCCACTGAAGGGCAAAACATTTTTGGAGGCATATTTTTACCTGCCAAAAACGAGTGAGCCACCGCAGTGATAACCACACTCCCACATTCAAGGGTTGGACCGCAAAGGAAGGGCGTGTTTTAATGAGTGTTGGACCGGAAACAGATGGCGACATGGTTGGTTTACCCATGAGTCGGTCTACCTCTGCCTCCGGGTGTAGGCAGACCCTGGATCCCACGGAATGCAGTGAGATATGGTCAGTCCTACCCGCCAGTGATGTCAACAAATACGGAGCCAGCACAGCATCGTCAACGGAGGATGGAGGTATACACAGCGCTCCACTTTCAGATGCCAGCGATAGCTACATTGATGGAGAGCCCATGCGCTTCATTCAGACCATTGAGAAGCTGATACGAGCAGCTCCGCTCGCCGAAGTGAACAACAATGATAGAGTAAGGTGCCATTGATGAAGCATCGCGGCACACGCGATTCTCAGCTCCTACCGTCTTTATGGAGGTTGGCAGGTGGCAGCTACCTTGTGCACCTGCACACGCGGGCCGAATTATTGAAACTAAGGAACGGGTAGGCAATCTCACTGAACGGGAAGACATAGCCGAGGATGTGCCAGGAACGCTCCAATGACACCCCAAGTATACCCCAAGTATACCCCGCCAGGGACGGCCCAAAAACTCCCCTAGAGTCTACCACCCGCTTAGCTCATTCAGATGAGCCTCGGGGCAGCCTGTGAGCGCTTGTCGGTAGATGAAATTGCGAATGGGACCAAAGCAGAGGGTGGGTCGCTGCTACCATAAGCCTCACAGTGAGAAGGTATCATACTGACCTAGGCATCATGGTATCATGTACGTGTGAGTTACTTGCCTTATGTATTATCTACGACATGCCTTATGTATTATCTAGGACAGTGTTTGATCTTATCACATTCACATTTATGGGATTGAACAAAAGACAGAACAATGCCACAAACATTGGGACAAATAGACCCCTGAATCGAGCCAAGACAACACAAGGAATGTCAATACTATATACTTCAGTTGCACCTGTATCTCAGACACTACGTTATTGATCTGAAATAAGCAACACTGCAACAGCCAGTTATTAATGATATATACGGCAAAAATGCGGTGAAGTTGTGGAGTTTGCCTAGGATCTCAGACTCGATGTATTCGGAAACGTAATCTGTTTGTAATCTGTTGGTTCTCTCCGGGGGAAAGATACGCTGGAGGAAAGACGGTCTTTGTGGGGGTGACACCTGCTTTTGCAGCGAAGACGCAGACAAGTATGATGATGAAAAATCCGAAGAAGAAAAGAGCAGGAGATTTGAGTGTAGTTCACATTGAATGGGCTGCAATATGACCGCGGTGGTACGAGTTGCTAAGACCACATACGCACGTCCGTCAAATTTATAATCCTTTATTGCGGTGCTGTAGATCCTACCTGCGTATTTCTACCCTTAGTATTGAATATACATATTTATCACTAGGCATTTAGATATGAAATGGTTCCACAATGTACTACGAATGATTATGGACTCGGATAACTGACCAGTCGTTGTTCACTGGAAGTATCTGCCTAAACCATTGAGCTGATGAACTCATCAACCCAATTTAGAATTTCAAATCATATTTAGCCCATTGTAGCGTGTTCCACATCTTTTTTTACTACTTCGTCCATTCTACCCCTGCGTTATAGGAAAACATCTAGTCTATGTTTGTTGATAATCTTACCATTCTATGTATACGGAACAGAATTACTTAACACCGTGAAATGGTGAGCTAAAATACCCTTTTCAAAAGTGCGTCAACAGCAGCGCGCGCCGAACCGCCTTCTTCCCATGCCCGGGCATACTCGACCTTCATGCGCTGCGCACTCCGTTTCTTTTCTTCGCCGACGCTACCGCGGAAGTCGTCAATCAGTGACCGGAATTCTGCCCCAACGGCGGCGCGCGTTCCTTGTGGCACCTTCCCGCTGAGTAGCGGTAGTTTCCCCTTACCCGTGCGGATTTCGATGAGGTGGAATGCGACGTTGAGGGTGTGGGCGAGATGTAATGCTGCCTCGGGCTGGTCACCTTCAAACGGCCAGCATACCCTATATATCGGTGTTCATCAGCAGCTTCTAGGTGAGTGCCATGTCTAATTACATTGGCATTCCACTGGCGAGACTCTCTGAAACACCGCCGTGGCCCCCATGTGTCATGAAAAGACCTATAGCCTGTGAAAAATGAACATGGCTGAAATATATTGAAAGAAGAATGAATAACGGCGCACAGCATGGTTCAGGATGAATTGTTGCGGACACCACGGAGTAAGCATGCCTAATCCCGATGCTTTAACTTTGGCGGAGAGCGCTGGGGACACAACGGCAAATGGTGATGCATAAGCCAGGATCTGTCTTCGCGGTGGGTAAATAAGTTTTGGGGTTGGCTCGAAGACGAACAAAAGGGAATTTTTTCTCAATCAGCACGTCGACAAGCTCTTCGTGGTGTTCCTCAACTGTCGGCCAGAATATGGTCCCAAACGAGATCTAAGCACCGTATCAGCAATGGTTCAGGAGGTGAAACGAACAAGTACGAAAAGAGTAGACTTGGGCCCGTGTTCAACGAGCATGGTATCGAGGAAGGCTTTGATATCCCCATCGCGAGGTGAGACGGCAGAAGAGATGCCATCGGACCCGTAATTGACAGGCAGCAAGGGTCCCGCGGTGTATAATGTCTTTCCTAAGCCCGAAAGCCAGCCATCCGGGGCACTGATTGCTTCCTGGTCAAAGGCATTCGAAGTACCAAGAACTAGCCCGTCGGCCATCATGAGCGTTCTGAGCATCCGCGGGTCAGCGTCATGATGCGGAACAAACAGGTGCCTACTGCTGTGCACCGCAGACCAACGAACGGATACATGGGCATCTCGAATGGCAGCTAAAAATTGGCAAACGTCAGTCTACACCCGTCAAGTAATAAAAGCCGTTTGCGTTTTGGGGACAGAACTCGTAATCATACACTGCCGGTAACCCTGGAAGTTGCATGATTTTTCCTTCCGTGTATTTGAACATCTGTCATTTCAACATCATTCTCAAAAGTCGAATTTCAATGGATACTTACCTGCTCGCCAATCTCAACCACGTCTTTACCCGTCCGCTGGGCCTCCACTTCGGCGCGCGCTTTGAGATCTCCGCGGCAACCCATCTTCTCTAGGCCCAGCATCCGTATAATAAATACTTCGCAGGACGAGGCAAAGGTAAAGATCGGCACCTTTTGCCCGGTGATAGCGCGTGTGGCATTTACTTGATCAATGGCAAAGAACTTGGTGTAAAGACATTATTTTCTACAGTGCTCTCCGGAAGGTGAACAACTCACATCCGCGATGAGTGCAGCGGGGGGTGGAAGCGCTTTGAACGTTGTGCCAGTGGTGGAACATGTTATTGCCTCACCCCGCGCTAGCTTTGCGTACGCAGCGGGATACGCCTCAGCATGTGGCGCGAAGAGGTCAAATACCTGTGTTTCAGCCGAGTTAAAGAGCGAAACAACTCTGTCGAGTCAAATTCATTTTAGTTCAGGTGTTGGAAACTAAGATGGCGCATCGCACCTGATCTTATCCGAGTTGGAGCCGGCAGGAAACTGACGGGCAATTTCTTCATGGGCCTGTGTGATCCAATTCGGCGCCAGCAGGATGGTGATTGGGATATTGTTGTTTTCTCGGACGAGCCGACTTGCTAGAGAACAGAGGGGTCTGACGTGGCCTGAGGGGAAATTGTCAACATGAGAAGTTCCAAGTTGCCGCCCCCACCCGGCATTCAAGTTAGATGGAACTCACCCCACGCAGGAAGCACTGTAAGCAAGAGGTGGGTTGTGGACGATAGCATGGACGGGTAGGAATAAGTAATGATAAGGACTCATCTTCCTGTCTATATATACTGTACCAGCATAAGAGGAACCAGGCCTTCGACATCAATTGAGAACGGGCTGAAACATGGCGACATTGTGTCGGTGACGGACATGACCGTCTGATTATTTAGAGCGCGTAATTGCCGAGACACGTGCGGTCACTGCGGTGTGCCAAGCGGCGTGCCGACCAACAAGGATCCCTTATCGATAAACCGTTTGAGCGTTACTTCAGCTCTCAAATTTGAGCCCGCCGGCGGGGCCTGTGCAGTCGGTCCAGAGTGTCGGACACGGTTTTTTTAATAGGAAATATCAAGGCATGTTTATGGGTAGTAGTGTTCAGCTTTGACCAGAGATGACGACCTCGTCGGCGTGTGGCAACCTAAATTAAATATAATATAGCAAGTGGTTTGAGAAAATGGAATAAAGGCCCACATAGTCCAAGGCCGCATTCGTGCTTGACATTTCACATCTGATGATTGGGAAAGTGCGGAGATGTGATGCCGCCCAGGAGACCGCCCAAGCCAAGGGAAGTTCGAAATGGCGAGTAACAGTTTTAGAATTAGTCGAGGCGGCATGAGTCATCAATGCCGAGAAGCCGGCGATGTGCTTCAAGTTCATACGTAACTTGTGCACTGCAAAATGTATGTTGCTATGTTGTCATCTCACTGGCTCGGACGTTCTGAGGCGGCCGGAAGGCCTTCATTTTGGGTCTCCAGAATTCGGAAGGCCTTGGCTAATCAAGGCCGTCCAAAAGAAATCCCCACGCATAATTACACAGCCGAAATTGCATTTTTTAACCACGATACTCTTCGTCTAAATCGATTTTTTCCCGCCATCGTCAGGAATAGTGTCCTCGGCTTCCTCAGCCAAGTCTGCATCAACATCTTCTCCTCCTGTGAGATTACATTCTACTCTTTATAAGATTATCATGTCCGAAGCCTTTTAAAACTCCGCTCGGAATCTACCGGACACGGGTTGACGAAACTTCGCTGCGCCCGCAATTTAAGATACACGTTGCACTGGCGCAGCATCCACGTCAACTCCTCCCGTCTATATAAATCTTCGCGTCTGTTGCGTGTCAAAATGGATTCCCTGCCTTTCTCGTATCATGTTGTCCAAGTCTTCCTCTGGCCCATCGACCTCTTTCAATGTCCTTGATTTCTTGCTCTTATTGCGGATGGTCGTACCTCCAGCGCTAGCGTTGAACAACAACAAGACCGTCTTTTACTGTCGGATTTTTCGACTCACAAAGCCTCTCTCTTCAAAGCTTCATGATTCATCCTTGGTGCCAGGACGTGGCCAGACGTACCAGTGGCAATTCCTTTAAAAAACTGTGATGAGCCCACGCCACGCCCCGCGCCCCGTAATCTCAAGTGCTCTATCTTTGGCGCTCTCCGTGGCTCAAGCACCACCCAAGTACTATTGGATTTTTAGAGAGCAAGACCTCAAGCTGTGGTCGCCTGTGCTCACCAACTATCCGCTTTCCCTCAAGCCCCTGAGGTATTTTCAAGTCGCCCGCCTCTTCAAATCCAACTCCACGGACATCCAAACTCGAGCTATCCTCAAGTCTCAAGTTCACAAGCCTTGAGTGTGCTACAAGTATGGATATCGTTTGCACATATTAGCTCGCGTTGATTGCAAGGAAAAATAGTAATCCTGGGCTGGCTCATCTTTTTTTCTTCGATTATGGGCCGCGCTAACTTCTATCAAATATGCGGACGGCATAGTCGTATCTAGCTCTCCGCTTTCCAACCACCTTCCCTTCCTGTTATATCCAATGAAAGTCATCACATTTGAACCAAAAAAGTTCTGCATCGAGTCGTATCGTGACCGTGCAGCGCGGTTGTATTTTTCCGTTCACAACGTACAGTTACTTCGCTATGTGGTAGAATCAAATAATGCCTGGACCGGCTTCAATTTTCAAATCACTGCAGACGTTGACGCGACGTGGAAGGGTGCTGAAGGGTACATATCGTAGGTAAACAAAGCGTCGTCAGGAAAGGGGGAGCCGGGGCGCGAAGCGCCCCGGCGAGCCCTTGTATGCATACACATCATTATGGAAAGCCTTCCGAAGGCCTCGACACCTGGCCAAAAATCTGGAGGGCCTTTCGGAAGGCCTTCGCCCTTCCGGCCAAGACTGTCTGAGGCTACTCTGTGGGCAATTTTTTGTTCTTCAGGTGCCAGGGATATGGGCCAACCCTAAATGTAATTTTTAGTTCCTCTGACTCTGTCTCCATTGATGCATGGACACAGTAACTGAAAAGAGGGCAGACACTGACTTAAATAGTTCATTTCTCTGGATTTTCAAGGATAACACAAAAATGAACACTGAAAGAAAAATCTCTACACCAGACACTATATTGTAGGGACTCTCCGGGATACGGTATACGGGGACACAAGGAACCAACCGAAATTTTGTGACGAGTGTCCTTCCGAAAAATGGACTTCTGAATCGGCAATAATTCTTCATTACAACTGGACACTATGTTTCAACCCCAAAAAATATTATATTCGAACGCCGTATTTCAGGGACACCCGGTGTGGCTGTGCTAGTAGTCATATTTTTGTACATAGTTATCATTACCCTCTTGCCTTAGTTTTTCGGCGCCTGGCCCGGTTTCGTGGCCTCAAATACCTTTTCGGCCCCTTCTCGCGCCATCCAGCCGACACTAGTCGGTTCTAGCTAGTAGAGACCTCGAGCCGTCTCCACCGGGCTACGGGGATGCGAGGAACCAACCAATGGCTGGTGACGAGCGTTGTTTGAGAAAATGAATTCCTGAATCTGCAATAATTCTTCCCTACACCAGACATCATATTTAAGGACCGCCGGGGATACGGGGACGCGAAACCAACCGAAGCTTGGTGACGAGCGTCCATTTATTTCGGGCAGGAAAACTGCTCTTGAAACTGCTTTTGACTCAGTATTTGACTCAGTGCTCTGAAAATGGGAAAACAATAAATGATCCTCATTCTGCGTGCGGAGCACGGGTTCCTGCTAGTCCTTAGCACAATGTGATATGCATACGCCTAATTACACAACGGCTACGAGGTTCAAGCCGGTCAGCTTCCACAATGTCATCCTAAGAGACGATCTAACTCACGAGCTGCAACAATCGTCCAGGTCTGCTGAGGTTGTAGGGAAGCGTCGATCTGGGCGAGAATAGCCTGTTTAGAGGTATTATATCGTGTTTTCGCTCCATTTCAAATTACGAACCGGAGCACCCGACATGCCCGGAACTGCCTTCCAGGACGTCAGTGCCAATTGACTGTTAACTTCAACGATCCTAGCCGAAATATAAATCAATCATTGAACCGAGCTCTGTGAGATGACTTACCGGACAGTATTTCCTGAGGAACCGAGGGTTGAAGGGAGAAGGTGGCGGGGAACTTTGAGAAAACGACTAGCTCCGCGCCGTAGGGATTTCCACCGAACGCGGCGGCCGGGTATGACAAGAACAAGGACGAGTTAAATCCGTTAGCAATGTGAAAGTTAGACCCCTGAGGGATAAAAGCCCACTACGTTATATGAATAAGCAGTCAGAAAGTCAAGATTAAATCGGTGCTTACTTCCTGATTGAGGAAACTACTAGCAAAACTCCCGGGAAACACGAAGACCGCTGTGCCCTCACCAGGCCCAACAGCAGCGTTGTTGACGAGATTGAGGCCGAACCCTTGGAAGTCGTTGATATTGAGCAAGCCAGCGACGGCGACGTTAGCAGGAGACAACGCCACAGGCTTCGCTGTCGCGGCGACCATGCGAGCCGTAGCAAGGGTGATGAAGGCAACAAGGGAGGAGGTGATCTGCATTAGTGGATCTCTGTCTGGGTTGAAGAAGGGGACTTGAGTAGGATGAACGAAATTTGAAGAGCCTTTTAAGTGTCTTGGAGCAACTAAGAAGGATCAGCTTCGGCATGCTGAGTACCAATGTCACTGTCAACATCCTAGGAAAGAAGTGTGGTAGTATGCGAAAGTACCGACAGTCCCGACCGTTCCGGATACTGTTTGTAAGTACTGTGTATTAAGAAGAAGAGTTATGTGCCTAGTAGCAGCATTCGACATCTACATCGACCCCTGACGTCGGCATGCTCAATTGAAACGCAAACAATGGAAGATCGAAGATGATCCAAGTAAACCTCTACCAATGTCCCTGCCAACATCCTCGGAAAGAAGCGGTGGTAGTATGCGAAAGTACCGACAGTCCCGACCTTCTCCGGATACTCCTTGTAAGCACTGTATTATTGGATATGCCGAAGACCATTCGAAATATGCATCGACCTCTGGCATTGGCGGGCTCAATAGAAACGCGAACGATGGCCCTTGCGCTAAGATGGCATAAAAGAGATCTCTCTATCCGCTGAATCCGCTGGACTGGAAAGTGAAACTCTGCCCGGATCAGCCGAGGTCAGATTCATATGCTGTTGAATGGTGGCCAAGCCAATCGTCGCACAACTCATTGTCCTCGGGATCTTGGTTGACTCAAATCCCGACATCATGCGACTTGTCTTTGGGTGGAATCGAACCACCGGGTTCCTCAAAACTCACAAGAGGATCGGGAACCAGTGAGGGTGAGCGGCCGAGCTCCACGTGGACTCTTTGTCTCATCTCAAACCTTCAATAAGTGATGATCTAACAATGAACCAGCGGAACTTGAAGGACATGGTTCACCTCGGATTATGCACGTAAGGTTTGTATCTTCCAGACGTGGAAAAGCAATTCGAGGGGGGTAAGGTTCCGCAATCTAAGACTGCATATGCATGTAAAATATCCTGGGCAGTAGTTATATCAGGACCCGGTGTGAAGGCTAGGTCCGCGAGACCCCGAATCCGCCAATTTTTGTCCGTACATAAATCTTCCAGATCCCAAATTTTTTGTCCGGACAGGACATAGCCTCCGCCAATTTTTTTCCGATTTTTGTCCGGACACAGGGAATAGGCCAAATTTCGCGTTTCTTGGGCTTTTTTTTTTTGCCCCCGCTGCGTTTTGTGGCCTTCTAGTGTGTCTCGCGAGCTCAGACCTATTGGTATATACACCTAGCACAGCTACTTGACAAATCCAGTAACCTAGTCTTCATTTCTGTTGCCCTCTTCATTTTTCCCACGCTTGCGAAACAGTACCATGGCCTTGTGAAACTTTGTCACCCCTCTTTGTAGTATTTTGAACCGCTCCGCATCCTCGGGGAACAGCGAGAGACCGGTGGGGAGCGGTTTTGGGGTCTGCGAGAGGACGCAAAGCAAATTGTTTGATGGAATATGGGCAAATTGTTTGGTCCGTAGGAATGAGGTAGCGGTAGGAATGGAGAACACAGTAGCATGGTGATTCTCGAAGACCTCGACGGAAAGGTATGAAATGGCGGTGATCATTGGTGATTCGGTGACCGGTTTGTGTCTGCCGTTTTTGCCGCCTCCTTTAGAATATAACTGGAAAACTGAAAACATACTTCAGTATACGCAAACGGCACAAAAATGCGTCGTTGCCAGAAAATTCTGATACTCCTCCGCGACCATTTCGTCCTCTACTTCCGTCTCAAGTTCTGTAGGAAGACTGTTGCTGCCAAAATGATCGTCAGACTGTTAAAGTAAAGGAATCAAAATAATAATAAATTTACATCTTCATCATCTCTTCAGCAGAGAGAGCGAGAGCAGCACATGTGAGATTCAGTAGCTCGCCAGATTGCGCATGGGGTCGCGAGATTGGGATATCCTGCCTTGTCAATTAGATTCTGCAATTCCTGCGCCTCTCAGTCTAAGATACTGTCCACATCGGAATCGGCGTAATTGGACTCGCTATTGGCGTCGTTGAACCAAGAGCTGATTCTGGGAAGAATTGGGTTAATGGGGGCCGATGCGGAGTTCAGCTGGGATAGAGAAAGCCCAAGCAGTGCAATTAAACTGTCGGATTCCTCAGCCACGTCCAGTGTAATCTCCGCAATCTTGCCATCGCCAGGGAATGTAGAATGCGCGAAGAGATCGATGCCGGTATTGTCAAAGTAGGTCCGGAGGCGAGGGCTTTCTGTTTGAAGCTTTAGCCCGAACTACAGTGGCGTGGAGTTTGGCACCAAGCTTAGAGATCATGTATAGGAAGTCCAGCATTGTGAAGTCCTTGACAATGCGACGAGATTCACCGATTTTTATCGGCACATATCCACTTCTTCGGGTCGAAAGCTTCATATCCACGATTTCCGGCGCCATCCAGTATGTAGAATCAGATCCCAGTGTACAGCGAGAAAAAAAAGGTGGAATTGATTGTATGGCTGGTGCCTGTCGGGCCGACAAAAGGCAAAGCATAAAATAATGACAACAAGGGGCACCTGGATAACTGAGAAAAAAAACTTGAAGGCCATACCCCTGGCAACCACTGAGCCATACATTTGGTCTGGACATAATCGGACCTGGGTAGTGGTACCAGTAGAACTTTTTCTCCGGACAGGGGACTTGGGATATTCAATCCAGACCCCAATTTTTGTCCGGACAGAACCTGGCCTAGAGGACCAAAACCCAAAATTTTTGTCCGGATACGGACCTAACCTTCCCGTCTATTAGCGGGGGTCCTGTTATATCTTGCTCAAATATATATGTCAGCCCATCTTTTCATTTTCCCGATGACGCGCCTCATAATTACGTCGATAAATTGAATTTAATACATGTTACCAAATGAGGTCATAAAGCCGGGGCTCAGGCCAAAGCCAAGCCGGGCCGGGCCAAAGATCTTGGCCTAGCCTGCAATTTTTCTAAGCCAAAGCCGCTCGAAACCGGGCCAAAGCCACGGCTTTCAGGCCACATCTGGAAAACAGCACACTGCCACATAGTACTACATAGAGACCTGTAGAGCCATAGAGGCCATAGCCATGTCCCCCTCTATGATAGATCATCATAGACACTGTAGATCCGTAGATCCGTAGACCTGTAGAGCTCAGTAGAGCTACATAGATGGCGTGTTCTACCAAAGAGCTCGCTCGGATGTCCCTAAATGTATTATTGCTGCTTATTCCGGGCACGATATGGGACAAAAATAACCAATGATATTCACTTTTACACTACGAGGTATTAAGCCCACGCCATTAACCCAATTTGAACCCAATGCCGCTGAATCGCAGGCGAGCCAATGTCGTACGTAGCTTCGCGGATGCTCGGGCGGCGTGGGAGAGGGGAAGGCAGGCATGAAGCGTGATGGCGGTCAGGTCCAGACTTGCCTGCCCGAAATAAATGTGAGTTGTGGACAAAAAAAAAATTGCAGAAACTCACGTTGCTTGGCCCGAACGATGCAACGACAGGGAAAAGACGAGAGCTGTGACGTGAGAAATCTGAATCTTGAATCTTGAACTACTTGGAGCTTGGATGCAGCTTGAAACTTGACACTTGAGAATTTTTTCGGTGTTCATCTTGATCTTAGTCTTTGAAGAAGACGAGCAGCGAGCCTTCTGGTCTTGACAAAGACTAGGTATCCAAAGCCCCAGAAGAGAGTCTAAGAGATATCAGGCAGGCTTGGGGATAGTCGGTGACGCAGGGAGGGAGAATCTGGAAGGGCGAGAGGCAGAGATGGTGGGGGAAGCTGGGGGAAGGGAAGAAAGATGGGTGGTAAGCGAACACGATGACTTGGGAAATCATCAAGTCCGAGCCTCCACGTCAGAGCACATCCGAGCGCGGACATCTAGGCGGCTCTACACGGGCGGGTGGTAGACGGCGAGGTTCTCCAGGGAACGAAGGATGCTACCTCGGAATGGCAGGTCTACGGAGCTCTACAGAGAGGCCCGGCAACTATCGCGTACTACCACGTGTGCCGGCGATCTATCACACCAACCGGTCTCTATCAGACCAAAACGCGTTTCCAGATGCAAGCCAAAGCCGGAACATCACTCACCTGGTCCACGCGGGCTAACTTCCTGTTTGTTTCTTGTGAATGAGCCTTATTTCAATTTTGAATTCATGAGGATGTAGGGTGGCTGGATATCCAGAAAACCAGCAGCTTCCCTGATAATTTGCACAAGTGCCGGGCGCTCAGGGTTCTTGGAACAATTGATCGGCCGAAGGTCCGATCGCACATGGCATCGGCAACAAGGGCCGACTGCCACTTGTCTCCTCCTCATTAGCTCTCTGGGGTAACCTCCGGGCGTCGCGTCTAGCCACGAAATATGCATCATCTCCTCACTCATGTTTATGTGCGCCACCTCTGCTCAGCGTGCAATACTGACAGCGCTGGCGAATCGCTCGCTGATGGATGGCTCCCTGACACCTGTCTAGTAGCCAGGCCCGGACACAGCAGACCTCGGAGATTGAGGGCGAGCACATCCTCCGCTTACACGACCGGACACGCCGCACATAGCGGATGCGCTGCACGCTTAGTCGCGGACCCACGATACTGCTCGCGACGTTCCACATCATCGAGCGCAGGCCTTTTCGCACAAGTCTGTATGTCGCCTGATCAGCGTTCACACCTCGTCTGGCGCCCCGTTGTTTATCTACATGTCGCGGTGTGGATGAATGGACGGTGTATGTGCGCTTGTTCCCCACCCCCGCGCGTAGAGGTCCTCATCTTCTTTTTTCCACTTCTCCGTCCTCCTTCTCGCATGCTGATATGTCTCTTCTTTCAGGACTTTGCCCTCGCCCCACTCGACGGCCTAGTCGTCCGATGCAGACACCAGTATGCTCGATGTCAGCGCTCATCCTGCGTCGAGTCGTCCTGCGGCTGCCGCATGGTGTATGGGCGGGCAGCACGACAGAGACGTGGCATTGCATGCTGCTCGACGGGCGCGTCTTCTGTGCGAATCCCTTGTCGTTCTACTGGGATCGCCTACGATATCCCACACCGCATTTTGTGACGGTCTTAACGACGTCGCAGACGCGGACATTGGCACGAGGCCAGGTGTCTCAGACACACGGACATCGTGGTGCAGGACGAGTACATGCTCCCTCCGCGTACACTGTTGGTGGCATGTCCCGGACGAAACGTGTAGTCTGCCACTCGTCGGCTGCGCGAAAGACTTGTTGAGGATGAGGAGGGTCTACATATCCTCCCCAACGGGTAGCTCGTGTAAATGAGCGCGACGGCAGCTGTAGTTGTCCTACTTCGTCTGCGACCCTCTTTATGTGACGTATCCTGCCGTCCCCATCTTCTCCCTTTTTACTTATTACACCCTACTGATGACACTTTTTCCGTCTCCAGGACTTGCTCCTCGACAATCTATTCGCCCTCGTGTCCCGAAACAGGAGCTGCATGCGCGCGCGTGTCATAGGTATGTACTCTCCTCCATCATCCCATCCCCTCCACGCCAAGACTGCCTACACTTCGCTTCAGCCACACCGAGTCATCCTCTCGCGGTCGCGTCTGCCACCGGATGTCCTGGTATCGCCGGACTGGGGCACGCGTCTGCCCACGTCGCTTGCAGCGGCGGGTGGCCATGTTCTCCGTGCCGTTCTGTGGATGGCCGCAGGCGTATTACTGCGGCTGGTCCGTCTGCGCGCTCGCCTCCGTGCTCTATCGTCGTCTCGCCTTTTTCTCTTTCTCTCTTCTCCCCACCTTTCATCTCGTCCTTATCGTATGCTGACCCCCCCCCCCCCCCCCCCCCCCCCCCCCTCCCCCTCCCTAGATTCACTGATCTTTCGTGGCCGGAATATGCCCATGAGCACGAAACTATAGTGGGACAGGCTGGACTTAAGGGTGCGCACCTCCCACTTCTTGTTCTAGCTCTTTCTTCCGTCATCCACCTTATTCTGCCCCTCCGTCGACGCGGCGTCGTACACGGGCGGGTACTCGTCCTCCCGCAGCTGCGGCACGGGGCTACGACCGCGTTGCCCCTTCCATGCTACGCGCGAGGTACAATGTGCGTGGACGGTACCTCGGGTGCCTCGCAGTGCCTGGTCCCCCGCGAGTAGTGGCGTGGTGACAGTGTTTCAGCCTACACGCATCGTCTCAGCGACCCGGTGCGGGGGCGGACGTAGGCGCGAGACGCGGGCTGTGCCACCCCTCCTGCCCGCGGGCCCGATGCTGCGCGTGTCGTTGAGAGGGAGCGCATCGTCGATGCGCGTGGCATATCTGACCTCGTCAATGTGCATGTCGGGGTGTGGATGTTGCGGATATAGGCGCATGGAGAGAGCATATCGCGGGAGCGTTCTGCTGGGAGATACTTCTGCAAGGAGTGGGACCGTTGCCCTTGCGCGAGCACTCTGGCTGTGAAAAGGGTGATGGGCTTGCGACGTCGGTCGACGAGACTGATGCTGGTGGAGGATCATTGCGCGCGCGTCGCTGGTATGTCGCTGCAGATCGAGATGTTGGCGGGAGGGGTATCCTTGTCGGCGTGGGTGTTCTCGTACATCGTGTCCTGGGTGTGGACGTCTCCGTGCCCCTTCCTGCCTCCTTCTCCAACTCGAGCCCAGGCCGACGGCGTCTAGCTATTGTGCATCACGACTTTGTCGTCGGGATTCGGTGGATAAGGGTGGGATGCCCGTGGGATCTGTTGTCGTCGTTGCTGCCATTGCGCGGACACCCATTCCAAGCCTTAGCAGGAGGCATCGCTGCGGCACTCGAGCAGCACGGTGCGCTCTTCTGCTAGTTCTTCGTACATTCCGTCTCATTGTTTGGATGTGGAAGGACTCTGGGCAACTTTTTATGGACGTCTGCGACCAGTAGATAGCCCACTGAATATACGAGCCTTTGCTTCGCATGATGCTGGGTCACAGCTGTGACGTATCGTGACATTTCCTCTTTCGCCCAATGGCATTCCTCCACTCAAGCTGCGTCTTTCTCGCCAGCGCTGGAGCGTTCGCGGCGAAACAAACTTCCGACGTGAATTGCTGACGTCCTTGCGGACGACGTTCATTTTATTTACTGATCAGACTAAAGTCACTTCATCGCTTTAATACCGCGCGACGTGTCGAATAATATGCTCTGGTATATTTTGCTCCGCACTGCTGTCTTCCTGGAATCAGAATGCGGCCTTACGCTCTTGTTAATCTTCTCTCGTCCTGAATCTATCCGTTCTAAATCTCAATGCCGACCTCTAGTGGAACTAGCTCATTAAGGGCTTATAGGCGGAAGGTACAATCCCATGGGAACACCGCTTTGTGATCCACCAGCGCCGCTTGAGAGATAGAACGATATAATTTACATGGCCCGCCGTGTTGGAACGAACCTTGAGAATCTCGTCAAATCGGAAGATGCTATGAGCGCGGGTCACACAAAAACCGAAAGAACACGTACCTCGACGAGATACCGCAGAATAACGTCGCAATGGGACTCGATCACGGCAAGAGTGACGAAAAGCACGAACTCGTTGCTGTAATAGTCCGTCCACAGCACCTCCCACAGACGCAGGACGTCGTCAACAGAAATTCGCACTTGAACGCAATGAGGACCTAGCTGTTAGTGAGTGGCGCATGTCAGCACCACGTATATACGATGCTCCATTCAACACGCACCGAAAGCAGAACAGATTCAGGCCCTCCGATTTCTCTGTCGCAAAATGTCAGTGTTCATAATTAATTCATCAGAGCTGGCGAGCGACAAACCAAGATGCCGATAGAGCTCAGGGTCCATGACGCCAATAAGCTCTTGGAGCGTCAGAAGCTGCTTCTTCGTCCCGCTCTGATCACAAAGGAAATTCTGTTTCTGCGGCGCCAGCATCAGCATTTTTCTTTCGGTAAATACAAACTCAATCCTCACCATCCGATCCATGTACTCCACAAAGCACCAAAACGTCAGCACCCGCCGTCTCAGAGCAGGGCATGAGCCCCCGAAAATACTCCAATTGCAGATGTGCGAGCACCGCAATTCGCAGTTTCCCGCAGGCGATTGACGAGCTTTGCCTAAAGACGAGTCCAAAAATGAATTTTTAGGACTCGTAAAAAGGGGAAGCCTGAGGCATCGGTACTCTGCGTGAGAAAATGGCATACGGCGGCTAACGGTCTGAGGGAGCGATGACTAGTGGAGACTGGATCGAGGGGCCAGAATATAATGTATCAAGCAGTACGAAAGCGTGTCGATCGGTCTGTTGGATTCTGAGAGACTCGGATAGAATTAATCTCCAGACGCGAACGTGCTCCACTCGACGGGAAGTCGTAGATTCGCGTACTGGAGGCAATAGTGAGATAGTCGCGTTGGAATGGAGCGGTTGGTGTGATGAAGGGGATTTGAGATGTTGAACATTGAACTGTGATGGCAGGAGTCCGAAGCCGGGCGAAGGCTGTGGATCGACTCGTCGCGGAACATCGCGGATGCGCTTATATTATAAGCGGAAGGGTTGATCACCGATCACTCCTGTAACTTAGTGTTGCCGGAGTCCTGTCTCCTCCTACAACCATATGAAGGACAAGGGTTCAGGTACATCGCTATCATTATGCAGGGCATGCTCAACCTGACACAAGTCAAGTACGAGACGAAAAATGCATGCATAATCTAGATCTGCGAGCGAAACGGAAACAGCTACTCAATCGCGGCATGCGAATCTCTCAAACACGGTGAAGTCTGTTCAGCCATATGTAATTGTCAATGACGCTTCACGTCCCCCCATGTGCCGTACTGCCGAACTCGGTGACGGGGAGGATGCAGACGACGCAAAGGCTCCAGCAGCGAAGAAGGTTTGTATTTTGTTTTTCTCTGTGGTTATCTGGTTGCTGACGATGTGTACTCGACCACAGTCCAAGCCCGCCAGCAAACCGGCGTCCAAGGGCGCTGCCACCAAGCCCGCATGCAAGGCTGCTGCGAAACCCTCCAGCAAGGCCAGTGCGAAGCCCGCATCGCGCGCCGGGTCCAAGAAGGCGGCGTCGAAGGTTGGTGGAACCGCTCTCTCGGCTGTTTTCTTTTTGGGGACCACCCTGCTTCTCGGGGACCACTAGCGTCGACGTGTCTTGTCTTTACCGTCGGCTTATGACCACGCCTACTGCCTGCCTTTGCTATCGCGTGGGCTGGCCTGCAAACGTCGCCCCGCATGGGGTCCATTTCACCTGTCAGCGCCGCTGATGCTTTGTGCCTGTTTGTTCGACAGCACGGGAATTGTCTTGACCGGCCATGGTTACCAATGGTTCCGTAAAAACACGACACGGTTTCAATCCTAGGAAACAAATCACTCGAGGATCTTGGGTCCGTCGTACCATGACAAGCCAGGACAAAAGAGGGATGCCTACAATATCCATGTGCACTATGCTTGCAGCAAGCCATTCGAAGGTGAGGACCTCATAACTCGCACAACAGCTTCTCACCGTATCTTTATTTATCCTGTCATGCAGGTCCCCAGACATTAGGAAGATCTACATTTGACGGGGTGTTTGTTTCCGGCAATACTCTACCAGCGGACAATAGAAATGGTCGGGAGAACGCAACCGCGACAGATTGCATCTTGAATACAAAGGTGAAGCCACTTTCTACGGCACATCTAATTTGGCTGCCGGCAACTATCGCAATTTGACCCGGAAAGGCAAAAATAATCATTTGAGATGGACCTCTACAAAAGGTTGGTCGTTCGGTACCTTTAGCATCGAGTTTTCTCAAAAAGAAACCAGCACCCACTTCCTTCCTCGCTATCTATTGCCATGTGCAACGACGGCAACAGTGCACCGCAGTCCATTCGCTACCTTAATGCGCAGCTCGCTGCCCTGTGGGAGAATGCTGATGACTGCGCCAAGCAGGCGGGCAACAACCCAAACTTCAAGTCGGAGCACTGGGAGAAGGGCAAGTACACCCGCGCTCTGGCGCAGTACCACTATCTGGGCAAGAAGTCAACCTCGAAGATCACGGGTGTCAAGGACCTTCTGTTCAGCGCATCCTTCGGCAAGCCTACGCTGGAGGTCATCTGCAACCATGAAGTCGTCCTCCACTTGACCATCAAGGATGGCCACCTCAACACGGAGTTGACAAACGCCACCAAACCCGGATACCGCTTCGACTCGTAAGTCGCCAACTGCGGAGCACTCGCTAGGGAAGCTCATTTGTCTTTGCAGGAAGCACAATTTCGATATGGATGGCCTTCAGGTCTCTTACCGCATGAAGTTCTCGCGCAGCAGCATCAAGGGCCGCGACACTAAGATCGGTAACCATGGCTCGAAGCATCTTATCCAGATGATGATCCTCGATATCGACAGTGAGTTATTTTCTATGGCTCTAACATAACTTGATATCAACTACTTGGCTTTTCTCCTAGGTGCCAAGCTTGTGATGTCCAAGCCGAGCCTCTCGGTCAAAGTGAAGGATGCGCTGGCATACTATTTGCCCGAGTACCTTCGCTTCCTTCGCAGCGCCGGCAACCACGTTCTCTTCAATTTGCCGGACTTCGATGACGACAAATTCTCTCCCAAAATCGACTACTCCTTGGTCAGCAAGGCCCTTGAAGTTGAAGAGTTCTGCTGCGACGTCGTTCACGACACGAACCTCGGCGACATCAACAAGTACCTGTATGACAAATGGATGATGGCTGCTGCGCTTGGACGCCCTCGCGGCAAGTAATTTACATCGTTGGCACTCGATTCTGAATTGACTTCCCGGCTGTAGATATCCTATCTGTCTCTCTCGCCGAGATCAGCAGCACCTGGCTGATGCACACGACCGTCGACACCCACTTCCACATCCGTTTCGGTGTACCCCAGATCAAAGCTTTGTGCTCTCACGAGGTCCTCCTTTATTTCACCGTCGAGGACATTGCCTTCTTCGGCAGCAGCGATTTCTCTCAGAAGCCTCTCGATATCTACCATGGATGGAAGGTTGCATTCATCGTTGATGTCGAGCAAGAAAAGGTGGGCTCCATCACGAAGCTCAAGCTCGACTTCCGCTGTATGATTTTATTCCTTGCCTTGTGTCAAAAGTGCTTGACGTTATTTTTTCGGCAGCCGCCCGTTACTCTCGCCACTTCTCCGTCATGCCCGAAACCGTCAACGAGATCACCGTGGCGTACTTTGAGAAGATCGTCAAGTTCTTGACCATAGACTATCTGGACGTCCTGACATCTTACTCCCTGCACATCGTTTACGAGATTGACATTGCCGTCGGACTCCCCGGTCCTGGACGAGATGGTGAATCGGACGGACATGACGCATCGTGGACAGACGGTAGCGACGAGGAATACGACGGTGGCGAGAAAGACGGCCCTCGTTTCGGTCGCCCAACGGGTTCAATCATCATCTGGACTGAGCGCATCGAGAAGTTGGTCCTTGGAGGTTATGACCAAATTCTCACCATCTCGGAGCGTTCTATCAGAGAACTCTTCCTCTCCTACTACCGGCAAGGCCTTCAGGGCAAAACCATCTACCACTGCTTCACACACTGGTCGAGGGATCTCTTCAGCGCACACTTCGACGCCATCGATGTGCGCCTCCTGTCGAACGATCGTGCTATTGTTTGGGTCAATATCCATGACGGCGAGCTTGCCATAGAAACGTCCGAGTTCCCTCTATGATTCGTCGGCGAAATGTTACTGACATTGGTCGTCCACAGTGGCGCTGAGCACCACGATTTCTGGACCTACATAGGTTTCAAGAAACCTACGTCTACTAAGAAGACGGTCAAGCGGGAATTCTCGGAGGTTGCGATTGCCTTTGAGGTTGATCTCAAGGTTGTCGAGCACACCGAGCTCTCCGTCGGAACGTCGTGGCAGCCCATCTTTGAGAATTCCTATCTCCACCAAACCCATCATTCAGCGCGCGCCTCCCGTGTCTACAAGCATTTGATCTTCGACTTCAAGAGTACGTCCATCGTCTACTGCCTTCCCGCCTATTGTGATCTAAAGTGTTTACATCAGACGCCAAGCATGTCCCCAGACTCTCCATTACCGCCGGTCTGCAAGGTATGGGAGATCGCGAAGCCGTGCTGAAGCTCGAAACGGTCCTCCAATACGCGCAGGAGTACCTCGAGCATCTCTCGCATCATGGCCACAACATCATTCATTCCATCCCCGTCTTCACCACTAAAGAGGACTCGTTCGGTCTCACCTCAATCACGTACCAGGTGGTCACCAAGACCAAGGTCACGACCGAGACTTGCCGCCACTCCATCAAGGAGTCGGAGGCGCCGGTTATTCTCATTTTGGGAATGTGTGGCTTCCGTTCCATGCCTACGATCCGCCTGCCGTGGTTCCAAGGCTGGGTTATTTCTGGGCAGAAGAACCTCGGCTCCATCTGCCTCTCGAGGGAGACGTTCCTGGAAGGTCGCCTGCTCAACGTTCTCGCTCGCGTCAACAAGAGAACGACGATCGTTCCCGAGTGGGCCGGCATTGCCAATGGCGAGTGGAAATACGAGCTTACGACTTTGGAGAAGCATTCGCGCCGCAATAACGAGCGCGGTAGCTGGAAGTTCTTGAGAAGATCCGACAAGAGCCTCGACTACATCTGGGAGCATCATGATGAGTGGAAACACGACTCGAAGCATGAAGGTTTCTCCGGGGGGGAGAAGCACGGATCGTATTCCCTCTCTTGTGAGCCTCTTATCCATCGCGCAGATGTGCCCATATTTAATTTACCATTGATAAGGCAACACGAGGAACATTCTCTCAATTCCGACGTACTTCCGTCAGGGCTGCCTTGAAATCACCCTCCAGGGCGAGTCGACGCTCAAGATCGCCAAAAAGCAGGAAGAGCTCTCATGGAGGTATGTCGCCCAATACACCAGTCGCGAACATAATCTAATAATGCCCGACTGTAGCAAGAAGACGAGCGCCAAGTGGTCAGCGAGCATTGCGGTGCACTCCCGTGCCGATGGTCTCCACATCGAGGTCGTCGGTGAGTCGCCGGCCTTCGCTGATGTCGAGAGCGAGGGCGAGTGCTCCATCAACGTGCAGGACGAGCACATGAGGCACCTTCCGTCCGAGATTGATCTCCAGGAGGCCCTCCGCGAACTCAAGGGTTCGTTGCAGGGCACCTGGGACTACTCGTACCCTGGCTTGGGAGCCTATGCTCTGTCGAGCCCCGTCTTCACCCGCAATGGCGATCTCGTCGCGGAGCTATCGGCTTACAGCAGTGCCTCCAGCGGTGGTGGCCTCTTTGCGGCGGCCAGGAACACCATAAGTAAGTATTCTCACATCGTTGTTCTATTACACGGATCATTGACCAACATCCCTGGCTAATAGGCAACCTTGTCACAAATAATCTGCTGTCTCCACCTGGCCAGCTGACCTCCAAAAGCAGCACCGACACTATGGTGAACACTCCGCTTCTTGTAAAGACTGTCTCGGAACTGCCCGCGAACACGATGGTTCCTCCCCAGCTGACCTCCAAGAGCAGCAGTGACACCATGGTGAACACTCCGCTTCTCGAAAAGACTCTCTCGGAACTGCCCGCGAACACGAAGATTCCTCCCCAGCCGACCCCACCAATGACCGTCAAACCCAACGGAAACGGGGCAGCGTCGGAGAAGAACCCCATCCCTAAAGGCCAGAAGGGCGCTAACGGCAATGGTTTTCCTGTGGCTGCGGCCTAACATGTACGGCGTGGACTGTTGTCTGTGGCAGAATATGTATGAGATACTATGATATTTAATTGTTCTTCGCCCAAGCGTGCATCTGAGGCCGTAAGTTCATCATCTATTTGCAACGGTATTTTGAGGAGTGGCAGTTGCCCATTCTTTCTTTTGATGATTCATTGGTTGTACATAATTCGAAGTGCTCGACGCCTCAAACTTTACTTGCATGAACTGTTTACGAGTATGGCGTGGCAGGCCCATACTTCCGCATTCGTTGCACAAGGAGCCGGCGGTAACCAATGTTTGCAAGCGGCGGTAGCGAAAACCCATCCCTGAAATTTCAGTTAATTTTCTAATCCGACGGCCAACCTAGAATAGCAGCCCAAAATAATCCAGGAGAGGGTAATCTGACGGGTCGATGTTGGCTTGTTTTGAGGTCGCTCTACCTTAGTACTGGATTGATACTCAGTTGAACATAGGTGCCTATTTTTATGCACGACTTTTTAGATTAAGCTTATTGCGCCTCGCAGAAGCACTATTTCGGGTATTTCCCACCCCACCTAAGAGCTTCCACGGAAGTGAAGAGGAGATCAAGCATGTCGTCGACACTATTCTTTATTCCAAGTCGGCACGTATTGTGATCGCGGGCCCCGACGGCGTCGGCAAGACCGTCATAGCGATTGCCACGAGCACGATCCTGCCAAGTCCATGCTTGCGCTGATCACCATCATTCTACTGGAGGCTATCTTCTCCCGGTGTTGAATTCACGGGGAAATCATCGACCTCACTGGCCTTTTAGAATCAAATGCGCACTATTTGAGGTATCTGTGCGTCTGGTTACCACTCGAGAAAGAATTTACTCGAGAGATGTTTTGCGCCGTTTCTTTCGTTCTCACATCACATACTATTTTCCCGATATAAAACTGTGATAATTATTCTCAGTGCCGAGCGGAGCGCGGGTACTTCATTGGAATGCATGGGCCTGGATACTTCAATTTAAGCCACAGGGAGGATTGTCGTGGGCGACATTCGTGCATCAGATATTCATGTACCCAGGCCTGACTAAAGCTAGCGCGCCTATTCATCTTAAATCCATTCGCGGGTGGCATACAGTTGCGTTATTGAATTAGACCACTGTATGAATATCAGACGCCGTAAGTGAGGCTTCCACTGGGACGGTTTGTTTCATAATTAGAATCTAGTAGTTAGTGTTCCGTCGATACGCCTTCCGCGAGATGGACAAATCGGGCATAATGATCCGAAACAAAGTTGAACTTGGATGGACAGAATCAGGTTAGTGAGCCCATTTAATACCACTCTGTTTGCATGATATAAAATTAATGATGTTCAGTGCTGGAGCGAACCGCAGGCACATCTCGCATAGCATTGGCAGGCATGGACCCAGGTACTTGATTTAATTTTAAACGACACAAAACCCTTTGCGCAAATCAAGTTCCAGCCGCGATGCCGGCCAGCTCGTCCGTCCTCCGAGTTCGTCTCCCTTGGGTCAGCAATAAATATGTGGGAAACCTTCACACATCTGATATTCATGTACCCACGTCCGACTGCATCTGGCGCGTTCCTTCACAGTCTATTTATCACAAATTCAATTAGAGACGCGGTTGGATGATTGAATTATCTGTAATGCTGTACATGAGGCTTCTGCCAATGGGACGACTAGTTTGCAATGTAGCAATTGGTCTTCCGTGGATACTCCTCCCGGCACTCCATTAACTGAGTGAACGAGTGAAAATATGCAATTTTACATGTGCACCTGAGAGGTCAATACATGATATTGTTGGCCGTCTCGAGCGAAGTTCAATACTTGCAACCGTCATTGGCTGATCCTAGCTACTTCGGACACCTAACTGTAAAGAAATCAGGACACTTCTAATGACAATCTTGAGGCAGAGTGATTCTATACGCGTTCTTGTATGGATCCATTATGCTCTTATAGAAAGCTTGCGCAATCGGGACTTTTCTTTGCTTTTTGCTGTTAGTATTCTTTGGACCTTGACGCCATTTTCCCAACTTTATATTGAATTCCAATTTAGAGGGTGGAGGGCGGCGGTCTATCCAGAGAAACCAGCAGCTCGGCACCTTGATAATTTGCGCAATGCAGCACTGCAGTCAAAAATGGGTTCTTGCACGAGGATGGGCGGCCCGCCCGGCTCCGATCGCACGTGGCATCGGCAACAGAAGCCGACCGCACTTGCTCTTCCTCCTTTGTTCTCTGGAGTAACCTACGCGTCTCGCGTGCAGCCTCGAATTTGCACCAACGGGCTCTACTAGCTACACTCTCATCCACGGACTTTCCCTGTCGTCCAGAGCCTCGGATTTTCTGCAGCTCTTTACATCCAATTACGCCGGTTTTGAGTGCCATTTAGGTGGACAGGTGCATTCAGAGGGAATCCCTTGAGTTGAATCCAACTTTTCGTTGTAGCTATGACTCATCCTGCGCTCCTCGACGAGCGCGCTTCTGTCCTCGTTGCTTAGCACGAGTGGATAGTCTTTTTCGTCTACGCGGTTAGCTCGTCGTACAGGCCTGCTACCCACGATGTCCGCCGTGTCCGAGACGTGAAACTATTCTCCAGGCGCACACGGGGGAGGCGCGTTTGTGAAATTGGGCGCGTCCGTTCGGTTGGAGCGTGGGGTGCCCTCGCCGGCACGGGCTCTGGATGTGCGCGGTGCGATGCATACGCGCGGACTCGTGGGCGTTCTCCGCGCGTGTCGTATCGTCTGGTGCTTGCGGTGCAGTCGCGGGTGTGTGCTGGGCGTGTCGTGCTCCGCGTGTGTCGTCTGCTGCCTACCGTGCGCAGCAGCGTGTGTTTGGGCCCGAAGATACGCGCGCTCGTGGGTGCGGCCTCTCATGCCGTGCTCCGAGTGCGTCGTCTGGTGCCCGCCGCGTGTGGGCGCGGATCGCGGGTGCGGAGTCGTCGGCGGGCTTGGAGCTATGCGCGGTCGCTGGCGGGCGGGGTGCACGTCGGGGCGCTTTGTACGGCGTCGGGCTGGTGGTGCGGTCGAGGGAAGGAAAAGGAGCGGGTGGGGGGGAGGAGCGGTGCGTGCGGGCTGGGACACTTCTCGTACTGGGCGGTCGGGCTGCTGCGTTGGTGTGGTTGCAGCGCGTCGGGAGGGGGGCGGGCAGCGTGAACGATGATGCACCTGGATTCTCCGTGGTGATAACGGGCGACCCGACGTTGAGGGACACCCGTGTGGGTGCGGGGGACGGTGGGGTGTACCGGTGTGAGCGGTGTCGTGGGGCGATCGGGCGTGCGGGTGAGACCGGCGCGGTGTCGTTGCCGTGCGTGTGTGCGGAGGGCGAGTGGGGCGTGCGTGTGTGTCGCCTGGGGGGGTTAGCGCGCAGGATCCCCACTCCCAGAGCTGCGTGCACCGCCACCGAGCGCACGCCACGCTATGCCAGCGACCGCACGATGGGACGTGCACCGCGCGGTGGTGGTGGACGCGGACGGGGGGCCCACGCCCACATGCGGCGGGCGCTAGACGACGCACGCGAGCCCGCAGGCCCAGCGCACACACGCGACTAAACGTATCTTCGCGCGCGCCAGCCGATACGACGTGAGCGGAGCATGCCCACGAGCCGGCGTATATGCATCGCACCGCGCACATCCTGAAGCGGGCACCGCCTCGCAGTATCCCCAACCGAACGGACGCTGCCGAGCGCGCGCAGGCATCTCCAAGCCCGTCGCCGACCATGCCGCGCGTATATTTGCTTCTCTGGTGCCGAAATACACATGACTAACGTAGTTCACCTCTGTCCAGTCAGCTTCTCGATATCCAACGCGTTTTATGGAGCAACCCCTCCAATCCTGTGCGTACGAAAAAACCATGCTGACGCAAGCTCGCAGACCAACCCCATCGTACTACCAAAAAAAAAGAAGAAAAAAAAAACCTGAATATTTCTGCGGTCTTTGGCACACCTTACTCATTACTGACATGATCAGACTCGCCGCTCTCGACGATACCGTGCAGTATGCCACTCCGCGGAAGTGCATCCCAAGCCGGAGGAGCCCTTTATTTGTAGCCGTCGGATCATTGTAGCCGTCGGATGATCCGACGGCTACAACTAATCCCTAAGCCTAGTATGTACATTGTTCCGCCACCCGCAGTTTGTTATTAATGACTTTCTCAGCAAGTTCATGGACATGCTCCTTTTGGCAATGCTCATCGGACATGGCAAACCCGATGATCAAACGCGACTCGCCAATTCGATGTCCAGGTCGTTTGCGCCCTGAGTTTTTTGAGCTCTCCTGGCGCATGACCTCCTCACCGGATGGTTCAAGGCCGGTAATCAACTCGCTGAATTTCAAGCTTGTGCGGATAAATGGGAAATTCGGCACGCACCTACGAATCCGATTCTTGTCCCACTTCCAGCGCTGATGCATCGATGGATCCCGACTTGCTCGGGAAACGATTTCTAATCTCATTTGTAAGTCCTCCAGGCGCTTGACAGATAGCCAATCACATAAATAGGCACGTCGCCCAGTAACGCTGTAAAAGCGCGGTGCCTCGTCCCTCTTGAACAACTCGTAAATCCACTATGGTGCTTAAACTGTACGCGGGAAATCGGCGGGGGCTGGTCGACCTGGTCCTGACAGAGAAGAAAGTGCCCTATGAACGGATCCTGGTCGATATGGCGAACCGTCAGCACAAAACCCCCGAGTTTCTCGCCATGCATCCGTTCGGCCAAATTCCTGTGATCGTACGTCCCGCTTGCTCGTCGTTCGTGCTTGCTTTTGAACGACACAATTTAATGCTCGAGCCAGGACGATGACGGGTTCATTCTGTGCGAAACGCGTGCGATCTGCCGCTACATCGCAGAGAAGTACGCAAACCAGGGGACGCCCCTCCTCCCAACCGACCTGAAAGGGAGGGCGCTCTTTGAGCAGGCAGCCTCATGGGAGTTTGCGAACTTCCATCCGCAGGTGTTGAAGTCACTTGCGCTGTACTTCAGCGGAGAGTGCGTTGAATCCGTCCCTAACTTCAGTCCGCGGAACACTAACCCCACACTCGTATAACAGGGCCGAGACCAAGCCAGACCTCCTCAAAGTCGCCGTGTCCGCGCTGGCTGAGAAACTCGCAGTCTACGACGTCATTCTTGGGAAACAGAAATTCCTCGGGGGGAATGTGACTGATGTTCCGCACCCCACGTAGCTGCTGCTGACTTTCTACTTTCTGGATAGGAGCTGACGCTGGCGGACCTGTTCCATCTCTACTACGCACCCTATTTTGTGGACAAGGGGGTGGATGTGATGACGAGCAGTGGGCCTAATGTTGCGAGGTGCGTGTCCTTTCCTTCTCAACAATTGTTTTAGCTTAGGCCGGATTGGAAGATGGTGGAACGAATTGATACACCATCCGACTTGGGTCGAGCTGAAGGCGGCCGATGCTGCAGACAAGAAATAAACGCTGGTTCATCAGTCGGTGCGCACGAGAGTAACGTGGTGTAGTAAGATACAAGGCTCTCTGCTGCATACAGTAAAGCTCTGAAGATGATACTAGTTTCTCCCAGCTCGAGAGTTAGAATAGATCGTTGGTAATGTTGATGATTCATACCCAGTGTTGGCGCCGCTTCACATGCGAGGAGGAAGATCTTTTGGCCGACTGAGATTTTGAGGGTACTCTTCAGGGCTGCGCGCTAGCCAACTGGGATTCAAATCGGCTGGGACGTCGATGTTGCGCCCAGATGCCTTAATGATGTTCTGCGGAGGACGCCAGTACGATGTACTGTCAATAATTAATTTCTTGCCAACCCCAAGATACAGGATCTGGGACTCTGACTTAACTTTAGTCGTGGAATATGCCCAATGCCACCACTACTAGCATCGGAGGCTGTTTAGCATAAGATGAAAGCAGCTTGCTTAACTGGTCATAGACTGATCACGGTATTACGCTGAATATAAAAAAGCCGGGGGGGGGGATTTGCTTCAGTTCTGCGCCCGTCTTACCAGGGACGAACTTGCCCACGAAGCAAACTTTGACATGGATGAAACATTCGTTGCGGCTCATTCTATCAGGCATCGAGTGCTACTATAACTCGACATCTGCAAAATCACCTTCTGCAATGAAATACACGTCTCCTGTAGTGGCAGTCAGGAGGATACTCGCCATTTGGCACAAGGGAGACTCACTAGGAACTTTGCCTCGCCGTTTCTGGCGGACGAAGTTGTCCGCGCGAACCCAAAGATCTGCCTGACCCCACGCTCCGCGGATCCAATCTTCGAGATAATGACTACATGCAGCCACGACGAATCTCACGTCATGCGTCGGGAGCGCCGACACAGGGTTATCGGTGTCATTTAAAATTTCTTTGTTCACCACTATCAAGATGAGCACCTGTAAACGCTTATGCTCCTCAAGGAGCAGATTCAGCAAGCCCATGGGAACGTCGGAGTAATAGTTGAACGCGAGATGTGTCAGGGACGGGAGCGAAGCAAGACTCTTCCAGGATTTGTCGCTGTAGGCCGAAATATCGTCATCTAGAAGCTCAAAATGCGTGATGCTGGAAAACAGGGAGTGCCCAAAGTCCGGAGGGCCAGCGAATAGATTCTCGGCGTCGACGCACAATAGCTTGGGACGTATGCGGTCGAGGTAGGGTATGAAGGACGGGTCTAGCATCTCGCAGTAGCATGCGAGACCTCGAAGTGCAGTGAAGACGGCGAGTAGTCTATGGATATCTGCGAGCGTAGACGCGTACGGGTATTGGATCGAGAGATGTCGGACATGCTTTTGAAGAAGTGCGGCCCGTTCTGGAAGTAGTTCGTCATCGATAGGCGGAAAGCGATGCCGCCGCGAAATAACTTTGCTCCCGGCAGATACGAGAACGCGATACAAGATCGGCTGCAGCCTGAGAGACATCAGTGATTGGGAGGAACTAATGCGCATAATTTTTCATTACCATGTATGAAATCTCTGGGCTACTAGCATCAATGTCGGTATCTGTGTGTGGTAGAGAAGTGCGGCGGTCTCGAACACTGCACGCTCCAGCTCCGGAGGGAGGATAACCCCGCCGAGCTCCATAGGATAGCCTGAACAGATGAAGGAGAAGTCTGCAGCCGGATTCCTGCTTGCGACGCAGTCTCACTTAAAATGGGCAGAAGTTGGGCAGAAGCAAAAGCCTCGATGAGGCTGTGCCCCCATGCGTCACGCGTTGATCGCATTTCAAACTCCGAGCATCTGCTTCAAACTGTTGCCTCCTCCAGCGTTGTTTGCTTCCCTCTTTAACAAGCGAGGTACGAGCTTCATTTGTTAAAGTGTCTGTCTACGAGAGACTAAACTCTCCCAGGCACCTACGCTATCGCATTTGAACTCCAATGGCGATTCTTATTCCGCTTGCGCCCAGGGCTACAGTCCAGATCCCCAGCGGAATCGATCAGATTCGATCTAGGGGTGCTCAATTCTTAGCCCGTGGGCTCGTCCCGTGGCTTTATTTGTCCGAAACAAATAATAATTCAAACTCCGCCAGAGCCGAACACCCATTTCTCGTTCTGTACAGAACTATTCTGGTCCAAAAAATCATGGTCACTGTCTAAATGACTCTATAGTGATATGTGAGTAAGTATAAGTGGTAAGAAAATTATATAAGGTGTCAGTAACAACTGTTTTACTCCAAATCACACATAAATCCGCATATAGTTTCTCACAAGGACTGAACCAAATGTACACACAACATAATGGCGATTTATGAGATAGAATGTGACCCATTCCGAGGGCAATATGGGGCAAAACGAGCGGAAGTATTTGCGTTCGCCTGGCAGAGTTTGAATTCTATTTGTTTCAGACGAATAAAGCCACGGGAGGAGCCCACGGGCTAAGAATTGAGCACCCCTACTGGCGCGAGATACTATAGTGGTGGGTCCTCTGAAAAGTCCGACGACGAATGGGGTACGTTCTTATCTGCATGGCTCGAGTTCTTTCTGGGCGCGATGCAATATTTTGTTTCACTGGCAGATCGATGGAGATAGGAACAGATGTTGTGCGACAGGGGACGATATCGATGAAGGTACGTGGTGTGTTTATGCTGGAGGATGTGGTTCGAATTTATTTAATTGCAAGGCTTCTCCCTAAATATATCTCCCGTTTCTCTCAGGAATCCTTCCGTATGCTCTTCGAACAGCTGACATGCAAGACATGGACCGAGACCTCCTTCTGGATCTCACCTACTACCGTCGCTCGGTTTGCGGGCTTTGCATCTGCCTCCCCTCTATTTCTATCGGTACATAGCGCAGTTTCTGGATGATCACAGCTGGGATTGTCGCGCTCTCTTTCTACAGTGAGATACTGCACAGTTACCGCTTCAAGCCTTTTGAAACGCACGTTCAACAACGTCTTCTATCAAGCAGAGACGGCCACGTTCCTCCGCTCGGCCGACTCTGTATAAAATGCGCTTCTTCTTCTGGTATTCGCGTCTGCGTGCACCCTCGCCTCCAACCCCACCGCCATGCTCTTCGCGCTCTCCCTCTCTCTTTCGCTTCTGGCACTTTGCGCAGGGGCGCTCCGCCTCGTAACGTACAACCTGCGGTTCGACTCCCAGCCCAACAACATCACCGTGCAGCAATCCCTCGCCGCGCTTCCCGACCCCCTTGTGCAGCCCGCGTATCTCGCGCTAACGGCCGAGTAGCCTTGGAGCACCCGCCGCCTGCACCTCGCGCAGCACCTAGTCAGGAATGGGATTGTGGTGGCCGGTGCGTCCATTCCCTCCCTTTCATTTTCAATCACATGTTAAAGCTACTTATTCTACTCTTTATAAGATTATCATGTCCGAAGCCTTTTAAAACTCCGCTCGGAATCTACCGGACACGGGTTGACGAAACTTCGCTGCGCCCGCAATTTAAGATACACGTTGCACTGGCGCAGCATCCATCAACTCCTCCCGTCTATATAAATCTTCGCGTCTGTTGCGTGTCAAAATGGATTCCCCGCCTTTCTCGTATCATGTTGTCCAAGTCTTCCTCTGGCCCATCGACCTCTCAATGTCCTTGATTTCTTGCTCTTATTGCGGATGGTCGTACCTCCAGCGCTAGCGTTGAACAACAACAAGACCGTCTTTTACTGTCGGATTTTTCGACTCACAAAGCCTCTCTCTTCAAAGCTTCGTGATTCATCCTTGGTGCCAGGACGTGGCCAGACGTACCAGTGGCGATTCCTTTAAAAAACTGCGATGAGCCCACGCCACGCCCCGCGCCCCGTAATCTCAAGTGCTCTATCTTTGGCGCTCTCCGTGGCTCGAGCACCACCCAAGTACTATTGGATTTTTAGAGAGCAAGACCTCAAGCTGTGGTCGCCTGTGCTCACCAACTATCCGCTTTCCCTCAAGCCCCTGAGGTATTTTCAAGTCGCCCGCCTCTTCAAATCCAACTCCACGGACATCCAAACTCGAGCTATCCTCAAGTCTCAAGTTCACAAGCCTTGAGTGTGCTACAAGCGACGTCGAGATGACTCGATTCAAGTGTTTGCAGTCAACTCAAAATTCAACAAACATGGTGCATTTTATTTCTCGTGTGTCCCAAACCACACGTGGGATTCTGAGGTGGATTTTCTTTTCTTTTTGATGCTGCGCGCTCATTTTGTAATGCGAAAACTATCCCACACACTTTGTGTTGGACTCTGTACCAATGCATTATGGATATGGATATCGTTTGCACATATTAGCTCGCGTTGACGGCAAGGAAAAATAGTAATCCTGGGCTGGCTCATCTTTTTTTCTTCGATTATGGGCCGCGTAACTTCTATCAAATATGCAGACGGCATAGTCGTATCTAGCTCTCCGCTTTCCAACCACCTTCCCTTCCTGTTATATCCAATGAAAGTCATCACATCTGAACCAAAAAAGTTCTGCATCGAGTCGTATCGTGACCGTGCAGCGCGGTTGTAGTTTTCCGTTCACAACGTACCGTTACTTCGCTAGTGTGGTAGAATCAAATAATGCCTGGACCGGCTTCAATTTTCAAATCACTGCAGACGCTGACGCGATGCGGAAGGGTGCTGAAGGGTACATATCGTAGGTAAACAAAGCGTCGTCAGGAAAGGGGGAGCCGGGGCGCGCCGCGAAGCGCCCCGGCGAGCCCTTGTAATCAATAAAGGCTTCCGGGAGGCGTTGGTTCGGCAGGTGAAAGATCTTGCGGAACTGCTTGGGAGCGACTGGGACTGGGTGCGTCAAGAGCGAATAGGAATTGTAGGACTCATCCAAAAACATGAATATAAGTCGACGTGGGCCGCGACGATGGTGTCGCGGCGGGAGAGTTCAGCCCCATATTCTACAAGAAGTGCGTTTAAAATACAGTCACTACATCATCACATAGATCCTATTGATCCACATTCTCAAAGATCCGAAATAACCCTCATCTCATACGACACCTTCTGAACATCGTACGTCACGGTTGCATTATTTATTTATTCCTTCCCATGAGCGAATAATTATGTGCATTTTACAGGGTTTTTACTTACAATTTGCAACTTTTTTGTCAATTTTGAACACATCTTCTCACATTTGCTTACAACTACATATCTAAGGGGATTACAACCTCCGAAATGTGGTTACATCTCCTTAAATGGCTGGCATCATCACACCTATGATCCCATCAAACAAGGCAGGTTCATCAATTATCGCTTTCTGCCTTAGAAAATTCTTTCCGACTTTGTAACTGCATCGAAAAATACGTAAATGGTATTATAATTTTGAAATCATCTCTTTGAATAAGTCCTCTTAGCGATGAGAAATATTTGAAGGCAGCTATCGTTGTAGGCGCCATTTGAAGCTGAACTTAACATAAATTCTGTTTTAAGTTGCTCTACTCAGAGTATAATGTTCAGGCACATCACGATTACATTCAAAAGATGTATTGTACCTGCCTGAGCCCTTGACGGCTGCACATGGGTGAAAGATGTTATGATCACCGAATATGGACATCGGCAAAACGAACCATCACTGTTCTCATCAGCATTTTTAAAAGTCCACAATTTTTTGATCCACGGCGACGTTCAACCCAGATGTAAACATCCACCAAGCGTTACATGCAGTAGATAATTGAAGTTGTGATCTTTGATTTCACAGAAGTAATCCAAAGGCAAAGTTGTGGGAATGTTGCCGAGATGTAGTTCAAAAATATGGATTCAAAACCCTGTAGTTGTGTGCCAAGTAATTTTTGGACAGTATATGTGCCATACGTTCGTCACCCGTAAATCTACTGGAATTTAACCTATGTAATTGAAAATGGAAGGTCCGGTGAATTTTCTCGGACCGTTCTGATTTCTCTCTCAAATTTCACAAATGTTGAGTGAAAGGAGGTGCGGAAGAAGGGAATCAAGCACCTGGTAGTACAGTGGCGCGAATCCACAGTTAACTACTCTGGCTACAATGGGAAGGGGGGGATATATTATACTCGCGTGGTCCACAACATGTACAACGAGTTTATGGAATACAAACATGTAGAACTATTAGGGTGGTTATCCTTCTAGAAATCTACAATGTAATCCGGCCGTTATCGCGTGAAAGATCCCCCATTTGACTCGGGATCAGGTGCATAAATAAGCCCGTCGCATTGTCTTTTTCTTTTGGAATTCACACCAATGGGGGGAATAAAACGAGCTCAGAAAGGGGGAGTTGAGCACTGGGTACCCACAGCATGTAGATAAACCTCGTTCGACTCGGGGTGTTGCCATTTATTATTATGTGTTCGACTCGGAGTCGGGCGAACAATTTTTCTTCCTACGACGTTGAATAAGAGCAGACGTGGAAGACTGAAACAGAGCATCCGGTAGCGCTGTGGTGTGCATTCACCTCTGAGATTTTAAATATTCAGCTTTCGTGAAAGCCCCCGTCAACTGGGCCAGGTGCATTTTGGGTGCATTCATATTTACCTTGGTCTTCGAACCTAGCGCAAAAAATGTGGTGCATAAAATTACGTTCGTAAAAATTTGTGAAATTATGGTGGAGTAAACAAGCAAACAGTAAGGCTGCATACGCTTTTATAGACGAGGTTGGATGGTAGGGGAAAAAATGGATGGAGCGGTTTCAAAGTTGGCAAGGGTTTTTTTTTCTGTGCGGATGAGAACACTAGAAGATAGAATAATATCGAGGAAACCGCTCGCAGTCTATGTTTTCCAATATTGCAGATCCCGCCTCCGCCGTTCCAGATTGCAACCTGAATGTGAGAAGCTGAGAGCGGCGATCAACCGGGCCGCGCAACCAGGCACGTGTATCTCCACCGCTTTTGCCTCTTCCATCCTTCTAACTATTGCACCGAAAGGCAGCCACTGCGCAATCGCAGATAAGCAGCCCAAGCAACGAACTGCGACAGACGACAACGACCCCGAGCGCAAAAATTCTGCGTTCGGGTCCTTTTCTCCCTTCTCACTCGGGCTTCTTGGGCGATGCTTCGTGGTCCTCGTCGCTCGCGTTCATGTTGCGCTGCAAAGACGTGGACATCCCAGCTATCTACCCCTACCGCGCCTGCTGAATTAAGCGGGTGCATCTATCCAGGTCCTCCGCTGCTATATGTCTGTCGATGTCGGCGACTGGGATGGGCGAGGAGGAGAACGACCTGAGCTGGAGATCCTCGGCGTCAGAACGAGAAGACGACGGACACGGCTTACCTGGAGCTCACCGCGCGCTGTTGCCGTTCCGGCTAGAAGGAGGTGCGTTCGTGTCTGGTTTTCCGTCGCATTTGCTTCGTATCCTCCTGCTGGGCCTTCTTCATGGCACCGCGTCTCCTAAACCTTTCTTATCTACGTGGCTCGTCTGCGTATCTCCATCCAGTCTTCTTCCCATATCCCGCATTGTTCTTCCTCCCCATATGTTTCCAACCCTCCTCTCTATCGTCCTCGTTCATTCGTACTCGCTCCTCCACGGCCTCCTCTTTATCACCACGAACCCCTCTCCCCTTTCTCGCCCCCTCCTGTACCTTCCCATTTCACTACTCACAGCCCATCTTCTCCCCTCTTCGTCCTGCACTTCTCATTCCCATCCTCACATCGCTAACCTTTCCCCACTTTTGTAGGAAGACGCGACCCTGACGACACCGGGTCGGCGTGAGCGAGAACGAGCAACACACGATAAAAGAGCCAGCCCGTGAAGAGCAAGGCCACGGAACGAACGGCGAAGAGAAGACGACATGGCCCACGCGGAGGTGCGTCTGGTTTTCATCCTTCGTCTTGGTCTTTCCCTTCCTTTTATCTTTGTTCTTCTTTTGGTTCTTTTTTGGACTGTATGACGTTGCGTGGATCGCGAATGACCGCCTGGATCGGCTCTTCGTCTCGTGTCTCTTGCTCCCCTCCCTTCCCGTGCTTTTTATTCACTTTTCATTCGTTTTATTTTTTGCATTGCCGTCTTGTCTTCGGGTGGGGCGCGTCGCCGTTCGTCTTCGTGCCACCCGCCGCCGTGCACGAATGACGGAGGACAGCAAGCCGCACCGGGTGGCCATCAGTTTCCCCTTTGTCACCCCCGGCTCGCTTTCTCGTCCTGGACGGCCTTGGCCTTGTGTGCGCCTTCATCTTCGGCGACATCTTGGTTCGGGTGTTTTCGGCCGCCCGACGTCCATTTTTGTGTGCTTTCGCTTATCTGCGGAGATTGTTGTAGCCAGTGGCATATTCCGTTTAATCTCATGCGCAGGCGGAGAGTGCAAAAATAAGTCGCTTGGCGTGGACTGCCCCAGGAACCTGATGCAGTTCTTAACGGCGTAGCGACCACGCTTACATTTCAGCTGTTCGAGCCCTTTTAGCAAAATTCGCTGGACTCTGGAAAACACAACGAAGAGAGCTGCCTTCGGGAATATCAGCTCACATATCTCAGGATATTGGTTTGGGAGACCAAATCTAACGTGCCGGTCTTGACGTGATGGTTCAGCGTTGGCCCGTCATGTGAACAGTTCGCTCTAAAATAAAAACAACAGCATTCACTCATGTTTTTGGCCTACAGATGATGGAATCTATGCCCCCCTATCTCCAGGTCAGGCTGCACAGCACGCCCTCATAAAAGGCGCTGCCAGTCCATATATCGACAACACACCCCGCCCTTTCAATCAACTCTCAGCCTACCCTTCTATCCCTGCAACCTCGATATGTCTGACAGCGCCCGCTACAGTCGCCTCCTCCATCCAAAGGGTCAGGGCTGCCCACTATTCCACCCGCAGCCATTCGACGATCTACCACTTACACTGCGGCAAACTGGCACCCGTATCGGAGACGTAGGGATTGTGACTCCAAACGGCGCCTTCGATCCGATCTTCAACGTCTGCGACCGCGCTGAGGATAATCGCTCTGGTGTCCCTCAGGGCTTTGAGCAAGTGAGGCTCCGCCATGATGCCATCGCGGAGCAGAGGCTCTGCCACCTCCCGGGCACGGACATTTCGAATATCACCATTAAGAAGAGGCGCCTCGATGTCGACGTCGGGTTTGAGAACAATGTGTCAGTCTGTTGCGTCATATCTGTCCTCATCCGCTCTGCTGAATTGATCGCGATAAAGGTTTGTGCCGGCGGGGGCGGGCGCGGTCATCGAGGTGTCGACAAATTCGAAGGAAACAGCGGTCCTTTTACTGCCGGATGGTGCGTCCCGCTGGGATTTGCGCACGCTGCAGGTATTCCGCAATTACGCGTTGAAGCATGCACCCAGCTGGTACGAGTTCGTGAACGGTGACCTTGGCCGCATGATTGGGAATGGTGACCTGTATTTTGTGACTGGTGTGACAAAGTCAACCTCTTGGAGCGTCGCGGCACTCGAAAATCAGTCGGGCGATGGGCAAGTGTCGCTCAAGCTCAAAAGCTGCACAGGCTGCTACTGTGGGAGCGTCCTGCGCATGGGAATGGGAGAACGCCACTTCCTCGGTCAATTCTGGTCCAAACCGCTTCCCTGGGGAGGAATCGTGGCGCGACAACCAGACCGTCTTTGTGCGCGGCTTCAAAGTTTTTTTGCGCACGAAGCCGCTGAGGAGGTCCCCAAAGTTGCTATCGATCGTCGACTCCAAATGGTCCGACCTATCTTCGAAGGGCACATTTATACCATTCTCCCACTGGCAACCACGCCCTGAGTTTAGTTCCACGACCGATCGGGACTTCCCAGCGAGTCCAGCGGGTATCTCAGGCAGCGATAATGTTTCGGATGATGAAGAATCGTTGAACTATATTTCCAACGTGAGTGGTGCGATAGCGGATTCCCCTCTCGATGACTCAATGCCCTTCAGCTATCTCACCCATCGGATGGTATCAATGAATTTCTTCTTGATTGCGTGAGCGATCTCATATTATCGTTGTATCGTAGCTATTGACTCAGCCGTGATTAGACCCCCGACGCAATAGTTGCGGTCACCCACGACGATGATTTGAATTCCCTCTTAACCGAGGTGGGACATCCACACATGCAGATTTCGCTCTCTAATTAGTTCAGGCCGACCACGAGGTCCCTGAAAACCACGAACTTATCAGCCGCATCTTGAACAAGTTCACGGTCGAAACCACTTCTGGTAGATCATCCCTTTTATCGCCGGCCTGACAAATAAAACCTTCTATTTCTTCAGACGGTGTGTACCTCCAGGCTCGCAGCGCTGATATCTTCCTTTCCGATCCATCTGGCCAACGAATGGGACTAGATAATGTTCAGATGGATGGGCGTCTGCAGCCGTCGCTTACTTCATCTCCTTGTAACTCGACTCTGAAAGACTCCACCGTTGATTATCCGGATCACGACTGTCTGAACAGCTTGGAAGATATTCCTGATTCCATTGGTAAGTCGTATTCTTCCCAAGCTGCCTGTCCAGTCTCAGATGTGATATTTCAACGATAGAAACGGCATATTTGGAACAGCTCCAACAAACCGCCCTCGGAGAACAAAATATTGCGGTGAACGGTCTGTACTTGCCTGTCACCAAATACATCAGAGGTTTGATTTCAGTCACACAAGAGCAGAACCGTTGCATCTTACCGCTGACGCGGACACGCTTTCACTCACCGATAAAGGGAGGAATCACTATACGTCCCGCCTCCACTCAGGATCGAGTTCTGCAGTATGGAGTTGTTGCATGTTCCTTATTGAAGGACATCGGCAATGCCAACAATCAGCCCTACTTGCAAGCAATAGCGAGCATCTCGCTGCTCATTATGGAGACGGCCCAGGTAAACCTTCCCTTCGCACTCCCTTCTGCCACTCACACCATCTCCTGCAGAGAGTGAAGAAAAATAAAGGTGTGATCCCGCGCCGATCTTCTTTTTCCTACAGCGCTGACTATGCAATTTAGCTGTCACGAGAATGACAGAGCGCGTGTATGAACTTGTGTGCGCCGTTATCAACATTTGCCGCGATTCGGAAGCCGATCTCGCCCCTGCGATGATTCGGTCTATCGAACAATTTTCCGAGTACGCCCCTTCTTTAGTGGATTTCAGCTCTACGTGTGGCTGACAGTGTTTCTAGAACCCTTGAGAAGATCTTGACCTTCGTACGGAGCCAGGTCAAGGGTGGCTTTTGGCGCCGCGTCTTTCGCTCGATGGAAGTTGCCGACCTCATTACGGACTGCAATACAGGACTCAAGTATGCCCTGGATCACTTTGGTGTATATCGTTCTAGCGTTCGTCTTCCTCCAGTTAGCTGATCGAGACCCACAGTTCCAGTCCGGTATCATCGCTCCAGTGACGATGTCAGAAATACAGGTGCGAGCTGTTCTCTTCCGGCGCACCTCAGCTGCCGACTCCGCCCTGCCTTCAGAGGGACGCGTCCAAGCGCCACGACGAACTTGTCGCCATCCTCCATGAGAAGAAAAACCGCCCGAAGCGCTCTTCGCCCAAGCGGCCCCCTCCTCAATTGAACACTAGGTGCCTATTTTATACATGATTTATATGAAGCTTATTGCGCCTCGCAGAAGCGCCATTTCGGGTATTCCCGCACCACCCGAGATCTTCCACGGAAGAGAGGAGGAGGTCAGTCGTGTCGTCAACACTATTCTTCATTCCAAGTCGGCACGTATTGCGATCGTGGGCCCCGACGGCGTCGGTAAAACCGCTATAGTGCTTGTCGCGAGCCACGATCCGGAAGTCTGCAAACTCTTTGGACAGAACCGCTTCTTCGTCGACTGCACCCCGGCGGCGGACGGCAAACAGCTTATAAGCCTTATTGCCAACCAGCTGGGGATCGCGCTGGAGTCAGGGCCGGGGAGGAAGCCGATCATCAAGCACCTTACCGCGATTTCGACGGCTGAGACCCCTGTGCTCATCATTCTGGACGCAATTGGTGAAGCGTGGACGCCGTACGAGAACCGCAACGATGTTGAAGACTTCCTGTCGCTCCTCGCGGACTTGGAGCATGTCACCTTAATTGTGAGTACCAGAGAATTCCAGGACCAGTATGTAAGCGCCAAACGTTCACAGGTAACACTCTGCGGCGATGAACGCCCCCGTCAAGTCCGCTGGACCCGACCGCTTCTGCATACACTCAGTCCCCTAACGTCCAGCGCCGCAAGGGACACGTTCCTCGATATTTCGGATGTCACTCCCGACGAGCCGGGCCTTGACGAGCTCCTCGCTATCACTGAGAACCTCCCTGGAGCTATCACCCGCATAGCTGGCCTCGCCGCCTTCGAGGGCTGCATGTCGCTTATCGCGCATTGGAAGAAAAACGGTCCCGCACGGCTTGACGAGAAAGACTTTCTTCCCTCCTATAATAGGCTGGTGGAAGAAACGGCAGTCTGGGGAGCCTCGGTAAATTCCGAATTGGTGTCCCATTGATCGATATTCTCCAGGCCTCGGTTATACCAGGGAAGTCTTCGAATTGGGCCGGGTATATATCAGACTCCTGTTGCCATTTCTATGTTTCGTGATCCGACTGCAACCATAATTTCGTTTCGTGTATATCTACTTCAACTTTTTGTGAATTAATGTCGTGGATACTCACGATGTGCTGAAAATGTGGCTTTCTCGGACTGTCATTGCGTCCGCTTTTCCCCATTTCAGATCAATGTTCTCTTCTCGTCGGGGAAGTACTCAAGGTATGAAGTACTACATGAGACTTCTGCCACTGGGACAGTTCGTTTGTAATGTAGCAGTTGGTCTTCCGTCGATACTCCTCCCGGCACTCCATTGACTGAGTGAAAATATGCAATTTTACATTTGTACCTGAGAGGTCAATACATGATATTGTTTGCTGTCTCGAGCGAAGTTCAATACTTGCAGCCGTCATTGACTGATCTGGGTTATTTTGGAAACCTAACTGCAAAGAAATCAGGACAATTCGAGTGACAATCTTGAGGCAGAGTGGTTCTATACATGTTCTTGCATGATATAGCGCTTTAGCTTACAGTCATTCCATGGTCCTTGCATGACACTTTTTTTCTGAGCCAGGAGTCCATATTTTTGGAGGGGTTTTTTTGTAAACCTCTTCAATAGACATTAATCTAGCCTCCTATAATTGTGTTGTGAGCAACTGTGCCTCGAGAATTGGGGGAAATTTGACTGTTTAAATTCACTCAGATGTTCATTCGGATGTTATGGATATGACACAAAAAGTTTTAGTTGAACCACTGACTGCACGGTGTCAAACGAGGAATGAGAAACCTCACGCTCACATGATGTCCGAAGTGGGGACCATCACCGGACTGGTTCCATGAAGATGGCGATGAGATGAGTGGTGTGGAGGGTTCATATAATGAGGGGTGCAAGGGCAATATGAGGAGAACATTTCTTCCAATAAATCCGGGGAATTTCGGCGGAAGGTTTAGATCTTTCAGATCTTGAGTCAGATCTCATGTAAAAGGAGGAAATGTGAGGAAAGTTGGGACTTGGAGAAAAGAATCAGTTGATAGAAAGTCCAAATGTTCACTAAAGCATTCCAAACCATCAAAGTTTCCATGCTTTGAAGTCGTAACACTGAATTTTGCACAGAAATGCAAGGACCAATTATGTCGGAAAATACAGCCTGCACCAATGTGGCCCAAAAATGCAAAAGAGGGTGCTTTCATCTAATTCTTTTCGTTGTTTGGGAATCTAGGCCTTCATTTACATCCTCTACATACTCTGGCCAGGCCATGGAGCTTGAATTTTGATGGAGAAAGGCCAACATTCAAAAGCTCATGCAAGGACCATGGAATGACTGTATCTTGTATCGATCCATTTATGCTCTTCTAGAAATTTAGTGCAATCGGGATTTTGCTTTTCTTTTTGCTGTTAGTATTCTTTGGACCTTGGCTGGGTGCCTCTCCATAACGATAGAATAGTCCTGCACAATATCTGACCTTGTTTGAGAGTGCCATTGATGGGGTCAAATCAGTTGGCCGTAATATTCTTACAGGAAACACAATGAACATTTAAAAAAAAATCATTTCCGGCCATCCTTTCATATATAGATCCTTGCTGTTTGCTGAATATGGGCACCCAAAGCGCCGTATGTCCACGTCACCATATGTTTGCTTCACTTTCACTTCAAGGGCATTTCTTAGCCTTCCCTTGTGATGTGCGGGGGGGAAAAAGCCAAAGACGCGTAACGGACACGTCATGACGCGTAGTAGACGTGTATGGACGCGTGGAAGATGTTCCGGAGGCTTAAAGCAAGCACTCTGCTTCAACCTCGAGGTACTGATACTCGCAAAGGCTTGATGTGAGTTACTCGGCAGAAGGATCAGACTCAATTGGATTATTCAGGAAATGTTGCGTCTATTGAAATCTGTTCGGGGGGTCGGTACCCCCTGCACAGATTTTTACAGATTCACAAATTCGCAATAAATCGTGTATGTTGGGTCCTCACAGCTGCCTCAGAATTGCAGCAGAAATGGCTCAAATAATCCCTTAGAATTTTTTATTGTTATGGAAAGTCACCCACTGGCATACTGTTGTTTAATACCAGTGAACACATATACCCATTGTTAAGCATCAAGAAAGTATCACTTGGCTTCTGAACTGAATCAGTGGATATGCCCACCTCATTATGACAACTCAAATACCCAAAGAGTACAAGTAAATTTGAATGGGAAGACATATGTCTCAGGGGGGAAAAGACTCGCCACTGACAGGCAGTTGAACTTCAGTTGAAGACTGCCATCACACTTACGGCAATTGCCGCGATGGAATGAAGGCTTTATTGTGAAGAATGGAGGGAAGATAAGATGTTACTAATGAAATAGGAACACATCAGAATACGTATATGTTCTTCCTGGACCAGAACCGCACCTGAAATAGGGTTTCTACGTGCAAGAAAATTAAAGCCGTTTGAACGGCCGTGACGGCCGTTTGTCAACGGGCCGTAGCACTGCAAACCCGTGCCGTGACCGTGCCGTCGAGGTTTAGGGGGAGTGCTTGACGGAACGGGCGCGGCACCCGTTCGACGGGTGCCGTGGAACCGTCGCAACGGTCACGGGCGGCAGCCCTAGGTCTTAGCAGCCTGAGGTACACTTCCCATCCGATAGCATCAGACAGAGATAAAGCAGAAGACAAAGAGTCACCGGTCAAATCCCCGAGGAGTTCGTGCAAGCGAACGGCGCAAGCCCAGAAAGGCGCAGGAATCTCATGGCGCGCGATGGTGATGCAAGGGGCGTCGGCACTTGCCAACGACTCGGACACGTGATATCGCGCATAGTCTATCCAGAACGGCGCGTCAGATGGAATGAGGGTTTTGCAGTGAAAGTTCTTTGGAAAAAACAGGTGATACAGTGAAAACGGTGTAAAAGAAGAAACGAAAGAGGATAACATCTTTCGATGTTCTCCTTGTGTTCTCCGAGTCTTGTTTATGATCCCTCAGCTTGCTATTTATAGGAATTTTGGAAGACCATAAGCTACCGCACAATATGTTGAAGTATTTCCCGCCTGAGAACCTGCAGTGTGAGTGGTGTCTGAAAGCCTGGAAGTCCTAAATTGGAGAGCAATATCGGATATTTGAAATTTGATCTCTGGTGGCACAGAACGGAGGTGTTGTGGTTCGAAGCTAGCCAAAATAATATAGGATGTCAGGAAAATATACCCCTCAGAAAATGTCCTCTCGGCTATCGAATTTGCTTGCATTTTACGAACTCCGACTATTAGACCATGTACAGGTTCGAAGTACTCAGTTCTTTGGAAACGAGGGATTCACCTCGACGGCCTCGACTTTGGGGTACTCATAGTCCTTTTCCTGCAGCGACTTCTTCGGACCGTAGAAGCATAAGATAAAGTTGAACTTGGCGCCATTTGCAGGCGAAGGAAGCCAGCTGAGTAGTAAACGCGGGCGAATCAACGATTGTGTCTAGCAAAGAGAAAAGGTGCGCGCACTTGGATTCCCACTCCGGAGCGATGCAATAAGAGGTGGACTGCAGGAGCATGTAGAACTGCGCCTTGCTGTCCGGCGCGGTGTCTCGCACGAGATCTCCATTGGGGTATGTCATGTTGTCGCGGTTGTTGAGCGAGAAGCGGTTGAGCTTGTTAGGCACGAGGTACCCATGCTCGTCGTACATCGTCAAGCTCCAGAACCCATCCACCGCAGGCTTCCCGAAAAACTGCACACGGTACGTCTGACTTGCGAGGAGTGTCTTATTGATCTCGTAGACGGGGTATAGCGCCTGGGTAGGCTGCAACTGCATGTAGCCCCTGAAGGCCACAAACGCGCGAACGGCGTAGTGACTGAGAAAGTCGCCGGAAAGCTTCGCGGAGAGGATGGTCCACCCGTTACCGAGGTCATCGAAGTCGCGGGTCTGGACTTCGTGAACTGTGTCCTTGGCCGATAAAAATGCGGCGGCGAGGTCCACACCAGGAGGTGCCACATAGCTTCCCCGCCCGATTCCGGCGAGCCTCAAGGTGGCTGTGACGAACGGGATATCCCTCGAGACCTCAGGCAGGTTGAATGGCGCGAGACGCGCCGTAAGCTCCATGATATAAAGGGGTAGATTGGTGCCGTCGCTGAAACCATCGTTGAGAATAGACGAAGTGAGCCTTGGTGCCATTTGAGGGGACTGGTTGCGGACCCCCGCCACCGTGAACTTTGGCTGAATGGAGTTCACGACATAGCTGGCATCGGTAGGGCTGTTGACCTGGATGCGGAGGAGTGCGGCTCCATAGGGGGTAGGCATGTAGATAATCCCTGCATATTCGGCGCTAGGAGTCATGTCGCATCCAGGCTGGGATGCGCGGTACGTGACGAGATAACTACCTGCGCTGCTGTCCGTGGCCGTCCCAAGGTTGCAAAAATTGTTGCCGTAGCTGATACATTCGTCTTTATTCAGTATCGCGTCATATCCGAGTCAAAAAAAACAGGCTCACACGTCGTAAAAAGGCCAGACATAGAACCGCCCCGCCTCCATTGTGGGCATGGTGACGACGAAGTCTTGGGTAGACAGGTCTATGAGGCTTTCCGAGTACAGTGTGTCCACGTTGGGAAGGACAATCGTGTGGTAGCTCGCATTTGCGAGTGTCGTCTCATGCGTGATGGAATTTGTGGTCCAGACACCCCTCGACTTGTTGGCGATAGAGTTGGCGAATATGACATATTGTGTCAGCGGAATCCCATACTAAAGAAAACAATAAAGCAATTTGTTGTGCTGGATGTGTGACAGAAGCTTACAATGAGAGCGAAGACGGTTGCCTCTTGTGGGCCCGCGTACGACTGGGGAAAAAATGTTACTGAGAGGACAGGAGGCGTAAGGAGAGAAACTGGGCACCCCCAAATCCTCCCTCAAGCCTGAGATCAAGGGGACCTGAGAGCGTGACGCGTTTGCCGAAACTGACGCATGGCCGACGACAAGAGCGAGTAGAGAAAACGTAAGGACGTCGGAGAACTTGAACATTGCTGGATGCGCTCTGAGGGAAGAGCACAAATTGAACAAGACCTCTTAGGTCCTCTTATGTGTGGATGGGCCAAGGAGAACCCGGCGCAATGCGCAAGTGCTGGACATTCTAGAAGGTGGACTGGGGGTTCCGATAAATGAGCGTCTATTTTTCGCCTTGCCCGCCCGCTCAGTGCGGTGATTAAGGCTCCAACCATTTAGTTTTTCATTTATGGATTCCCGTAAACAAAACGGAAACGGTTACTAAACGTTTAAAAACGGTTATTAATTCGAATATTTTTTGAACCGCGCAGGAAGGTGGCGCAAATCAAACCTTGCGCCTAAATCCAGTCAAAGTAACTCAAATATGGGCACCGAAACTCAGCACGCTTTGGATAGGACGATACACAGCGATATGGGCTATTTTCGGACATCCAATCACTTCCTACGTCAGTGGTGAAAGCCCACAGCTCAGTGAAGGCGGTTGAAAATATAAACTTTACCGCACCGAAACTTTACCGTGGAAGTGAGAAGCATTTAGGAGGAAGGAAATTCAAGGAATCACGGCCAGATGTAGGTACATACTGTATTCAGTGCAATGTTCGAATTTGGGGGTACTGTCTTCTCCGTGAGCTAAGGGCGGCGAGAAACTCGCATCCGTCGACTACTACGGGCCAATGCCAGCGCTATCTTGCAAGCTAAGCCTCGAGTCGCATAAAGCCCGGTCGCCTGCCAACTGTGATGGAGTTAGACCGGTCCACGGCGCACTTCTCAATGCTTCGGTTCCTCATTGGGAGGTCCGAGATCATCGGAGATATACTGGCTCACTACGGACTCCATCCTAGACCAGTCACCGATCTCTCATATGAAGACAATCGTTCATAGAGATTGTCTTCATACGAGGAAGTGAAAAATACGACTTAAAAAGGATGTCCAGCCAAATAACGCGTCAATAACGCGTTTGAAATTTCATGACGGACAATATGATGATAATTGATTTTAATCACAAAATCTATACGTCGCGTCCGATCGTCCCCCGTGCTCCTTCGCGTCAGGGTAATATTATTTTGAACATCACTGGCACCGGAAAACATCAATTCTTACATATGGTTCCCAGAGAAAAAGCGCCGTCACAGTTCCCCGTACGTGCGCTATCAGAAGTCGATCTCATCCTCAAATGCCAGGTATTTTGAAATCGACGATATTTATTCGCGCCAGCTATCCACTCCCCTGACGGCAGCGGCTCGCTTTACTCGAGTCACGAGCCCTTCACGCATCCCCATGGAAAGTATTTCTCTTGCCCGCCCATCTTATGTAAATGGGGCCCGAGGGTGAGGAGCGTCTTGGCTGGTGACGGGGTTTCGGAGATCTCACCGCGGGTAAATGCTGTGAAGGTCAAATGTTGACCGCCACGGTGACGGCTGCTGGACGGTCGCCCAGCGGTTGAATTTTTACTGTATTATGTATTTGATGATGGGCCACGAGGCGGACGCATGTATGAACAAAGGTGAAGGCTGTCCTTAGATAAACGGCAACCCCTCCGGACTGGGCTCACTGTACTAGGTAGAATTCGGTAAGAGGCTGGTTGTCTTTTTGGGCAGCCTGGGTAGGGAAATCCGCCCCCAAATTGAACAAGAAGGGGCTGCGAAGGATATTTTGAGCAGTACTGCCTTGCACTTTACGCAAAAAAGAGAACAAGTTATGAAATCAAACACGCATTAACCTCATGGTGCATCATAGATGACGCAAGGCATCAAGGTTTTGACCGTGAACCAACCGTCGCCGTGGCGGAAATAGAGTCATAAAATTCCGGAAAAAGAAGTTGGAGTTGAGCCGAGCTATACTGAGCGACTCAACACCGTGTCGGATGGTGGCAAAGAGGCTTACCTCCGCTTCTGATGGGTGGAGCGTGCACCGATTTCACGCCCACTATCGCGGCGAATGTTAGAGGAGGTAACTTTCGCCGACGGCGCATTACATCCGTATTGGCCACGATCAGTTTCGTCCTTGCAGGCAACGGCATATGCTAGCATCTGCTCTAAAGTAATCAGACGGTGGTGTGGAAGTGTGCTGGAAGTGCGGTGGAACCGCACGGGAATATCATCGACCACGACTCGGGCTAGGCGGAGTGAGCAAAATCCCAGCGCCACCCGCCTTTAGCTTCGTGTATTTTGAAGTCATTCCGAAGTTGAACCAGAGAACGGGTGGAGTTGAACGTTGATATCCGTTGCCATGTTGAGCGAGCCTCATATAGAGTCCCCGGGCCTAATTTCCACTATGCAATTGACATCGGTTACACGCCGCGGTTATTCCAAGTTGGAACAGGGCACACCTTACACTCACCGCGGCGTTAATAACTCTTGAAATGCGTATCCGTGGCGAATTTCAAGAAAAAGAAGAGCCGTCCAGGAGCAGTGGGTTCCACTGCCGCCTTGTTTGCCCTTGACGGCCCCGGGAATAAGTTTTAAACGCCAAAAGTTGGCGAGAGAATATAATATCATTGGTATTGACGCCGCTTTGGGGACTTCGCATGTGAGAGGTGGAGCATGGTGGAGCAACTCGCCTCCGTGTATACGGTACCGACTCGTCTTGCAAGCGAGTCGTACAGAAGGCGGGCCCTCGACGATACATGAACCCCCAGTGAAAAGCGCATCTGCTCAGGTATGTGCCTGTAGGAACCAATGCATCTTCCTACCTTACGACAACCTACAATAGTGGCCATTTTGATATGAGGCGTGCAATTTTAGGAGATTTTCTTCAAAAACTTAACACCGTTCGTATGATTTCATAAGAAAGCCTACGATTGTGGCTGTTTTTAGATCTGGCCCCGATAATAGCCTATATGCCCATATCTCCGCATATGGACTTTTCACTGGGCACGTGAACAATGACGCCCGCGAGCTGTACGTATAGTGGCACCTGTATTCGCAGACATCTCGAGATTTGATATCTGCTGAGAAATATCAATGACGAAGTCCCTCAAAAGAAAAAGACTCGAGAATACTTTAGATGATCATTTCCAGTACCGAGAGTGCTGTGAGGATACAGTCGGATTGGTGCATGGTTTGGCAAGGCAAAGAAACTCACCTCAATCTGTCCGGTGGGGACTCATCTTATATGCGAGGTGAGCCTACCGAGCTATTTCCGAATACTTGAATATTGTCCGTGAGGCATACACCGTGGTCTAAAAAAATATGATTTCCTTCATCTGTGGGCGCTGTTAGTCGGTTGACTAGATATTAACATTTGAATTTGAGCGCTGCATCATTACTAACTCTGCAGGTAGAATACGGCGGTGTATTGTTTATTGAATGTCCCTCAGTTTGTCATCCGCATCGATGAGAAAGCTGTTCGGGCGGATCTCAGTCGTTTCGTAGCATCAGAAATTGGCATATTCCCTAGGATTAGACCGTGGGTCGAATGGGCTCAAGCTGAAGCGCCAGCTGTCTTTCCGCCAACGTTGAGCCGCGTCCGGGGAAGGGAGCAAAGATTAAGGAAGTAATATTCCGGGAATCCATATAACTACTGCCGTCGCAGATATATATCTCCCACAGAAAGAATGCGCAAGTGGTGGTTCGGAGCAAGCCACGGTCAGTCGGCCCGAAAGAAGCCGATTCAGAGGGCTTTGCAAGCACAACCAACATCAGGAAAACCTTAGCCGAGCCATAGCAGAGTCATAGCACTGATAACGCCATAGCGCTGCATAGCGTTGCACAGCGCTAGCTATCTCTCCGCCAACGCTATGCAGTGCTATGAAGCGCTGTGCCACTCGTCCGCCTCCACTATACAGCACGAGCCCGCCATGCAAGATGAATATTAAATTTGCTCACTGTCGATGGCATTCAGGAATTTATTCAGTTAATAGTGGGAACTTCTCGAGGATCTTTACAAGCTTTACAACGACTAGATTTATTCTTGAACGCTGTAATACGCAAGTACATACGCAATACAGAGGGCCAGAAAAACGGTAGAATTAGGCGATCTCCTCGATCACTGACGAGGCAGAGCCCTCGTCGATGACTCACGAAAGACGCGATATTGGGGATCGTCCAGAGCAAAGCCGGAGGTCTTGCCGCGCAGCTGCAGGTGGGCATTGTAGTCTCGATGCCAGTGAGCAGGAAGGTCAAGCCAGACAGACTTGTCGGTACTGTCCAGGCTGTCCTCCGACGCAGCCTCCCGCTCTTGATGCTCGCTGTGACGTTGGTGGGTTTCCGGGCTTGACTCGAGGGTCTGACTAAACGCAATTGACCCAGCAAGTTTTCACGGATCATGATGGGAACTGTCAATCAAATATTAGTAATCATTTTCACACTGAGTTAAGGACTGAGTCGACTCCTTTCCTCTCCTTTCCCGCCGCTCGCACAATTTTTGCGTCCTTTCTCGGTGCAGAGATTGAAGAAAATCAATGAAATGATTTCTTTACATCGGCATTTCGTAGTGTGCGCGAAGAGTACCGACCATTCGATGCCCCTCCCCTCCCTCGCAAGCTCGGGGGGTCCCCCGAGCCGGGGCATCTCAGGTCGGCACGCTAAAGACTCGTTCGCGCTTTCTTAACGTTTTAGGCCTCTCCGGGAGGAAGGCCTCTGTTGGTGAAGGCTTTGGCGGAATAAAAATAAAAATAAGATAAAAAGTCACCACCAAGATTCGAACCCGCGGACTACTGCAAAGACGACAATGTCAATGCCAAAATCATAACCACTATCCAACACGTCACTGACAAGATGTGATTATCAGTGGCACTTATACCGTCCTTTGGGTATCATATGATTTGAATGACAGTTCCCATCATGATCCGTGAAAACGTGCTGGGTCAATTGGACTGACTGAGGGTCTGCTTCGGCGCTATGTGCGACGGAATCGAGCGGTCCCAGAGAGCCTGCGCATTCCGCATCCGCTCCTGCGCAGTTACAAACGCGAGTTTGAAGAGTGCGAAGTTTCATCTGAAGCAAGGGTGAAGCGAGGTAGAAGTTGGGTGAAGGCCAGCGAGGGCATCTCGGCCCTCATTAGTAATCTCCGCACATTGTCAGCACGTGCGCAGAAAATCTGGTTCATATTGATGGGGCGACAACAAAGACAAACCCACAACTCTCTCTTCCTTCCCGCCATCTCTCTCGTCGACCTTCTCTATGTAGCCCATCTTGCAACTTGTGTAAGTTCATCTCACATGCCAATGTGACCTACTGACCAGGTTTCTAGCTGCTTAGAGCCATACCAAACTCTGAGAGAGCACGTCCGCATTGACAGCACGCCCAGTGACTTGCGACGACAGGGAGGGTACGCCTTCCTTCTCATTTTCTTTCTTCTATTGGTTTCTCCTCTTTCCTTCACCTCTACTTACCCACCTCGTAACTACGGCTGTGTCGAGCACGCCCGCCGGGCTCATACGACTGGACGTACGAAGTGGATTCGGAGACGGCACATAAAGGTATGTAACCAGTCTCTCTCCCTCTCTCTTCCCTTCAACCTGAACCCGCCTTTCTCCTTCAGCCTCCTCCTTCTGCTCTTCCTGTCCACTGCGCGCTTTGCGGCCTTGTACCCACCAGAATAGCAACGTGGGCAGTTTGTACACAAGACGCCGTCGTCCATGCAACTGGTCAACAGCAGCGCAAGCCGCGCATGGAGGCGGGTGCGGTGCATGTGTAGGTCGAGTTAGTATTGGCTGGACGTGGGGAGGTGAGTCGTCGCTATGCCCCCCTCATTCCATCCACACGTGCGCGTGCAGATGCATGTACGCCTGGTGCTCACATGCGTACATGATGTACCCACATTACAGGCAATATTACCCGGTTTGCCCGGCCCCTCCGCCGCGCGCGCACATCCGGCCGCATTCGCGCGCTGACCATTTTATCCGACGCCGAGGGGCTAGAATTAACCAACATATCTTGTACTTATCCTGAAATGCAATTGAATTTTTTGACTACTATTCTTTCTGTCCCCACAACGAGAATCGCGAGTGAGCAATACCGCATATATTTTATTAGAATTCAGCGCTGTATAGCAATGATAGGTCAGCTGCATAGCGCTCCATAGCGCTGCATAAGGGGGATGTAGCTATGGAGCTATGCCGCTATGCAGCGCTGTCAACCGCCATCCGGTTTTCCTGATGAAACAGATCTTGTCCAACTTCCAGGCCACTTGAATCATATCTCGCCATTTGCATTCTCTTGACGCTATGTGGCTACTGACTTTGTTTCCGTCTCAAGGACTTGCCTCGATGATCTATTCGCCCGCCTATCCTGAAACAGTACCTCCACACCAAAGATGGCCACGCCGCGCTTGAGCCGCACCGAGTCATCCTCCCACGGTCGCGTCCGCACCTGGGTGTTCTGCTCGCCGGATATCCTGGTATCGCCCGACTGGGGTACATGTCTACCCACGTCGCTTGTAGCGGCAGGCGGCCATGCTTTTCGCGCGTTCCGTGATAGGTGTCTTACCGGTGCACGTCCGCGCGCTTGATTCTTTGGTGGCCGTCTTCGGACAAAAATTAACTTTCACATCAATGCCATCAATTCACAGTGATTCCCAACGATTCATCGTCGTTCACAACGAATCCTAGTCCAAGTGATCCCATCAAGTAGCTGCGGTCGGCCGGCCGCTCAGGCACAGCTCTAAATAAGATCGGTTAGTACTGTTAGTACCGACATTGAGCACCAGCCAGAGCTTGGACTGCCTGGGAAATGCCATGTGGCATTGGGGAATATTTGAATCACTTGACTCCGACATCGCTAAGGTAGTCAGGAGCAATCCGTTCCATTAATATCGGTTATTTCCACTTGTTTAAAGGCTCACAACCGAGAAATACAGTCCAATCTACACTGGTGGCCGCAGGAATTAGACTCGCAGGAGGAGTTTTCGGTATATAGGATCTGATTATATTCCTTATGTGTGCTGTGTTCAATATGTGGTTGAATGCGGGTCGTAATTATGGCTTACATTCAACTTCAATTGGTAGGTTATTTTATTGTGACCTTCTCTATCTTATCTTATCTTATCTTATCTTATCTTACATACACCTTGAATCACACGGCAAGGAATTGCTGTGAATATCGGCTCATGAAAGATGGCAGGGGAGGTTTATCTCGATAAGCCATGATCCGACTTGATCCCTACCATTCCGTGTGATCCGTATCCCGGATGCGGCCGGACATGTGTCAAATTAATATTATTGGGGATAAATATAGCGCGCAGGCGCGGTTTGAACAAACCACAGGAATTCCAAGTACTTTTATTTCAGACTCAATGGACATTGAGGTATAATTCTATTTGGTAACCCCAGTTGCCAAAATCAGCCCGGGTTGCCGCTATATGGCAATCCCCCGATTTGTAAGTGATGATTTGTTGGTATTAGATGGCGGGGCGGCAGGAAAGGGCGGGGTGTCGCCTGAGGTTCAGAAATAACCGTTGAAATTTTTGAACTTGTCTCACGAGTCATTTAATAACCATTTTTACGCTTCCATATTTTTTCACGCCTCACTTGACCAATTTAAGGCTAAAAACTCGAATTCAGGCTAAAATTTGACTTAGAAGCTTCAGAAATCAACCAAAAAATCGGAGAAATTTAGTGAGCATGACCAGACTATCTCCCTGCCCCCAAAAAGCTCCCTCCAAATATCGAATACGGTGGGGAATGGTCTAAAACGGCTTCAGGGCCTATTTGGCAACCGGTTGATCTTGGCAAGGGGGGTTGTCAAATAGAATTATCCAACATTGAGGATGCTGTATATGATATTCTCGCGACTGTTTCTGCTGCTCAAGTTTCATCACGCCTTTCTCTGGTTGTAATTTCAGTCAAGACCCAGGAGAACCACCTCGGCTTCACATTATCCAGCTTCAAACAAGTGATGAATTATTGTCTTTGAAGTGCAGCTCAGGATATTTTATTCAAACATCTCTATTGATTCGGGTTATTGGTTACTACACTTACACCCCATAATGATGTTCTGCCTTCACTGCGGGCGATCCTGACCAGTCCGGCAATTATCAAGATCGGCCATTCCATCCTTTAGACCCTCCAAATGATCTCCGACACTTTCCCCATTCCCGAGATTGCAAAGCTTGCAAGAGCAAAAAAACGCGCCCATCCTTGACCTCGGTAAATATGTGAAATTGAAAGGGGCTGTGGAGGACCAGTCCATATTGCTGCATGCACTTACCAGTGTTGTCCTTCACAAGTCTTTTTCTCTTCCTTATCTTTCACCACATCCCTGGCCACTCACTGTCTTGGAGCCAAATGACCTGCTCTTCGCAAGGTTAACTGCTTGTGGCAACTTTACCTTGCTCTGACTCTGAGTCTCCGTGACTCTCTTGGCTTACCGCTACAGCCAATGCAATAATTGCAAGCCCTGTCGCAGAGGGTACAATTGTGGGAAACCATCCTGGCTGTCTAGATGTGGTCATGGATGACCACGGTCGCACAGATAGAATTAATGTGACTGCCACATGCTCTCTTATCTCAATCTTGAAGGTGAGTGGTGTTTGTTTATTTTCATTGGGAAACACTCTAAAAAATTGACTGAAAGGTTCTTGTTCCTGGTGCCATCCATTCATTGCACAAGCAGACAGTCAAATATGAAATAAAATTAGGTTTACTTAAGTTTTGGCGGTTAAGACCGTATTTCGGACTTAAGTTATGGCGGAACTTAAGTTCCGCATACCTCACCCCCACCCGGCTCCTCCCCCCTATCCCCATTGCCTGAACTTGAGTTCCATGCAGGAACTTGAGATACATTGTACTTAAGTTCTGCCCCACTTAAGTCCCATACGACTTGAGATTCATTGACTAGGAGTATATTGTACTCAAGGAGATATAATTATTGTATTCAAGTTCAGTAGTCCCGCTCCACTTAAGTCAGGGCAACTTCAGATAGTCCATCACTTCGTCCCACTTAAGTTCCGTACAACTTGAGCATTAACGTGCATGATCTGTGACACGAAAATAACACGTACCTGGGCGTGCCGTGGACGAAGTGCAGGCGACGGAGGTGCGGAGTAAGTTAGTTGAAACAGTTAGAAAAGAGGCAAGGCATTTTGCACCTAGTATTCTATTCTGTTGCCTCTCTCATTCTTCCTCGTTCAATGTCGCACTGATAACTCGGACGTTGGCGGGTGGCATAAGTTTCCAATGGCCAAGAAAAGTGTCACCACCCTGCAGAGGCAGGTAGAAGCAGCACCTCGTCCCTGGCCCCGGCTTCGCAGGTAGTTGGTCAGTCATGGCACATTTGGTCGGTTCGTGGGTGGTGGTCAGAAGAGAGAAGTGAATGAGTAACGCGTGACGTTACTGAATGGGCGACTGAGAACCAAACACACCACGACACATCACTTCGACTTCGCTCTAACTTCCAAGACCTCTTTTCTCTTCTCCTCGACACTTTATCCCATTACTTGCTTTGTGCAAGCAGTTGTGCTGACCTTTGACAGACCTCTGACGTCAATGGCTTTCTGCCGTCTGGTGGCATTCTGGTATGCCACTCATTGTGTTTATAAAGTCAGAAACTAATGATGCGACCCAATAGGTCCACAGTATTGTTTATCCATGCCAGAGATGAGTTCTCTGTGGTTTTATTCACCTTTCCTCAATATTAATATCATTAGCCAATTCAGGAATTATGCCACCTTCTGGAACTCAAGTTCACCGCGAACTGAAGATGGACTTCAGTTCGGTCAAAAACTAAGTCTTCCATTAATTGAGAAATTAGCTTTGACTGTTTGATACACAGAACTGAAGTCCTCTTCTGCGACTTAAGTAGGTTATTATATGTATATTTTAGACTCCTATGTGACCTTAAGTTTATCACCAGAACTTGAGTGAGGAACTTAAGCTCACCCGATGAGATAGTGTAGGTAGGGTAGGGTACAGTAGGTATGGTATTACATTGCAGAACTTAAGATGTAGTACAACTCAAGTTCGAAAAACGGTCTTTACCGGCTACAACTTAAGTGGAGCTAATTAAGTATTTGGTCAAATGGATATTCCAGAATGGACAGTAGGCTGTTGTAAGCACCTCACAGCTTTTAACCCGCGGTGAAACTGCGCCTATTGATTCCATCTGCACCAACATTAACATCTCGAACATCCAATCATGATTCAAAGTGATGCGCACCGTGCGCCTTCAATGAGTGCGAACACTGACTGACATGTGCTGGTAAGGGTGGCCAAAAACTTTGTCGGTGTGGCCACCCTCCACTACAAAGGGGTCAGAGGATACGAACTTCAGAAGCAGTTCTTACTGTGCACCTGGCCCAGAAGAACCAGGAAAGCTCTCGTGATTAGTAATTGCAGTGTGAGTAGTCTTTGGTTTTCTTCAACCTCAATTACCGTTACATCTCTTAAAAAATGTGTGCTGCAATTCGTATACGACGGACTGATTTAAAAACGATCCTTAAATATGTAAACTGTATCGTTCAATATTTTCAGATTAATTGTGGCATAAATGGGAGTGCAACAGCAAAAATAGTAAGAAGGACAAAATAAATGTCACCAGAGAGAATTTCGGTGATTCATTCAATATCCGATGGGCGGAATTATTTTAGATGTTGTAATCTTGGAGTATGATATATAAAGCATCGCTGAATCCCCATTTCTAGAGCTCGCCACCGGTGGCTGGCCACCAACTCATTTTCTCCGGTTGTTGATAGTACATCAAAATGGCACTTCATATTATTGTTGACCGGCTTGTTGGCCGTACAATACAAATGTGGGGAACAATTCTTATGGTGAATTACCTTGTGATGCCTCAGGAATTCAGCCCCCGATCTGCACACAAATTTGTCGTAGGTAAAAGTAGTTTCCCATTTAGGAGTTTATTTGCGAAGGAGTGAATTGCAGCTGTTGTATTGAAACAAACTATAGACCCTGAAATCTCGCAGTACTTGTATTCAACTTAGCAAGGCCGTAGTGTTGAGCATGTTGAGCATTGAGCACAAATTGAGCTTTGGGATACAAATATAATTGAAATATTTATAATTGAAATATTGACAGCTTGCCAAGGAGATACACAGCCAGCTGTGTGCGCTAGAGTCACTCCCAGTAAGAACGCGTGGCCTGGCTGCCCCCAAGAGACGCGCGCCGCTTGAATGCGTGTTTTGAGTTAAATTGCGAGCAAAAGGAGTTGTTCAACTGTTGGCATCACTGATTTACAGAGATGCGTGGAAGTCGGAAGCTGCATGTGACCTTATTCTTGAAATCCCATTCGCTGGGGCTTATCTCGGTCGGCCGATCATTCGGCCGATTGAGATAAACCAGGATATCACGGATCGCCGGCATGGAGATATCCATTCAAGATGAATCAAGTGCCGCAAATGCTCGGGAGAGCGCTACTGAGAATTTGAACTAGAGAAAATTGTGCAGATGAGTTCTGTATGTATTAGATACTTTCTCCCTTCTCCCTTTCTTTTCTCTCTTTTTTGCAACTTGAAAAATTTGAATTCCCCCCCATCTCCCCTGACATAATCCAAGAGCCTGAATATCTATGACACTCATTGTGAATGCCAATGAATGGTTGTGAACTGAGATGAATGGGTGTGAATGGCGATGAATCTTTGTGAATGGTGATGGAAGGTTGTGATTCATTGTGAAGGGTGATGAATGCAAACACAAATCATTTTTGTCCGATGGCGGCCTTCATATGATTCCGTGCTCTATCGTCGTCTCGCCCTTTTCTCCCCACTCTTCATTTCGTCCTTAGCACATGCTGACCCCCCCCCCCCCCCCCCCCCTCCCTAGATTCACCGATCCACCGCGGCCGGAATATGCGCTTGAGCCTGAACCTATAGTGGCACGGGCCGGGCTTCAGGGTGCGCACCTCCCACTTCTTGTTCTTGTTCTCGTTCTTTCTTCTGTCATCCACCTCCTTCTGCCCCTCCGCCGACGGCGTGCACTTCGACGCGACGTCGTCCACGGGTGGCTTCTCCCTTCCCCTGCAGCGAGAGTGTGCCTGATCCGCAGGGGCGGCGGTGTTTTGCGGGCTACAGCATCGTCCCGGGAGATGTGGCGTGCGGGGGCGGCAGATTATACGGCAGAGGGGGGGACACGAGGGATATGGCTGCGACATCGACCGCCGAATCGACGCAGACGCTGGCGTCAGCCCTGGTGTTGTCTAGAGGAATGACGCGGGCTGTGCCACTCCTCCTACCCGCGTGTCCGATGCTGCGCGCGCCGTCGAGAGGGTGCGCATCGTCGGGAGTGGGGAGCCTCGTAGATGTGGATGTTGTCCGACCTTGCGGATATGCGCGTACGGAGGGATGTCGTGGGAGCGTTCCGCTTAGAGACACCTCTGCAAGGAGTGGCGTGTATCGCGGCTTTATCGTCGAGATACGGCGGATAATGAGTGGGATGCCCGTGGGATCTGGTGCCGTCGTCGCTGCCATTTCGCGGACACACATTCTAGCTTCAGCAGGCCACATCGCTGCGGCACTCAATCGGGATTAGTGCTGTCCATAATTATGATATCCGAAATTATGATATGAATACATATGGATAAATACCGATATGATACAGGGAAAGGCCTCTCCTGAAAATATGGATACACTAGAATATGATATGATATATTATGAGTATAATATGATATGCCAGACCCATAATCACCGTATTTTTTCTATATCCTGCGCATATTTTCTTCCCACATGGGATTAAATGTTGTCCCGCTGGTGTTTCTGGAACTTATTCTTGTGATTTTCATCCACAAACAACAAAGAGTTATATACAAAAAAGCACTTTCAACCTCATTCAGCATTGTCGATGACACCGCGGGCAAAGGCCAGCGCATGCGGAAACCATATGCGTTCGATGCATATGGTTCGCATGTGCACCTGTGCCAAACAAAACAAATTAAACAGCTCTTTGATGAACAAAGGCCACACAAAGGACTGACAAAGGGCAGGCAAATGTTCCCTGGTGCTGGGAAATTCTGCCTGCTCTTTGTCTTTGCTTTGTTCATCAAAGGGACCTTTGCATGGCATTGTTTGAAAGACCCACACATGCGAAACACATGCGTCGAACACATGTGTTTTGTGCATGTGTTGGCTTTTGCCCGCAGTGTGATTGCCAACAAGGTTACCAAGAGTGGTATATCTTGATAAGTACTACAATAGGTCCTGGTAGAATTTACCACCCACATGAAAACCCACTCTATACATATGCTTCATAATATGCCAAGGAAAGGGCCTTTTCCTGCCGAAAGAAATGTCAAAATTGGCTGTGGTTGGCCAGCAATACCGCCTTCCCATAATATTCTCGAATAATCAAAATATAATCAGAATATATCGAATACGGCTGGATATGATACGGGAAAATAGATATGAATATGATATGGCTCAAAAGTCCGTGATATGATACGAATATAATATGATACGCAAATTTCTGTAATTATATCATATCTGGACAGCACTAATCGGGATCAGGCGATCTCCTTCTCGTTCATCTTACCTCTAGTCTTGTCGTTTGCATGTGGACCTACTCTGGGCAACTTTCTATGGACGTCTGCGACCAGTAAATAGTCTGCTGAATATATGAGCCTTTCCTCGCAGGATTCTGAGTCACAGCTGCGTGACATTGTGACACTTCGGCTTTTCACCATTCTTCAATCCACCTCAAGCTACTTCTCTCTCGCCAGCACCAGAGCGTTCGCGGCGATACAAGCTTCCGACGCGACTTGTCGACGCTCTTGTGGACGATTTCTTCTTATTTATCCGTTCGACTCAAGTTACTCCGTCGCTTTATCTCGTGCGACTGATCGATTAGCACCCTACGAAGTTCTGGTATATTCTGGGCTCCGCACTGCTGTCCTCCTGGTCGGAAAACACCGTCTTATACTAGTTTTAGTCTCTTCTCGCGCTGAATCTATCCGTTCTGGATCTCAATGCCGATCCACCTTTCGCCGATTTGTGTCTTTGTGGCACTTGCTGAGGATTTATATTTGATATTTGTGAGTGGACGGTACAGAATCCTAGGGAAGCAACTTTCCGATTGTACCAGCGCCTCCTGAGAGGAGAGCCGGAATAATTTAATTGATCCGCCGTCTCAGGGCAAGCCCTGAGGCCTGAAGAACTTGGTAACACTCTTAGCATTCTGCTTCTCACCGAAAATGTGCGAGCACCGCGATTCACTTCGGTGTAAGATTGAACACTTCGCTGTAGACGGTTCCCGCCGGTGAGAGCTGTCCTGCACAGAACATCTTCAGGATTGGCATATTCTAACGGGCACCGGGGTGCCATATGTAAGAGTTTTATTGAACATGCCATTGTCAGCACCCCAGTGACTTTTCTTATAGAGTCTGACTACGTGAGACTACACCCCGCTACAATTATACATATATTTATGCTGATACATACACATGATGATCGCGCCTGCGTTCAAAACGTAGGCATCCACATCTCAGGCATGTCGTTCTCGTGGCCTGGCTGCGGGGCTATCTCTCGTCGCGCCATTTCATCGTAGTTTGCCAACCCCCGCTCCAGAAAGTCGTCCTTCGACGCGAACTCGCCCTCGAACTCGCTGACTTGCCCGTCGCAATACTCGTAGTAGCAGCCCCCCGCAGTGAAGATGAAGTATCCTGAATATCCTGCGTTATGGCAAGCCAGTGGCTCCACATCGCCGGGGATGTCATACATGCCGTGGAATAGCTTGTCAACGAGCCTCGTTCCGTCCGTTGTGCCGAGGAAGTCGGGAACCCACAAATACTGGTCACTCCATGTGTGCCAGTCGGCAGAATAAATGTCGGGGAGTGGTTTAGCGGGTGTGTGCCACTGGCTGATTACCTCTGGTGGTGCTATCCTTTGGTATTGGTTCACCTAGACAGGGCTGGTGATAGTGCAAAGGGAGTACTGTAAATTGTACGAACTGTGCGCGTAGGGGGACACTTCGCTGCTCTACAGAGGTACATGTCGGCGGTCTTGGGGAAGTCTCTACGCATCCTGTAGTACGGGCATCAGGCCGCGGATATGGCAGAAAGACACACACTCACAGGCCCGATCCACGGGGTGTTCGTGCAGGCGAACGGCGCAGACCCAGGGAGAAAAGGCGCAGGAATGTCATGGTGCGCGATGGTAGCAAATGCAAGGGGCTACTCTGATTCGTGAAAAATCTACCTGGGGTCGATTTTTCTTTTTCAGGGGGTCCAGTCAAGACACTCAAGGGCTCCACGTGCCATCAAATTCCCTTAAGTATTGGCACGACTTAATTTTTCCCCCCCTCTAGTCAAGGCCAGGTAGCTACAAGAAGTCGCAGGAACAGTAAGGCGTCTACTTTAAACTGAATGAACATGTTTAAATGTGTATTTGAAGGCTGAAATGGTCCATAAACTTCATAAATGCAGCAAAGGATGGAAGGTTGGAGGACTAGTGCACAGAGCAGGATAAATTCTGAAAATGAAGAAGTCTAAGTTGGCAATGAGCCTTCAAAAGTGACCCATTTCAGCTTCCCAGGGCACTCTGAGGCACCAATGAGCTCGCATCGCGCGTTGTAGATGCTTGTTGACAATCCGGATTAATTCAGGCACTGATGCGCGAACACATGAGTAATCTTTGCGCACGGAATTTCGGGGCGCCGTTGTACACTGCCAGCGGACGTTCCACTGAAATGCAGAGAATCACGTGTTTGTGGAAGATCAGAATCGGGTCTCTGGAATTTCACTGGAGCATCCACTGTATTTCTACAACTTTATGAGGCCGTGGAAATCCAGTGGCATGATCTGTTGGATTCTGAAACTCATATCTGTGATCCCGTGTACATTCTCTCCCACGATATATCCAAGTCATGGTGTCTTCACCTGCATGTGTGACTTGGAAATTGTCCTCTGCTTTCTACCCTATTGCCGCGCTAGAACTGCGGTGTGAAGCAATCAATTATACTTTTGCCATTTTGTTTCACTTGTCACTGTAGACGGACTCGGGACGGACCGACGAGAAGAAAAAAAGCCCTTCAAAGTAGTACCTTCGAATCCCAAGGGCCATGAGGGAATAAATAGGACAGGTCTTAACAGGTGTTGTGGCTCAGTTGGATCAGTGGTGTTCTCTGGATGGGGAGCTTTTATTGTGCCGTGAGTTCGAACCTTTTGGCACGCGCGATTTTGGCATTATTTTGCCCATCAATGGCCTGTGGACTTTCAGTGAAATTGCCCACTGTCAGCCCACAGCCTCGTACACCTCTGGAAATCCACTGGATTTGGTCACGTGGGTTCTGCAAATTTCTGAAATTGCCCGATCTCTGTATTTCAGTGGAACGTCCGCTGGCAGTGTAGTCTGGGATGAAACTGTCGGAACAGTTTCAGCATATATTCAATGTGCGATCACAGCACTGCAACTGCAAGTCTGTTTGACCTGTATTTGAGACTTGAATTCAAACGCAATTACAGTGCTGCGAAGACTCGGAATAGGTTAGAGGGTAGTACCGGAATATACTATAATTCTTAGAATTTTGTCTCTTCGAGCCACTCTGATGTTTCCAAACTTCAACAGTCCAATGAAAGAAATTGTGGCACACTGCCGAATATTTTCTTACAGATGGTTTCAGCATGTTCCAGAAGCTGGGCACCACCTGGATTCATATGGATTCCCACCCGGTGCTAGGCTGGCTTCAGGCTGGAAAAAAAGCTGGCCACCAGCTGGAGACATCCTGTGACCAGTGTTTATAAAACCTAGACGTCACCTGAACACTCCAGGTGGAGGGAACATGACGACACTTTGGCAGTGTACTATGTATTTGGCAGGGTTTCAAAATCAATGCTGGTATGCTACGACCCAAACAACGGTAAGGCACACGATGTGAGGCAATTAATTTTCACTATTTTGTCCACGCAGATGAGGGAACCACTCCTCCAAATTGGCATGCCACTTCCTCCAACGTGTTTCGAGATCATACTGGGGGTCATCTTGCCACAGATATTTATGATGTCTGCTGGCAAGAATGAGGTATTTCTCCCAAACCTTGATCACATCCTGTAGTGGTTCTGGAAATGCCTGAAAGTTGTTTAGTGCACTTGATGCGAGACACATAGCAGTCTTATTACCAACCTTGAGCCATTGTAGAGTGTTGTGATAGTTTTCAGGTGAGTTTTCCCCTTCTTTCAATTCATCGGGGTTGAAAGAGACCAGGCATATGTCTTGGAGGAGTTCCATAGAATGTGGGGACACTCTGATTAAACATCCCCAGGGATAACTCAAATTCCTAATAAAGTATCAGTCTGCACTGTCTGCCAATTTGCCTGAATGTCACATACCTGAGCCATTTTCTTTTGTCCTTGATCAGCCCAATGAATCCATGCACAAGGTCCATTGACAGCTGCCTAATCACGGTTTCAGGAGAGAAGTGGTGTGTCACGAAGCAGAGCAGCCTGTGCACGGCTTCTAGATCTGCACATCCAATGATATGCCGCAGTGGGCACATGGTGGCCCTTAGATCTGTCCATGAGATATTCAACAGGAGATGAATATCGATCAGGGAAAGTGTGTATTCCGTGCCCTGTCCGAGAATATATGTTTGGAGAATACGAAGGAGCAATATACACTGAGACAACTGCCAGAAACCTTTGGTGGACCGGCCTGAATTGTCATCGTCAGATTGCGGAGATCTCAGTTCTTGAATAATAGTGTTCTCAATACTGTCCATGAACGTGTAGTCTTCCCACAGTTGGACAAGATCTGCTGGGGGATTTCCAATGTTCTAAAATAAATGAATGCTGGTTAGAATTAACATCCAGCCTGAGTGAATAATCTGGCGGACCTCCAACAAAGAGAGCATTTGTTCGGGAGCCCAGGAATTATAGGAGAAGAAGAAAGGATTGGGGCTGACGAGTCTAATTAGGGGTATCATTTCTGGCAAAGGCGGAATTTTGCTGCTTGCGTTGCGCAGACCTGGAGCACTGTTGATAGTAAAGTCAGTTAAACATCATACAAGCATCCCAGCGTAAACTCACAAAGCCACTAATTCAGCATGGTTGATCTCAGGGTTGCCATAGGTGTAAGAGAATGCTTTAAGCACAGATTTGCCCAGCTCCACCCGGTGTTGAAGACCACCAACATAGAACTTGCCTGAACGTGCTTGGTCATTGAGGAAGTCTCGAAATGAAGCATGGTGCACTGAGATCCACTCCCAGGATTCATTCTCATTTTCAGGTTCTGGAATGTGCAGGATGGAGTGAAGGCCCCGCAGGATGAGCCGAACATCTCCCGGTTTGAGTTCCAGAACTTGTTCAATTCCACCAGGGCATAATTGAAACTCGAAGAATTCCAGTGCCCGCAGGATTGGAAGAAGACGATAATGGGCTGGTACCGTTGAAAGAATTTGTGTATACAGTTGGTCCAGGTCACTGAATGGAAATTCCAAATGTGAGACACTTTGGAGTGCCTCAAGCCGCTCTGTTGGCCGGAAGTTTCTGTCATCGACGAACTTGATGACAGTAGATGCGTAAATGAAGTAGCCCGATGACTTCTGCACAAGGTACTGGATAACCTCTTGTGATGGCCAGGGGCTCGAAACACCAGTCATTGTTTGGTGGTGTTCCTGATGAATCCGTGCAAATTCATCCCTTAGATATTTCTGGATGTCCTCTTTGGATTGCTCCACATTACACGTGTGGTGGAGTCCCTCGAAAAAAGGGGCTTCAAATATCTCGCGGATGTGGGGCTCCGGACGACTGGCAATGAGGAATCGGAGAGGAGTAGAGCGCTGGTGGATGGTGTTGGCAATCAAGCGCAAGATCTCCTGCTGTGCCTGGTGACCTTCGCATTCGTCGAGGCCATCTATAACTATTATGGGGGGTTGTGAAGGGTCGAGTGAACCACAGGGATCCATGACGAGCTTCTGGAACTGCATATTCATTGATTTTGCAACCAAGTCAGGTGAATCTTCAACAATCTTTGAAATAAAACCTTTCAGAGGCCGAATATTGAGTGCAAGCTGGTAGGAGAGAGTAGCAAATAATTTTTGTTCGTTCCCGCGAGTGGTGTGGCCTCTCTTGAAGAAGAAACTGCCTCCTAAACACCCAGCATCCGCCAATCGCTCGGAGAGGGTGCGCATGATCGCAGACTTTCCAGCCCCGGCCGGTCCATACAGCCACACAATGGGCAAGGCATCTACGGCCTTCAGATATTCCCATGGCCATCGTCGGGAGTCCCATACCGACTTTGTTGCCCAGTTCCATAATTTGTCCAGCATTTCTTCGCGCGTTTCAGGATGACATCGCGGCTGCGGGTAGTTGTCTGCAGAATCGTGCATGGCTTCGAGTGCGACCGCACGATGCAAAATGTGAATTCCTGGATCCGACCTCAGTTCAATCTATGCTATTTATGAGCAAAGGACGTGCCTGCATCCCTGCTGAGGTGCATGTCACCACCAATCTCGTAGAAGCTGCCTCCATTTATATTCACGCCGGAATTGTTGCTGAAGAATGGCATAGGTGGGATTTGGGTGGGATGGATGTGGGAGGTGGCAAGGAGCGAGGTTGTCCAACGAGGCTGTACATGTGGAATAATGCGGTTCGGATGATCCGGGCCCTCACTTTGAAATATCACACGCTGCCATGAAGATTAACGCCGTTTAATCTTTACCATTAGAAACATGCGGGTGATGGCTATTTTTTGTTGGTAGGAATAATTTAAGACTGTAAGTTAAGATATCTCTCTCTCAAAGACCACTGAAACCATTCAGGATCGCGAGATATAGCGAAACTTCGCTGAAAAGTGGCGAAAACCTGTTCAGTGTTTTCCCAGGCAAAGGAACTCGCCTCAATCTGTCCGGTGGGGATTCGTCTTAAATGCGAGGTGAGCTTGCCGAGCTATTTCCGAATATTTGAATATTGCCTATGAGGCGTACACCGTTGTCTAAAAAAAATATGATTTTTCCTCATCTGTGGGCACTTTGAGGTCCTATTTTCAAAGATATTAGTATTTGAATTTGAGGGCGGTATTACTGACTCTGCAGGCAGAACACGGCGGTGTATTGTTTATTGAATGTCCCTCAGTTTGATATCCGCATCGACGAGGAAGCTGTTGGGGAGAATCCAAGTCGTAGCATCAGAAATTGACATATTCCTTCGGATTAGACCGGATAATGTGGGTCGAATGGGCTCATGACGTTAGCTGAAGCGCCAGCTGTGAGCAGCTTGAGCTGTCTAAGTTCCGCCAAAGAAAATATTAACGTAGATGGGTCGGAGCCGCGTCCGGGGAGGGAACAAAGAGTGAGGAAGTATGATTCCGGGGAATCTATACAGCTACTGCCGTCGCAGATGTCTCCCAAAGCTAGTGCGAGGGGCCACGGTTGGTCGGCCCGAAAGCCGATTCAGAGGGCTTTGCAAGCACAGCCAAACAGATCTCATCCCACCAACTTCCAAGTGATGGCCACTTCCAATCATGGATATCATATCTCGCGATTTGCTTTCTATTGACGCTATGTGGCTACCGACTTTGTTCCCGATCTTCGATCCACGGAGCTCTCGAATCCGTCTAGTACCCAAATTTCTGGGTTTTCTTTTGGGTTTTCCCGTCGACATTGGCCTCGGAATGCGTTCTTCAAGGGTTAAACGAGACTCTGAGATTCATGGAATGCTAATCCACACTCGGGATCGCATCGGCGCGCTTTGCGCCAGACATCTAAACGATTTTACTGCGTTGGATCATGCGAGTCGGCAATATTCATGCTCAGCAAGCAGCTCATGCCAGTGAATATGCCTTGTCAAAGCGCCGCACGGTACACCCTTGGCTTCTCCTGAATACGTCGACTCTTTTGGGTAGAAAATCCGCCGAAGGTTCCACAGAAGTCAATGAGTCTGGTGACGAGCTGGCGGCACACAAATTCTTCGTTCTAGCAGGTAAGCTACGGCCACTCGCTTCAGCTTGTTGGCATGCCGATCGTTCTCCGTGCAGGAGTCGTCAGCGATGCTAGTCGATGGTAGGAGTCGCGTCCTCAGCGCTCAGCAGTCGTCGATCTGGACAATACCTTCATCCGCTCTCTGGATTGTGATGCTCATGTCCTCAGTGAGAATTTACCTATCCTCCACGTACTCATCATTCTCATCTCGCTTTAAGTGTACTCTGCGCACCCCCGGATGTCACATCATCATAAGGACTCGACGAGACACAATTGCGCGTGGCTGTCCACCTCGCTATTCCACGTCGGCATCTATTTACCTTCTCAGCGTCACTCTCGATGTCCCTGCAACTTCCCCGTCCTTCTATACTACCGGTGTCGGTCGATCGCAAAGCTCTCTTCTCGACATTATCGTCGTCCTTGATGTCCGCCCTCAGCCGTACCCGCTTTATCGCTGATGTCCTTATGCGGGCCAGCACCAGCAGCGCGGGCGCGCGCGCTATTGCAAGCGCCGCCGACCGTCGGTGAACCTTCCTCATTACTAGAAGCCAGAATAGTTTCGAGCCCGCCTCTAGTGTGGCCGCCCGAACTCCCCGACTCGCACCATGGGCTATATCCTACTCTCGGTATGCTCAGCCCCATCCCTCGTTCCCTGCCACTCATATCACCCTCGCATCCGGCGTCTCCAGCTGCGCACATCCATCAGCTCCCGCATGGCTTGGGTCGGGGTTCGCCACTAGCCGGGCATGCCGCAGGTCGACTACCCCCCAAACCACATCCTCCACGTCTTCAGGCTGCGCGCCCTCCGCGTCGTCAACTAGGTCGCCTTCTCCCCCTTTCCAGATGGGTCGAGCTCAGCCCTCGCGTCGCCTGCCCAGTCCGCCGCTTTCCATGTACCAGCGCCGCGCATGTTGACGTCGCCGTAGTCCACTCGCTACGCCCTCATCTCGTCCGGTTACTCGCTTCGGCACGCTGTACGACGGCGGTGGGACGGGCGGACTCGGGGGCGGACTCACGGCGAGCGCTGATCGCACGTCCGTAACCCGCTCCGGCAGCTGTACAAGGCGTCGAGGAAGCAGTCGCGGGGAAGGAGGAACAGAGGGACGCGAGCCGGGGGCACAAGGCGTACTCGATGGCGCTCCCTCCGCCGCCTTTGCTTCGCCACTTCTGATACCCAAATGGACCACCCTGAAGCCGATTAGCGTCCCGCCACGCTGCGTTGTTTTCCGCTCACCCCCTCCGCCGCGGATGGGATGTCGTCGCTCAACATGTGCTCATACCCCGTCCGCTTGAGGCTTCTCGGCCCAAACTCCACGTATGTGTCCTTCCCATTCTCGATGTCCCCGCGGATATTGACATCCCTTAGGTGCTAGATATATGGCTGACCGGCGCAGGCGGATTGTGCCCAGGGCGGGTGCCGGCCACGCGGTCCCCGATCCGCAGGCGGATGGGGCGGACGAGCAGCAAGCGGGATTGGTGAAACAGCCAGGCGGCGGAAGACTGGAGGGACACGGATGCGCAGAACGTGGGGTACTGGGGGGAGGAGCGAGCGTCCCGCAGGCTGCCTGAGCTCGATGGGAGCTACTTAGATCGCCGATGTCGCCCGATGCCCGATTGCGCTGCGATGGCAGAGCTTGGGCCCGCGCGCATATACGCGGAGATGCAGCAGATATCAACGACGCGCCGCTCACCAACTTCACACCTCGTATTCTACGTCCAGGTCCTAGGTACGTTTCCCTTTCACTAGTCGGACTCATCGTGGTTATTGACATTGCTGCAATAGATAGCTCGCTGTCCTTGCCCGGTGCAGGGTGATTGTGGGGTGGGGTGGCGGCAGTCCGTGGGCTGCAAGCGCGACTCGTAGGTGGACAAGGCGGGCGAGCAGCAAGCGGGATTGAGCTGGGTGAGATTCAGAAGGCGACGGAGGAAGAGCTGGAGGAAAGAGGTGGCACTAGCGCGGCGTACTCGAAGGAGCGGGAGCTTAGACCGACGGGCGTGGGGGACGAGGGCGAGGGCGTATTGATGCTACTGGTCGGCAAGGCTTTGCACACGAGCAGCACCACCGGCGTGCAGAAGGACATTGTCTCGTGCTGCAGTGCCTCCGGCTGCTGCTTCCAAAGCCGCGCAATCGCAGAATCGGCGTATCCTGCTCGTGCGCTCGATGACGGGATATATAGAGCGGGAACGTCACGCCCCCGCGTCCGCCCTTTGAACCCACAGCGTAACGTGCTGGTCATCTCGATCGCTAGGGTGCGCGGGCCATGGAGGCGCTACTTGCGTGGCGGACGCGGCTCACTACGATAGGGCGGTACGGTCATGTGTGGATGGCGCGAGAGGGTGCGCGCATACGCGTTTAGGATGTGTCGGGATGCTCTACGCGTACGTCCGGGACGTGGGGGATGAGGATGCCGATACTCGGTGGGGTGTAGACGAGCAACACTATGTCTCACCCTCATCGTGGTGCTGCCCGCATCGCCTGATTGAGCTGCGAGACGCGTCTCGCGCAATCTTCTTGCTCTGGTATGCCCCGTCCATTCTGATTCGATATCCTGCCGCTTATATTCCTCGTGTGGGGCAGTGTGCACAAACTACAGACGCATACTCTACGGATCTTCCATGCGCCATGGCTCCCTGTCCGTCTTCCCATCCTTCCCTATCTGCCACCCGTATGCCCTTGGACTAAATCACGCACGCGACGGCGACGTCGGTTGGGATTCAGGGTACAGGAGCCGGATGGCGGAACAACCGCGCCTGCAGGAGGAACATTAAGAGCGATAAGGCGATATCCTCGAGCACGGCGGCTGAGCGTCCTGCGCGGCTATGCGTCGCGTTCTTCCTCGACACTCCTTGCGCTCGCCCGGCGCTACCACTGAAGCCGGTGCTGTCGCGCCCGCCCTTCCTCGTCATGCTCGTCTTCCCTGCGCCGCTACCATTTCCGCCCGAGTGGATGAGGCTACGTCGAGGCGCCCACCAAGAGGAAGTCCCGAGCAACGTCGTGTCGAAGACGTGGAAGCTCCGCTTTGGGAGTGACGGGGCGTCAGGCGGTGATGGAGTAGGTGGTGGCGAATCCGACGACGGGCGGGAACGCCAGCACAACGCGTACATGCCCGTACTCGCCTTCGTCCCTCCACTTCATCGACTCCGATTCTCCGTCCTGCGCGCTTCGTGCTTTTTGGGCCAGCAATGTCTAAAAGAGTAACGCTGCCACGTCCCGACGAGGAACTCCGCACGCGATCGACGACCGCCTGGTCTCGCTGGGGATTGTCGATGTCGCTTGGATCGATGAGGAATCTCGGGCGGAGTATGTGGTCCTAATGGGGATGTGCCAAAACGAGGTCTGCGATTCGTTGTCGCCATCTCCGCTGTCAGATACTGTCCGATGTCGAGACACATACGTTGCCGGCTATCAGATGGCTGTGGTCTCGAATCCCGACACCATGTCTCGACCGTCTCGCCTCAATAAGGCCCTCATACCCCAAGCTGCTGCCAATGGGCAGCTGAGATTCGTCACTTCCCGCTGTATTGTTGGGTATTGCGTGGAAAATTTGACTACTTCTTCGCCCGTATGCAAAAGTCAGAGTATATATTCTGCCAGACACCCATCATCTCGCGCTCATTCGCACACCCCAATAGGATTTATTCGTGGTTTTATGTACTTAGGCGCCGACCGAACTCCCACAAACTCGCAACGCCGGGACTACGCGTCGCACAATCGTTCCTTCTTCCCCTTCATTGCTATGTTCTCGACCTAGTGGAGACCATCAAAAAGCCTTCAAATTATCTGTTCGAGCACAGCTCAGTCCAGGAATTTGAGAAGAACGTCCACTCGAGCATAGAATATGAGGAAATTGTGTTCCTTTAGCCAATGTTAGGTATGCGCCCCACGGTGATTTTACAGTTTTGACAGCCCGAGCAATCCGGACTGTTTCGCAAACTCGCAGGATGGCCGATTCTCGTTATTGTAAGACACCTCGTGCTACAAGGACTGGGCTGGACTTTCTACGCGGCGATTAACGCGCGTGGACAGATCGCTCTTACATCCTCGACTGTACTTTGGATCAAGAAAAATGCAAATTTGACGACCTTATCGTCACTTTGATCGCGACTTCTCACAGCCTGCTCCTCCTTGTAAGTCACTGACTTATGCACATTGTACATTGTTTCATTATTCCCAGCAGCCTGTTCTCCTACGGCCTCCGATGTTCGATGTCCTTATATCTGTGTCGGCCCTTGACTCTCGCTACTGTTGCCGCGAGCATTAGTATTTCAAACCTGGCCATTATAATCAATCGCCGGAGCTTCAAGTGGCCGATGGTGAGTATCCTTTTGGTGGTACTGGCGTGGATTCAAACCTCTGGGTAATTTTTTTTAGTCTCAAATCACTCCGCACCTGACCGCGTCATCTTTCAGTTGGACCACGCTCCTGACACCTGTCACCATTGTTATCTCAACGCCATTGGTGCGGGCTGTTTATTGTTATTGCGAATTTAATCTCAATAATACCACTCTACAGATGAGGGTGCCCTCTCTAGCGGACGCCCAGAAAGTGGGTATGCAGCGAGTAAGAGTTATTTCGGGTTTCCATCGGTGGTAACTCTAATGGATCAAACGTTCAATGTTTTAACCAGTAAGTTGATGCTCCGCTGTGGATGAGACTGAATGTTTCTCCCTGCTGGCCCTGTGGACCGGTCTGCGGTTGAAAACATCAAGCAAATGCTGGAATTTTCGCAGACGATAACAGGAAACTCGATTGCAGATCAGTGGCGGTTGATAAAATCAGCACCCAATTGGACCGATGAGAACACCTTGATGATGATGGTGCGTCACTGTCGATGCACAGAGAACGGAAATATCTTATCAGTTTAAATAGGAAGAGTTCTTCCGCGGTGTCACCGAATATTCGGCTTTGGTGAGTCGGCCAAGGCACGATGTTTTCTTATCCTGAGCGCTGTTCAAGGTGTTCCGCGCGTGCATTTCCGCAGTTGGCGGCGGGAGTGCGATTTTCAATGACGGCGTCCCCCTCAATATGACAATCCCAACGAGTGGAACGTACCATACTCAGACCATTGGATGGTCACATATCTCGGGTGCCACTTTCTGGGCTTTCATTCCTGGGAATTAATTGCCCTTTTGACCGTTGTCATCGTTCTACTGGCCGTGTACAGACACGTTGGGGACATGCCTAGCCATCCTTTCGACTCTGCCAATCCCCTGCACCTGATGGCTGCCTCCGGCGGTGGGCTGAGGAGTGCATTCGCGGGCATTGACATCACACAGCTAAAGGACAGTGAGCAGCAGAATGTCGTTTTAGGAAACGTTCTGGATCAGGGGCCAACCCTCATTCGTGCCGATGCGTTTGGCCCATTACCGCTAACCTCTTCCATTTGTCTCTTGCTTTCCGATCCTCACCTCACATGCTTACCAACACAAGCAATTAATTTAACTATACGTGTAGATTTCGTATTGAAGCCCTCCCCTGGATCATTCGAGTGAAGTGTATAGATTATGGTGCAGCCAACCCTCAAACGAACAACTCGCTGGCTGGGGATTTCGAGCGAATTTTTTCACTTTGCCAAACATAGATATTTCTTTGTCATAATCCTAATGTCACGCCAAGGTCAAGCGAGGTTCAACCCCCTGAGTAATTTTTGAGGCCGACAACCTCTGTCCTTGTCTGTCCCCGTCTTCAGGCTCGAATCGGCGTGCCAAGCACCGGAATTTGCGAACCGAGGTCTTGCATCAAGCCAAGCACCGCGGGAAAGATCGGGACAATTCCGCCTTGCAAGAAATCCCACGCTGTCATGAGCATCACCCACCAATCTTCGCACATCCACTCGTCCTCAATCCTCAGGCTTCACACTGAGGGCGCTTTCCGGTACCAAAATCTCGTTGTTCAGACAGGTGGAGACTACGATTCGTACCATGCCGAGGATGAGGACTGCGACACGTGTATTAGTGGCCGCAGTCGCATTGCTTGTAAGAAAGCATATTCCCGGCGCCACGACTCTCACGTTGCCTTCACAGCTCAGTTTATACTACCTGGGAAGCCTATCTAGCAAGGAATCTGATGAGACGACATGGTTTGGAGCGATCAAGCAGTTATTGCCAGAATCACCCAAACCACTGAAAGTGTGGCACGAGCCGCCATACAAGACGCCCGTTCCCGAAAAGTACTACCTCAAGCCGAATACCAAGTTCCCAAAGAGGGCATCCGCGGCGATTGTGATGCTCGGTTGGCTTTCGCTTTTTTAACACCGTATTCGACGGCTAATTTACTCTTCCAGTGCGCAATAGCGAACTAATTGGCGCGACGTTGACCATACGGCAACTGGAGGAAAAATTCAACAGCAAATTTGGATATCCATACGTGTTTCTGAACGACGAGTCGTTCACCGACGAGTTCAAGAAGCAAGTTTTACTGTGCACTTCCACATTTCGTACCAGTAATCGTTTTAAATTTCAGTGGCATCCTAACTCTCACCAAAGCGCCGGTACAATTCGGGCTCATACCGCATGACCATTGGAATCAGCCGGACTGGATCGACGAAGAGAGGGCCGCCAGAGCGAGGAGGAAAATGGCGTGGCACTATGTACTGCATTTCTTTTCCTGTTCTCTTGGCATATCTGCTAACCGTATCGTTTGGAAAGGTAATCTACGGCGGTACGTTCTCTCCGCTCTTGCCATGCGTAATAATCATAGCCTTCGGAAAGATAGCGTTCCGTAAGCTGCTTGACCGCCAGCCCGGTATTTCATCACTGAGCATACTCTAGCTATCGGAATATGTGCCGCTTCAACTCCGGTGTTAGTAACTTTCTCTCGCAATTATCCATTCCAGATTTGACATTGTGAAACACAGTTCTTCTACCGGCATGAATTACTGAAGCCATTTAAATATTACTGGAGGTGTGTGTATTCACGCCGATATGCATTCTGCACAAGCTTTGACCTTCCTCTTTACGCAGAATTGAGTAGGTTTCTTCTCCTCTACGGTAATAGTCCCCCGATTGACCGCCACACAAGACCCGAGGTCAACTTCTTCTGCGAGCTGGATTACGATCCATTCCTGTTTATGCAGGGAGAGGATAAAAAATACGGTGCGTCCTCACCGATTCGCGGGGCCGGCATCCGTTCATCCTTGAACATAGCTTTCACAATTTCAACATACGAGTTTAGACGGACAATACCCACATTATGGAGGGCTGTAAAAGGTATATATGGTCTAGATGCCTTCTCCTAATTATGCTTGAACATATCTCTTTCTCTTAGAATTTATTGAGGAGAACCCAACACTAATATCACCAGACAACGCCATGGCGTTCGTGTCTGATAACGGTGGACTGAATTATAACGGGTGCCACGTGCGTCGTCACCCTGGTCTCACAGCTCAGCTATTAAGCATCCCAGTTCTGGAGCAACTTTGAGATTGCGGATCTCGATCTTTGGAGAAGCGAACCATACATGAAGTTCTTCGACTTCCTTGACCGGAAAGGGGTGCGTGGGTTACACCTTATCCCTTGTGAAGTAAATCCATAAACTGTCGACCTTAGGGATTCTACTACGAGGTAATGCAACTTATTCGCTCCGCTCCCACCATTACTGAACCAAATGAATCACAGCGCTGGGGAGATGCGCCCGTCCACAGTATTGGCGCCGCCCTGTTTGCACGGAAAGACCAGATCGTGAGTTTCCTGCTCGTCTCACGCTCATATGTGCTCGTTTATACGACCTCTAGCACTTTTTCAATGATATTGGTCCGCCTGCTCTCTGTCCTTACTTTGCCTCCTGCTAATAAATATTTTCGCACCATCGCAGGATACAAACACATGCCCCTCCAACACTGCCCACAGAATCCCTCACATACACAGGGAAAGTGCGAGTGCGATGTAAACGAAAATATAGGTGCGTGGCTGGGTGTCAATTTATGGTCTTTCCTCATGGAGAAGTTTTGGATACAGACTACGATGCGCGCTCATGCCTGTATCGCTACGATGCACTCTTTACGAACACGAGTAATCAGGGGAATCGATAGTTAATTTATCGTTGTATTAGATTCCTGTTGGTGGTGGTCGCGCAAGGGGAAGTTAGTATAATACGTCAAAGACCATACGAATTCACGAAACGAGGTGCATTATTTGAACCAAGTCCCTTGGCTAGCAAGCCGGAAAATGGCTATTAATACAGTTTGGTTCCAATCACAATATCCAGCAGCATTCGATGCTATAACATTAACGAGAGATTACTTGAACTCGGAGACTCTTGGAGATCGCAGTTTGTAATACTTACTAAGGCAAGCTGGATGGGGCCCAGCAGGACGGAAGGGGTCGGTGCAGAACAGAGGCGACACCTCGAAACCGTTTCGGAGCCGTTCAAATATCTATGAAGATGCTACACCAATTGCTTAGTCTTAGAAGAAGACCGTCCTGTTATTGGGATCTACATACTTGAATATTTCCACCATTTTATGAAACTTATCCGACTTAGCTCTTTTAAATTACGTCCATATTTGCCTCCTTGGGAAGGTAAATCTCCATCAAAGACAAAGCTGATTTCTCAGAGGGTCTGTAGATACATCAGCTGAATTAATATACAGATTGCAAAGATACACACTAGGTACTAATACACAGAACATTACTGTACATACGCCGAGTCTCGTCGCCACAAAACTGACTATGAATACCATTCGACTTTGAAGTTGCGCACTGAATCCCATCCAGAAAGCCATCACAATAAGCAGCTGTGGGTCTACTTGAAGAAATCGCTGTCCTGCGGGATCTGTGAAAGCGCGTCAGTGAATATCCCGAGTACCAAGGCAAAGGCGGAATCGAAGGTAGAGAGAAACCGGTATACGATTGACAAGCCAGAAAACAGGGTACTCACCCACGGTACGTCCCCCTCGATATACTTGCGCGTAGGGCGCTCCCACGCGACCGCCGCATCCACGTCCTCGGGCCTCTCGAGCCGGAGGACGATGCCGAGCTCGTAGTTGACGACCTGTACAAGAGGAAGAGTCAACATCCAGCCGAAGGAGGTGAAGCAGGGAGAAGGTGTTGGCTGCAAAAACGCAAACGTACATTCAGTACCGGATTGAATCCACTCCCGGTCAGCGCGCCCCATGCGCTCACCGAAAAGTTGTGCGACCCGACATAGAACCACGCATGCGGCCTCCGCGACGGCTTCCCCGCCACGTCGACGCTCTCGCCCTCGCCCTCCGTCTCGTTCTTGGTATCGTCATCCTGCGCCGACGCGCAGCGCAGCGTGCCGAGGATCATCTGCGGGTGCAATACGTCAGAAACAAGGGGAAGGCAGGGGAAAACGAGACCACCTTGGTATGCATCCCCACACCTCCACTCCTACTCTTCGCATCCCGCATCTGCAGCCCCGTCGTCGGATCCTTGATCAAGACAGCGATCTTGGCCCATTGTTGGCGCCTGCAGGATACCGAGCCCGCGCCCTCCTCGCCGAGCACGGTGCCACGGATAGTCTCGAGCGTGGGGTAGATGACGCGCGTCGGGCCCTGCGCGGGGATCTGCGAATCAAAGAGAGTAGGTAGGAGGTACAGGGAGGTAGCGGGGAGACAGCGCGCGCACCCCCTTCTGCCCGCGATCGAGACACGCCCGCAGCGCCTGCGCACGCCCGCCAGCACAAAGACGGAATACCGCGATCCAGGGCACGGAGTATGTCCCGATCGAAGAGGTCTACGCGGCCAAGAGACGATCAGCGCGCGGACTCGAAAAGGGGACGGAAAGCAGGGACGCACCAGACAATCTAGCTCGAGCTCATACTCGTCCACGTTCTCCTTGGCCTTGCCTTTGCTCTTGAGATTCTCCCATTCGCCTGCCTTGCCCTTGTCCTTCCCTTTGTTCTCGCTCCCCCAGTCGTCAACCGAGCATCCGAGCGCCTGGACCGCGCGGAGGAGGCGTGTCTGCCCTGTTCTGTGGGGGATGAGGTGGTTTTAGCTTGAGGATAAGGGAGGAAGAGGCGGAGGGGAGAGAGGGAGCGGTCGCTCGATAGAGTAGCATCGACGCCCCATCAGTCTCGAAGAGAAATACACACCTCAGTACCCCACGCTGACCGGCCCACCCCTCCCACCTGCCCGGCACGGTCGATACCAGCGCCACGCGCACCCTGCTCCAATCCCAGCCCCGCTCGAGCGCTGTCGACTTGGTCCCCGCTTTCGCCGTGTCCGCAGAGGGAACGAGCGTCGGGAGCGGGAGTGCGGTGTGCTGCGGGACGTGAGCAAGAACGAGAGGAGAAGAGGAAGAACGCACGCCTTGCCGAATCATGCTCGCTAGCGCCTCTTCGACGCCGGTAGCGCGCAGCGCGGCCACGAGGACCGCCGGGAACGCCTCGCTGGGCTCCTCCCCCGCGCGCAACTTGACGGTCTCCACGCCGGGAGTGGCGGGCGGCAAGTCCTGGATGAAGACATACTAGAATGGTATTAGCACGTGCCAGATGGGGGGAGGAGCGGGACATACGTTTTCGACGTCACGCCATTCATGCGGGACAAGGTTCGCGGAGCCGATGACGATGCGCAGGGCGCCGCTCTTGGCGAAGAGGAGCATGTACTTCATGTGCATACATCCGTGCCCGCCGGGCAGCGGGGGGCACACGCGCACCCAGTTCGGGAAGACATTCTTCAACGCAGGACTGCATCGCACTCGATGCGTCAATGCAAGAAGAGCGAAGGGCTTTGCCCTCACCGCCACGCTTCGGGGTCACCGCCGCTCATAGTAGGGTCGGCGACGAGCACAACAGGCGTCGCGGGGTCGAAGAAGGAGTGGATCCACTCGGGGCTGACGATGAACGTGGAGAGGATCGCGAATGCGAGCTCATCGCGCGGGCCGATGACCCCGCCGAGGCGGATGCCCGGCGTCTCCGCCTTCGTCGCGTGCATGGTGTCGACACGCAGCACCTTCCCGTCGGGAAACGTCCGTCGTCGGCGCGCGGCAGTAGAGACGGCTGCTTCACCCGCAGGAATCTCTTCGTTGCTGCTGATAACGACTACGTCGCGCTTCGATGGCGATTCCGTGTGTTTCTCGAGACTGGGAGCAGTGGCATGCGCGTCGTCTTTGGAGTCCATGGACATTTCTCGAAACAAAAAACAAAAAAGAAACAAAAAGAGATAAGAGTCCGCGTTGTGCTAAGGCGCAGTGGCACGAGATCTAGTGGGTGACTATCGTGACAGTCGTGACATCTCATCCCACCACCAAAGCGCTTATGGCTTATACTGTAGTCTAGAAGGACAAGTACTCAAGCCGAACACCAGGCTCCCAAAGAGGGCACCAGCGGCGATTGTGATGCTTGGTTGACTTTCGCTTTTTCAACACCGTATTCGACGGTTAATTCCAGTGCGCAATAGCGAACTAATTGGCCCGACGTTGACCATACGGCAACTGGAGGAAAAATTCAACAGAAAATTTGGGTATCCATACGTGTTTCTGAACGACCAGCCGTTCACTGACCAGTTCAAGAAGTAAGTTTTACTGCACTTCCACATTTCCTACTAGTAATCATTTTAAATTTCAGTGGCATCCTAACTCTCACCAAAGCGCCGGTACAATTCGGGCTCATACCGCATGACCATTGGAATCAGCCGGACTGGATCGACGAAGTGAGGGCCGCCAGAGCGAGGAGGAAAATGGCGTGGCACTATGTACTGCATTTCTTTTCCTGTTCTCTTGGCATGTCTGCTAACCGTATCGTTTGGAAAGGTAATCTACGGCGGTACGTTCTCTCCGCTCTTGCCCTGCGTAATAACCATAGCCTTCGGAAAGATAGCGTTCCGTAAGCTGCTTGACCGCCAGCCCAGTACTTCATCACTGAGCATACTCTAGCTATCGGAATATGTGCCGCTTCAACTCCGGTGTTAGTAACTTTCTCTCGCAATTATCCATTCCATATATTTGACATTGTAAGACACAGTTCTTCTACCGGCATGAATTACTGAAACCGTTTAAATATTACTGGAGGTGTGTGTATTCACGCCGATATGCATTCTGCACAAGCTTTGACCTTCCTCTTTGCGCAGAATTGAGTAGGTTTCTTCTTCAGCAGCATTCGATGCTATAACAATGCATTAATGAGATCACTTGGACTCAGAGACTCTTGGAGATCGCAGTTTGTAATACTAGGGCAAGATGGATGGGGCCGAGCGAGACGGAGTGGATCGGTGCAGAACAGAGGCGGCATCCGCCACCACCACTCCCCTGGCGGCGGAGTTATGGCCCAACTCTAGCACCAACACGGGCTCTCGTGAGTGGGCTCCCACCAAGCGAAAGATCTCAACAGATTCTCCGAAATGCCAGCGCAAAGCTACGTTGACACGCCGAGGTCGAGTTCACCCGGCGGTTCTCTCGAGGTACTTACGAAGGCCACTTATTTTGAGCCTGCATTGACTGATCTTTTCGATGGGTATACATTATCGAAAAATTGCGAGCTTCTACTATCAACCTTTAATTGACTTGGACCCTGACGTAATTCAAAAAGTATTGATTCATAGCAACGCAACTTGCCAAGCATCAAAGGTTCAAAACATAAATTTCAACGGTAATTCTCTCCCATTCTCAGTAATCTTCTTGTTCCTTGATACTATTCTCTTCAAAAAATCAAAATCTTCAATGCGTGAAGCCCTCAACATCCGCCAGTTTGAAATCCAGCCGAGTGATATCCTTTGTTTGGGAGGATTTCTTGAAAAGGGCTCAAGCTTGATGCCATAGCTCAAAAGCTTTTGGGGCCTCTCCCTGGCACTCTAATATATCGGCAATACGAACCATACAGTCAGCTCTCCAGCGATGTACATCCATGAATGTGAACTCCTCTAGGGCAACATTGAATAAACTGAGAGCAGTCTCATCTTCTCCCCTAGCCAGGAAAATTTGACCAATGCAGCATAAGGATTTAGCTGTGGCCAGCTTGTCCTTGGATTTTAATGCCAGTCCAAGAAATATAGCTGCCCACCCCAATGTGGTTTTGATGTTGTTCATCTCAGTTGAAAGATCTGCCAATCGTTCGAGACACATGAGTGCCTCTTCCATATCTGTACCCAGAGATGATGAAAAGGTTTGCGCTAATATCACATTTGCCAAGGTATGGTTCCCTTCTTGCAAATGGATATCAGCAAATCTCTGGTCAACAATGCGGCCTATTATCACTTCCATATAAGGAGGTAATTGTTTAATATGAGATTGCAAATCTTCTAGATGTCGATGAACAAGTTTTGAGTCAACACCAATCGCAGTATCAATCATTGCAATGTTTAAGTTGGCCCCAATTACCTGGTATGTCGTTGGCCTAAGGTTAGAGACTATCGAGACCTGTATTTCGCGGGACTTGAGATACTCTGTTCTCACAAGATATATCTCGGCCTCATAATTTCTGATCTCCATATCCAATGTGCCGCCTTGTAAGCCACAAGAATGGATGACATCTCTAGCGTTTTTGAGAAGAATTTGGGCTTGTTGATAAGTGGCAAATATCGCCTGGCATCTGGCTTGGAGATAGAGGGTAACCTCAGGGATTGTGCCTGTCCATATATGTCGCCCAAGTTCAGAGCATATTCTAAAGCTTTATTGGTATGTTGCTGTGCTGCTGAGGGATTTCCGGTGTCGAGCATAATGACAGATACTTGGCACAGGGTTATGAGGACAACCATCTGCGGAGATCCAGTACTGTCAGACAAAGACAGTGCTCTTTGATAATACTCGAGAGCACTGTTAACATTTCTTTTTCCCAGGTAAAAATAGCAGCCAAGGGCGTGGTACCATTTTGCTGGCCAAAAAAAATCAGAATTGAAGATCAGAAATACAGAGAATGACTTACCCTGTTCCAAAGGGGACTTTTCATGGAAGAAAATATTTCCCATCTCGATATTTGTGTCTACATCTGTTACAGGAAGGTGCCTGGAGGCTTGGAAGCGCTCAACCAAATAATCTCCAAAGATTGATTGGTCTTGCCAATGTGTGATTATCTGGGACAGATCCAGCAGCAGAGGTGCATATGTACTCTGTGTTCTCCGATAGAAACTGCTTAATGACAGAATACTCCGGAGGCTACAGGTGATATCTGGAGAATCGGTGCTCAGAGCCTCTCGGAGAACACTGTTCAAATTTCCTAGATTGTGGACAATTTCGGGAACCATATCAGTGGGGAAATTGTGGAATCGGTCCCAGAGTTCAAGCAGTTGATGGAAGTGCTGGCGGAGTTTCAACTTCAGCGCACTTGAGGGAGGATGCAGACGGAGAATGTGTTCTCGGATGGGAGCAAGTACTTTGAGCCGCTCATCCTTGTCAATGAATGCAAGTGATGTTTGAACTAGAGTGGTCTTGCAGGCTAAGATGTTGGAAATAGGAAGTTGAGCCTTGACCAGATCCCCTTGCTTCAAACCATCAGGAAGCATGGAAAGAATGCTGAGAAGCTCCCGGGCCTCTGGTGTCATGCGAAAACTGGTGAAAGATAACATGATGGATATGTCGAGGCTGGATCTCTGATCATGTCCATTCGAAAGCATGTAGGTGCTTTCAGAGTTCCACCGAGAGAGAGCTTGGCCACATCCTTCATAAGATGCGACAATAGCAATGAGGCTAACTGCAAGTGGAAGATTCCCCGTGAGTTCAAGGATTTCCCTGATACTATCTTCACGATGAATGTCATCTGCAACATCAATAAATGTCCGCAGAGCAGCAGAGTCCGAAAGTGGCCAGAAAGGGGCGGCTCCACTTGATTTTTGCGGGTCGCTCAGAACCTCTCATGGTGATCTATAAGGATTTAATTGTGAATCTAGTGTATCTCATCACACTCACAAGTAGCCCCAAGTGGGGAATGTCAGCCAAAAGACACAGAAACTCTTCCACTTCCCCTCGTGAACTGCTTGCCTCCCAAGGTGTTTCCAAGTTGTCCAAAACAAGAAGGCTTGGTGGAGCATGCATAAAGTATTGAGCGACCTTTTTGTGCATGTTCAATGCTTTCTCCAAGTGAATATGATCAGCAACAGCGGATATCAATTCAGCACAACTGGGGGATGACTGGCACGGGACAAAATTTTTTCGGGAATATTTGCTGTCCACCTCGATTTCATGAAGGGCAGCCACGGCGAGAGTGGTTTTTCCAATCCTAGGCTCGAACCCAGCCGCAGACACCAACACTGGACTTTGATGACAGTCGATCAAACGGTGTTGGCGAAGCGGCTGGAGCATTCTAACCGGTAGCTAGTACGACCGGAAGTTGCCGTGGTCGGTTGTTTTGACTTAGAATTTTTTTGCCTCATCGCAAATTCAAACCTCATGAAATATAAATCTGAAGAGACAGTTCTTTTATAAATGTATTGAAACCTACATTCTATTGTTTTTGAGAGCTGAAGACACGAGACGCCTCCACTAAACGCGATTTACGCGCCATTTTACGCCTCCTATCTCCCGTCATGCCGTTTCAGCCGCTCGTCGAGCTAGACCCTGAGAAGCTCGAGAGGGCATCCCGGAACCTCTGCGGAGTGTTCGGTGTTCCTTATGTGCGCTCCTATCAGGTCGAGACCGGCCAGAATGTATTGAAAGGGATCAGCACAATATTGGATATCCCGACCGGCGGCGGTAAAACTCTCGCGTATTGGTACCCGCTATTTTACTACTGGGCTCCTGGAAACACCGACGACGACTGCCAGAAGACGATATTCGTCGTTGGCCCACTCACTGCGCTGATGGAGTCCCAGACTTCCGATCTTGTAGCAAAATGAGTGCCCGCAATTGCTATTACCTCCAATTGTAACAACCTTGACGAAACTCTCACCGTTTGCGTGTTTTATGCATCTTCTGTTCCCAAACTAAAATTTGCCCGCAGGACGTAGGCGCAAACAAATATCGTATCGTGTTTGTCAGCCCCGAAATGGCAGTGGCTTCAAAATTCCACTCCTTGGTCCTCTCGAGCAAGCCGTTTTCAGACAACATCATATCCCAAGTAATCGACGAAGGCCACTGTATTAGCGAGTGGGGAAACGATGACTTTCGCCCCGACTTTTCAAACCTGCATATCCTACTCGGTCGGCTCCCAAGCGGAGTATCTGTTGTCATTGGGTCTGCCACAGTTCCGCGGGATGTAATCCTCGACATTCAAGCCAAGCTTCGGCTGCGAAGCAACTGCGCCCGCGTGTCGTTGTCAAATGCGAAGCCCAATGTCGCCCTCTCAGTCCGTATAATGCAGCACCCACAGGATTCTTTCGCCGACCTCATGACACTATTTCCCCGAGACGCAGCGGGTCCGCAGGATTATGCCCAAACCCTTTTCTATGTAAATGGGCGTCTGGATGCCGAAAATATGCAGGACTTTCCGCGTCGCAATACCTGCGACACCATCGATCCACACGTCTTTGAATTCTACCACCGCTTTATCGTAGAAAAAACGAAAGGAGCAGATACAGAAGTGGATAGCAGATGGAACCCTCCGTGGAGTGCCAACCACGGATGCGCTGGGGATGGTGGGCCAATATTTACCGTACCGCCCCATCTCTAATTTTATTCACAGGGCATGGACTTCCGGTACATCATGCGCGTCATCCTCTGGTGCGCGCCCCTGTCATTCCTCTCCCTTGTGCAAAAAATTGGCCGCTGTGTACGCTTGGCAGAGATGCTCGGCGAAGCAATACTCTACATCACCAGCGCCGCGTTCATACGCTATGAGATAGAGCTCGAGATCCTCATGAGTGATGCTGCAGACAATGCCGAGGAGGATGCGATACCCGAGCCTGAAGTTGTACCGCCGGTTGAGGGGGAGCATATGGACCGTGACGCCGCTGTGGAAACAGAGGAGCAGTCAGTCGCTCCGAAGAGAAAGAGCAAGAAGGCCTTGTCCGTCATGGAGGCCCGCGATCGAAGATTTCTTCTTGAATACATTGTGACCACTGGGTGCCGTCGTATACCCTGGAATCGATGCTTCGGGAATGACGCAAAAGGTGAGCATTTAGGGACTAGTATGCATTGTAACTAATTCCCGTCATAGCCGCTCTGCCCCACCCTGTTCCTCCAGGTGCCCGCTGTTGTGATAATTGTAATCCAGAGCTATTCCCTGTTGAGACTATCCGTCTGACAGGAGGCACCCGCCTTAAAACAGGCCGACGACGCTTCGCAAAGGCCTCTGAAGCACTGATAAGCGACGCTACAGATATCCTTCGCGCACTACGAAAATCTATTGCTGAGCGAGACTATCCTGATGGATATATTGTGACCGGGAAAATCCTCATGTCTGACCACATCATCGAGACACTAGCACCGCGCGTTCGGGAGGTCACATCTGTCGAATCACTCATGGAGACTGTCCGCTGGCATTGGGCACCCAAATATGGAGGTGAAGTTGTCACGGCCATTCAGACTGTTGTTGCACGTCATCCAGACCTCGAGCTTCAATTGAGTGTAGGCACCTAGACAGAGGCATTTTAGGTCAGTTTAGGCACCTACACTCAGCTAGGCTGAACCCCCCACAGGAAGCCTAACTGAGTCTAGGAGTTACCGGAACGCAGTGATTGTCTTCTCTCGCTCTGTTTCCAGACTGTTCCCGAGATTCATGGTCGCCTGTTCGTTTAGAAGCATTCATGGGATCGGAAAACCTCATGTCAAAACTCCACGAACAGAATCCCTATCTCTTCTCTTACAACAACGCAGTTAGGTCGCCAATTTACCTCTGCATTATTTTGTTCAATCTACCGCAGATTTATGATGCAGTTCGCTCTCATCCGCCTTACAGAGGCTCTCGAAAAGGGACTCCCAATTTTACCTCACAGATTTCTTACAAACTCGCTTCTTCTGGTGAGTGGTACATACCGGTCATTTGCTCGGACTCAATCTAGAGCAGTCGGGTTTCCCTGTTCGAAAGTTCAGGGTACGAGAAGGTGTTGGAAGGATGGGCTTCATTTTTTTCCGTAGCTAAGGTCATTGTAACTGTTCCAGAGCGCTCAATATTAGTGCGAGTAAAATGCCTTCAATAAAAGATCATTATACAAATGTGGCCGAAAGACTTATATACTCGAAAGAACCCTCGTGCCGGAGCGAAGCGAAGGCATATCTTGTCCTATCCTATCAAAAGCACGTGAGAAAGTCACGAGAGAAAGTCACGACGAATTGCGCAATTTCGGACTTACGGCCTTTCGGCCATCTCGGATTGCCGCGTCGGGAACCGACGCCCGTCCGCCGCGAGCGTCAGCGAGCGGCGGGTACGTAAAGCTGGTCTTGTATTACTGAAACTTGAAAGAGGTCGGGTAAGTGACACCACGTCACGTCACAGCGAAGACTAGGTTGAACCCGGTATACGCAGAAAAATAGCGGAAGGAACAGACGGACTTGGCATGGATTCAGCTCGCGCTATGTTTGTTTGTGACCATCCGGTGCTCATGGAGATCCGCTCAATCTTCCTCTTCAAACTATATTCGGAACTGCCCGAGGGAAATTCTTGGATTTCGTCCGTGAGATCTTACCTCGGAGGGAGATTACACCACTTCTGGCAAAGCTGGCATTCGACACATTGAAAACCTACGATGCTGTGCCGATATTGCGCATGGATCCGCCTGACTCCTGAGTGTTCAGTGGCTTATTGTGACGATCAATATTCCACCTTCCATCAGCATTGTCCCTTCCGAGGGAAGATTCTTCATATATAACTCTCTTCGAGTCTTTTTGGCCTATCACTGCTTCGGCAGTTGCACGCACCTGCAAAAGGACAGACATACGACAGCTGCTGTAAACTGGTGGATGGCGGGGATTTATGCCTGGGAGGGGAGAACTTTCCCTCCCGTACACTTGCGTACTCCGCTTGTGGTTAGGTCCTACGGGTTTTTACCGCATATCCTGTCATACGAGTGGCCAGCCAGTCACAGTAAGCCAATGTCTTGTGTGATAGACCCGCTGGAATGGTGTTGTGTTCGGTTTGCATCTTGTAGATTTTCTTGACAGATAACCACCCTGATAGCACTACACATGTGTATTCCGTAAACTTGTTGTTCAGGCTTTTGGACCACGCGAGTATAATAAAAGCCCACACTCCACTCAATAAAATGTAGAAATCATAATATTATAAATCATATCTATACGAAGTCGACTGTAATACATCCACGGCGCAATGAAGACGCCGGCGAAGAAACTGACGGATAAACATGTGTTCCACTGAGTTGTGATCCATCAACCCAACACTAACCCCCTAGCTCTCCATTTGCGACAAGAAACAGGCTTGGACCAGCTCGAGGTTCTGACCTTGAAGCTAGTGTCTCAGAAGAGGCTTGCTTGTGGCCTTGAACGGGCTTGATCCTGTTTGATAAATCTTACAGGGAGTTGAGCTTGAAGGTGCTTGCTGCTGGGCTTGGACGGGCTTTCTTGGATTTTCCTTGCATCTTCTGTCATGTTTGAAAGTCTGCGGGGCTCTCCAAGACGACCCTTCAACGGCCTTGACACCGCCTTCAACAGTCTCGGTGGAAGCAGCAGGACCCAGCGTCTTGAATTTGGAAGGACTGAGTGGCAAGAACGATAGGGAACGACAAGTGGAGAAGGAAAGAGAGATGGTGGGAGAAGGAGAGATATTCGAGTTGATTGATTGATCTCAAAGATCCGACACACAGCCGCGCACGGACCATGCACGGGCCAAGCATCTGTGTGAACTTGGATTTGAGTCTGAGGTCCGCTCAACGTGTGATCACGCAGGGTCTAAGAAATTTACTCCACCACGAGCCATCATTCAAATTTTGAACTCAACGCAACAAAATATAGACTGAAGACATCCTTGATTTCAGCCCCAACTCTCGGCATTTGGTTTGGACCCTGGGCGCACTTAACATCTGGCCATGTAGGATGAGCCATCACTGTGGTGGCTGTGGCCGGCGTACGCGTTCATCACCAAAGAAAATTACGATGAAGAAGAAAGTCAGAAATAAGGAATCGAACCACATGCCCTCACATACAACTGCGCATGTCACCCCATTCATTTCTGGATGGTTATCAGTGATACGGACTTCGCAGATCGCCGGGTCTGTCTGTGTAAACTGTCAACTGCCGCACGGGAAGCAAACGTTTCCCTGCCCTAAACTCAGCAAGTCGACCACATGTTCACGAGAAACGAACAAGCTTGGTGAGGCTGAACCCAACTTCATACGAGAAGAGTTGGACTTAGGAAGTAGAAGTGAAGAGATTTGGTTCAGTGCGTAAGCTCGAATGCCGTACTCACCTCAAGATCATTATGCTGCGCACGATGCTGTTTGGAATCATATATAGAATGGAAGGGTTCTGTACGTTTCCCAGCATCAAGGAACAGACAGTTTCTGAGAGCGTCGACGTTCCGGGATCCCATGAACACTACGACTCTGCACGTTCCGAAAGGGGACCTAGTGGAGAAATAAATTATCCTGAGTATTATCCGCTATAGTTTAACTCAGTCCACGCTGAAAGTATCAGACCAGACAGCTTCTGAAAGCAGCGAGGTTCCGTAATCGCACTGTTATAACTGTTGACCAGCCTACGTTGATATTTTTCTGATGACCTCCACCACAGGAAACCAGATAGAGAGGAATATTTCAAGCATTTATTCTATTTTTTGAAGTGAAATTTGAAGCCGGAAAGCTGCGGCTCTCGCGGAATCCGTAACCTTTAGTGAACAAATAGGTAGAGCTCCTTGATATTCCTGTATTTGGAGCGCCAGGGGAGATTTTTCGCGATTTTGGAGGGCCAAATCGCACTTTTTAGGCCATTTGTGGACCGGTAACTTGTGACCCGTGACAGGTCAACGGATTTCGACAGTGACGCGTGACTGTCGAATTGATTGAAAAAAAACAGTCTTGGCAGAATGGTCAACGGCACAAAAGAACCAACTCCAGGCGCTGATCAATCAGGGATACGACAATAATGTCATTTTTTGTTGTGACGTTTCAGATATTTTTAGGGTATTCCGAGTCGTTTTGTGAAGCAGGTTCGCCTTGTAAAGAACACTTGAGAACTTCTTTACTGATCCTGGAAGGTGGCGCTGAACGGATAATTGTGTCAGAAGTAATGATTAAGAATAGGTATAGGACTATCAAACCCACTGAGATATCAAAACTCACTGTGCGCCATCGGCTCCGAGCGCTGGTTACGACAGCCAACGTAAACCTTTGCATTTTAATGGCAAGTCACTCGAAAGCCAAATGAACCTCTACTTTGACAATTGGCAGATGGACCTAAACGTCAATTCTGGCAGTTTAAACCGAGCCATCCGTTGAACCGTCCTATTCACTGGTTAATGCCATTCATCGAGCTTTTACCGTGAAGCGCTCATTCCGCAGTATAAAAGCGCGTCCATAGCTCTTGAACCTGCAGCAACTGCTTCATTCGTGCAACTAAAGACCACAGCTTTCGTCCTAGTCATGTTCTCCAGACTCCTCACTTTTGCTGTTGTCGCTCTCGGAGCATCTTGTGCTCTTGCCTCGCCGACCGCTCCCCCGCCAGTCGTGACCGGCACGGCGACAGACTATACTCCTGGACCAGTCGCGACGGGTACGGGTCGCGTAGTGAGTTCTTTCTTCCTTGTCTTGTAGCCAATCTGACGATGTTCAGGTCCAGTCCTCAGACTTAGTGCCCACTGCCGACGGTGTTGGCCAGCTCTTGCTCTGTGTCAATTCAAACTTCGGAGCTCCCTGCACCCAGGCGCTTTTTTTGGAGAACACCTGCACCAACGTGCCGACCAACTTCCAGGACAATGTTTCAGCTGTACAGCCAGCTCCAGGAGTCATTTGCACTCTTTTTGCGTCAGTCCCTGTTCTTCTTTTCTTTATTCTCTGTATCTGAATAGCCGTTCCAAGTGACGTGAACTGCGGTGGCCAAAACATCATCAGCATCAGTCCTGGCTATTCCAACCTCGCTACCCAAGGATTCAACGACAGGCTCACTGCCTTTATTTGCTCTTGAATTGTCAGCATGATGGGCTATTATAAGGGTTGCAAGGGTTATCTTTTCATGGTCATGGAAATTTGCGTATCCGTTGTGGGAAAGAAAGAAATGTTGCATTTATGGCAGAAGTCTATGTATAATAACCATCTGCAGACCTCGGAGTATACCACCTCCCGCGCGAGACTTTTCCAATTGGCTTGGCAAATCAGCTTACCCCTATATCGCAGTTTGAATTTGGCTCTGATGGCTTTTTTGGCATGTGCAAATCGGCTTGTTCGGTGGGCGTGGCTTGTCCTCAGATACAGCCAGCTGTTCCACTGTATTCAATTCAATTATTACAGGGCTGATATCAATCCAAGCTAGTAACTCCCATGAGTGTTTAGTGGCCGCAATGATTTTTTTAGTGGTTTTTACCAGTCTCTAATAGTATTGTGAGGCCAAAGCGTGATTTATTGGACATATATTGACCGTAAAAACTGCAGTGACTCAAGAGAGCGAAGCCCGATGGTTCTTCTCATTGGTTTTTTGAGAACAAATGCCATCAGAAACCAACAGCAGTCAGTAGAATCTACTATTTTTGGCCCACTTATGCAAGATTTCGATGTGGCAGGTGGAATATGAGCTCAAAGCCTAGGTGGTTGGTACGGCCATGGGCACAGCTTGTGCACCTACTTACGCCAACCTTTTCCTGGCTTCGTACGAAGTTTCTGCGCTCGACGAATTCAAGCACTCCATTCTCTTTTATAAGTGTTTCATTGATGACACGTTCGCGATCATCAAAGGTACGCGTAAGGATGTTCGGCTTTTTCAAGAGCGGTTCGGTTCCCTGCACCTGAACATGAGGATGGAGTGGTCGGTGTCTCAACATCGTCTACCGTTCCTGGACATCCAAGTTTCTCTGGGCCGCGCGACCCTCTGAGGCCGACGCTGTTTAAACCACAGCTCAGGATCACCACGAATGTCTTCCAAAAAGCGCTAAACGCTTACCTCTACATCCCCCAGAACTCCTGCCATTCTGCCGACTCCAAACGCGCTTGGGTCAAAGGCGAGCTTATTCAATATGTTCGAATCTGCTCAAAGGAATCGGATTTCGCGACGATTCGCAAAGATTTTGCACGTCGTCTCAACGAACGAGGATATCCGGGTAAATGGCTTTGCAGTGTCTTCAGCGAGATTGAGTACAAGGTTGAGCGCCCTAATGCGCTTAAAATGTTGTTGCCTACCCAAGACAACGATGACCGCGAACTCCATGTGCTGAAGCTCACCCACAATCCAGTATGGGACGAGACAGATCTCAGTCCCATCTTGCATGAACTGGGCGACACCTGGAAAGAATTTGGGGAGGCGTACCCCGAATTTAAATTTCTGGCGTCGTACAAGAAACCAGTCACGCTGGGTGACTGGTTGAACATACACAACCATGACACTATGAAAGCTTTCCATGATTGATTTGCATCAAATGTTTTCAGCTCTTTTTTCTCAATCCTCAATTACGCTCCGCCTCCGCTCCCTAACGGTCGCTCCGGCTCGCGTAATTTTCGGATTTCAAATATATCTTGAGTTGCTAATTTTTTGTTCATCATATATATCCCGAATCATTATCTTTGGTCCGTTCGGAGGCACATGAGTTGCCGTTGAGCATTTGGCACCCACGGACCCTTACCGTACACCATTTTTAAACTTTTGATCAGGTTTTTGGTGTTACGCGGCAGAACTGGGGCGGATTCAGAACCAATTTTGCTCAATAAATTTCGACCAGCCGAAGACAGGCACTGGTCGGAAGAGAGCCTAGGCGGGATATGACGCGGTATTTACAGAGGAAAGCGCGTTGAGACCTTCGGGATTCCGCGACTCTAGTACCGGCTTATGTTTATTTATTTGGCCCTAAACGCGCCAGTAAACAATCAACATGGATAACAACGGGACACAGCCACCTGATGAGTCGTTAGACGAAACGTTGACTGCCTATGTTGTGCCATCCCGCCCAACTCTAGCTGCCTGCCTTCTCAATCTCTCAGTGGTGCTCGCTCGGCCCTTTGGGCTGCCCTCGCTCGCCGAACTTTGAGAATTGTTAAAAATGCAGCGGGTCGCCCCGATGCTTTTGGTTGGTTGACCTGAAATCAAGTGCGCCCGCTGTCGGGTGTCAGCGCTTCACTGATATTCGGAGGCGCAGTGAGAACATCGATATATATTTAAAGACAGTGGTGGAAGGAACGGCCTAAATGACCATTGAGGTTTGATGGATACAATCTGAATTTGTCAACCAAATTTAAAGTGTCGTGAAAGAGGGAATCTCTGCGTTTAAAATAAGCGTCGACAGAGGATGAGGCTCAGGAAGAGTATTGTTCGTTCTTCTCCGAGCCGACAGTGCGACCGATAAATGCATCGGGAATGTGAGACCAGAAGATTACTGGTCCGCTCCTACGCCGCATTAAAGCCCCGAGTGCCATGGATGCCATCGGGGCTGATGCTGAAAGCTGCGATGGAGCAGCAACCGGGGGTTCTGCAAGTCCGTGTTCTTTGTCGTTTCTTTTCTTGAACAACAGCAGGTCCTACTCATTTTCTTTGATCATTATCTCTGATTAATTGCTCCACGACTTTGGTTTACATAGTTGTATATTTAGTTGAGGATATATACATACGCGGGACTTTGTGAGATGCACCTCAGACGGTGAGTTATCAGCTCTGGGGTGAGATTCATTTATACCAGTAGACCTATCCGTCACTCACATCCTCGTACATAGTCTGATCTCATATCCACAAAATTCCAACAAGAATCCCAGGAAGATTCGCAGGCACATCAAAGAGCGTTATGAAATCGCCTCCGACACGACGGACTGAATTGAATATAAGTCTGGGTCGCCCCATCTGAGGCTGCAGATCTCGGGACAAGATATACATCCGTAATTCCTATCTAGGCCACGTTGATTCACTCGATGCTTCATTATTGTATTAGGCCAATGAATTATTTTCTCTCGGATCACGAATACAGAAGAAAAGGCGATGATGTGTCCGATTTGAAACTGGTTCAGCCGCCGACTGTATACATCCCACGCATGTTTCGGCAGTTTAGTTGAGTAAATACATGAAATCAGGTGTCATTTGCCCGCTGCACACGCTCTGCACTTTGATTAGACCCGGGAACCTCGTCAGCGCCTTACTACTGCTTTAGGGCCCAGGGGCAAAGAAGGCCTTTGCAATGTCACGCGAGCACCTCACTCAAGACATCCATTCCATAGGGAACTTGTCATCGTAACTCCCTGGGTCCCGCCGCTGCGTCCCCTTTTTTAACACAGCCGATTATTAATTTCTTGTCACTGATGACAATGACGGTAGTTACACCATCCGTGAAATAAAACAAGTCAGTTTTTAAATTTTGTGTACATAGCCTGCTCCCTGCGCGCCTCTCAATATTCCTACCTACAGACTAGAAACAATCCAAGATCAAATGCCGTCACCGGGCCGCGGCCTTCTCTGCCATCATGTTCTCACGGCCGCTTAAAAAATGTCGCGTCATCACTCTCTCCACTTCACGACTATAGATTCTTCCGAGTCACCCTCGCCCAACACCGCCCGAAAACCCAGCTGTTAAGCATCCAGCTGTTAAGCATGACAGCGCGGCGAGAACTCGTCCAGCCCATGTCGCTCGCCATGCCCAGTTGTAAGCGCGTCGCCTCCAATACTGCATCATTGATTCCTAATCCCAGTAGACAGCCCTAAACTGGAATCAGAACTGGAATACTCTCTCAACCTCGGCGCAGAGTCTGAAGCGAATACGCCCCTCCCTGACCCCACCCCAGACTCCGGTCCGCTCCTCCTGCGTGCCGCCACTCTCGCAGCAGCCAAGGAAAAACAGCGCTCGGCAGCGTACATGCGCGGCCGCTTCAAAGTCGCAGAACGTGCCAGGCGGGAGGCTCTGCGCGATTGCGGGATCTGGTCCGCGCCTACCCTACTTTATCCACTCAATTCCGATTATTTTGTCATCCAGCGAAGAACCCGCGGTAATCCCGGTGCGCACCCAATGCTGCCGCGCGCTCTTTTGCAAGGAGCACATTGACAGCGTTTGTGGCTTCTTGCTTCCACATGCGCAGATTATTTATATATCTTTTTTCAATCTATTAGTGGTTACATGGTCCAGCCTCTACGGGCCTCTGTCCCGCATGTGAGGCTCCGTGTGTCCTCCCCACTGGCTCGGAAGATCTAACGACAGACACCGCCGAGCCGATTCGCCTCAAGAGCTACCCCCCGCCGGCAAGCCTCCTTCCGAGCGGTCGGGAGGTGCTCCGCGTTCTTAGCGTGCTAGCTCTGCTCCTCCTTTTTGGCATTTTGGCGCGCGGGGGCGACGGAGAGGAGCAGGATCTGGATCTGGACGTGTTCGGTGAAGGTAGCACTGGTTTATGAAGAGTTCTTGAATGCCTAACCATCCGTATACCCGTTTACTTATGCCGAATTGTATTACAGATATTATTTGCTCGTGCCTATCTATACCCTTCTGGATATCACCTAGGGCCGTTTTGAGGAGCAACTGAAAGCTCTCGTCTGTTTTCACCTTTTTTTCTCGGAGTGCGGGGGATCGTCGATTTTACAAATTTAGGCTGGGCGGACCCAAAATGCTGGCTTGCTGACCAAAATCCGGATGCGACAATAATCGAGAGGACTTCTCATGTCGGCCTTCCTTTGCCCGCAAATGACACCCCCGCACGCCCAAACATACGGAGCCTCTGTCATTCTGTGGCTTGGAAGATGAGACAATAGCTCTATGGAGGTGTTCGGCACATGAAGTGGGAGTGCGAGGTAAGTTCTTGGACTCCAAGCTGAAGATCGACTGCGGCCAGGAAAGCAAAGACTACCGGGCGTTCCACTTCATCTAATTCACTAACGCTACGAAACCCGTCGAAATTTGTTTTGACACCCACATCCAGCAACTAAACACGTTTCCGCAGTCGGTCGGCATCGCAGGCGGACGGCCCTCCTCCTCGTACTCGAACATCACTGCTTACTGTGAAAGTTTTTTGCGTGCAGCCCTCATTTCCTACCGTGATTGATGATCCCGCATTGCGATTACCCTTCTTCCGTTTCTACATATGTACCGAGTCTCTTTCTCTGCTGTTCATAGCGCTCTCCATTTCCGTCTTGGCGCATTGTTCTTCAAGGGTGATGAGGCAGGTGCTGGCGTTAGCTCCGCCTGTACAGGCTTTTCCTTTGGGTCTGTGTTAATTCTTGGAAGCGACGCCTTTTTGTATCCTTCCAGTGAGTTTTCCGGACTAAATATCGAACATCTTGCGAACACGACGTACCAATCCAGGAGCTCGGACTGGGTTTCAAACTCCTGGCTGAGTATCCCAAGTAATTTCCCTCATGTGGTTCCTTTTCTCAGTTTCTCGGAGTACTTCGCATCAATCAGTGGCAGTGCAGTACCCTCCTGCCACCATTGCCAGATAGCGCTGTCTCTGACTGCAGCGCACGCGGACATTTGCATTGCTTAGATCTCATGGCTCTCGATTCAGTCATCAAGCTTCAAACTTCGACCATCTTCGGTGACCGACTCCACGGCACTCCTTTGGGACTGTTTCCGACGACTCATTTGGCCAAACCAGCTCTTCTTTGCATTCGGTGTTTGCATTGGATGTTGCCTCTCGTATTCTTGCGCTCGCTGAATCGTCCTATGTGATCAAACACCACGGATACAGTCGCACACAAGTAAAGACAACGATGCGGGCACCCGATCCCTTTAGCACGTTATTCTCACTGGATTGGTCTCCATTCTCTAACATGTAATATCACTAGAGGGCTGGTGCGGGATACTTTTTCCGTTCAATGGCGCCTGTATGGCCTACACTACCCTGCTCTCTGTACTCCTCGAAGTAAACGCCTATACGGTTTCTGAATCTATGCCCGGATATACCCATGTGAGGACGGCCTAGCTCGCTCCTGGCGCCTGTGGCTCGCCTATTTACTGGTCCAGATGAATCACCAAGGTTCTGCCTCCCGGGAAATTTTTCTGAGTCTGCCTAATGCAGAACCAGCTACATCGTATGAATTTTTCAATCATCTTCCAGCATGAAACTCGTCTCAATATCCACGTGAACCAACAGTCGAGCATACCGCATCCGAGAGTGCATCTATTGCAGTAATTTCGATCCTATATCAGTGTGGTGCCGCTACTGAACCGTACGTACAGTCTGCTGCAATCTCGCATTTCCGCACCAGCACGCTTTGAGCCATTAACTGTATCGTGCAATTGGAACAACGTAGCCTGACATCCAGCAAGCCTACGCAGACGCAGACGAGGAATTGCACGCACGAGAAACCGTCTGCTAGTCATGGTGGACTGCAGACGTGGGTGGGGGATCGAGCTCTCGCGCTGGTATAAGCGGGCGACCGAAGTCAATCTAACGCTGAACGTCGTCTGTTAGCGTCTGTTCTAGAATTTGATTGATGATTCAGGTAGGAACCACTGGAGCCCGAACACCCCGTAATCCGCTCCGCAGTACGGTCTCGTACCGGCGATCATCATGCGCACCCACGAATGGGCTCCGTGTCCTACAGTCACTGGAATTCTGCCGGCTTTACAACTGTCACGGGAAAAGAAATCGGGATACACTCTTAGTTCCCTTCGCTTTCTCCTTATCATGTGAGCCATTTAAATGTCCACCTTCCAGAGTAATTACTCGGCGCTCATTTTCTGCCTTTTCCAACTCCCACCTATACAGCCAGCGGCAGTCCCGGTCGTTTTGGACGCATTTTCCCGGTCTCTTTTGACCGATAATCGACTTGTTGCTGCTCCGCGACTCACGAAATCTGATGGTCCGCCGAAATTCACGCCCCGCAAGGTAATTCCATCAACTCCATGCAGTGGTCGCACTCCTCGCACTCCGCCGAGCTGATGAATCCCACTCAGCAGCCCCAAATACACAATCCGCAGCAACACAATCCGCAGCAGCCTGCTACAAGGTATGTCAGCGAAACTCCATTGCCGGCCGCATAAAGTACTCACGACCTCTGGCAGTATAAATGGGCTGCAGACGGCGGGACAAAGGCAACCATTCATTCGTTGTTCACTCTCAAGTCCAACCCTTCTAATCCCTCCCCCGCGTCATCATGAAGTCCTTCCAAAAGTTCGTCGCCGTCGCCATCGGCCTTGCGGCACTAGCCATGGGTGCCAGTGGGGCGTGGATAAACCCCCGGAAGTCTGGACACGCCTCTGGTAGTGCCGTAGCCACCCCGAGTGCATCCATCGCCCACCCTGAGGCACCAGTAGGAAGCAGCTACGGCTCTGGTGTTCCCGCCTCCCCCAGCGCATCTGGCGCCGCAACGTTCATCACGAGTGGTTCCGCGGTCGGCGCACCTGCGGCCAGTGGATCTATCTCCGGTATTCCCGCCGTCCCCAGTGGTTCTGAGGCTGGCGCGCCCACCGCGAATGGCTCCGGAGAGAAAACACCTGTAGCAAGTGGCTCTTCAGCTGCTACTCCAGTTGGCAGCGGTTCTGGCGCCGGCGCGCCAACGGCGAGCGGTTCTGGGGCTCAAACACCGATTGCGAGTGGCTCTTCAGCTGCTACTTCCCATTGGCAGCGGGTCTGGCGCCGGCGCACCAACGGCGAGCGGTTCTGGGGCTCAAACACCGATTGCGAGTGGCTCTTCAGCTGCTACTCCCGTTGGCAGCGGTTCTGACGCCGGCGCACCAACGGCGACCGGTTCTGAGGCTCAGACACCGGTTGCAAGTGGCTCTTCAGCTGCTACTCCTGTTGGCAGCGGTTCTGGCGCCGGCGCGCCAACGGCGACCGGTTCTGAGGCTCAAACACCGGTTGCAAGTGGCTCTTCAGCTGCCATTCCCGTTGGCAGCGGTTCTGACGCCGGCGCACCAACGGCGACCGGTTCTGAGGCTCAGACACCGGTTGCAAGTGGCTCTTCAGCTGCTACTCCCATTGGCAGCGGTTCTGGTGCCGGCGCGCCAACGGCGACCGGTTCTGAGGCTCAGACACCGGTTGCAAGTGGCTCTTCAGCTGCTACTCCCATTGGCAGCGGTTCTGGCGCCGGCGCGCCAACGGCGACCGGTTCTGAGGCTCAAACACCGGTTGCAAGTGGCTCTTCAGCTGCCACTCCCGTTGGCAGCGGTTCTGATGCCGGCGCACCAACGGCGACTGGTTCTGAGGCTCAAACACCGGTTGCAAGTGGCTCTTCAGCTGCTACTCCAGTTGGCAGCGGTTCTGGCGCCGGCGCGCCAACGGCGACCGGTTCTGAGGCTCAAACACCGGTTGCAAGTGGCTCTTCAGCTGCCACTCCCGTTGGCAGCGGTTCTGGCGCCGGCGCGCCAACGGCGACCGGTTCTGAGGCTCAAACACCGGTTGCAAGTGGCTCTTCAGCTGCCACTCCCGTTGGCAGCGGTTCTGGCGCCGGCGCGCCAACGGCGAGCGGTTCTGGGGCTCAAACACCGATTGCGAGTGGCTCTTCAGCTACTCCCATTGGCAGCGGTTCTGGCGCCGGCGCGCCAACGGCGACCGGTTCTGAGGCTCAAACACCGGTTGCAAGTGGCTCTTCAGCTGCTACTCCAGTTGGCAGCGGTTCTGGCGCCGGCGCGCCAACGGCGACCGGTTCTGAGGTTCAAACACCGGTTGCAAGTGGCTCTTCAGCTGCTACTCCCCATGGCAGCGGTTCCGCAATCATCTAGGGCACTGTGGTTCCCGCCTGAGTAATGGTGAGTAGGGGTTCTTTGGTTATCTGTGCTTGAAGCACTAAATTGCATATTTCCAGGACTCCAGGTCATTGATCAGATGCGGAGAAATTAAATTACCACAGACATTTCTTCCCTTTCGGACATTTCGTAGGACGTCTTACAGGCTCTTACATGTGCTTTGTTACTTATTCGTTGTTTTCAATTGGTTTTCAAAATGAAAAAAAAAAAGATTAGTCTACATCCAAGACCTGTCAGGGCCATCGGTCTTCGGATTTGTCTTTGCCCACCAAGTTTAGATAAGACGTTCCGGATTTCCATTTTTGATAAAGCGTGTCAACAGAGGCAATAGTTTTAACAAGCAAGGTACAAGTTTCATTTGTTAAAGCGTCTGTCTATAAGAAACTAATAGTAAACGTAGCAAACAAAGATTTGAACCTCGCTCACATCACATCGGTTAATGCCGTGATGCGCCTGATACTTGCCTGATACGCCGATGGTATCGACGGAACATTCGGGACAATTCGGAAACTCTTTTCAAACTCCGCATGCAAACTCGTCACACTCAAGCAACACACAAGACACAGACTCCCACATGCAGCCGAACGACAATCGCATTGCCGTCGTAGATTTTGCTCCGTTCTTGGACGGTTCAAATAAGCAGGCGGTCGCGGACAAGATCCTCTCCTCGTTCAAGGACATTGGCTTCGTCTACCTCCTAAATCATGGCATACCTCAAGCACAAGTCGACCAAATGTTCGCCTTAGTTCGCCATTTCTCCTCGTACATTCATGCTGGTGTTGACGGAAACAAGTCCACTGCCTTCTTCAAACAACCTATGGATGTCAAGATGCTGGCACCGCACCCCGCCTCGGGAACCCACCATCGGGGTATCTATCAATTATATCTGGATATAATCCAACCCAACACTGTTGTTCCCAGGATATTCACCCCCGGGCAAGGAAAAAGTCAGCCAGCATGTATACGATCCGGACTCGATCGCCCACCATCGCGCGCTTGCCCCCGACGCAAAGGAGAGCTTCGAGTGCGGACGGGAGGGCGACGAAGCTATGCCTAACATTTGGCTTCCAGAAGGCGTGCTTCCAGGATTCAACGAAACCTGCTTGGACTTTTTCTGGGTACGCCTGCTATTGAGACTTTCGTACTACACTGATAGTCCCCTTAGTTATGTCATGAAATTCAATTAAACGTTCTCAGGGCTTTAGCATTAGGATTCGGACTTGAGGAAGATTATTTCCTCCAGTATCATACGGCACCGGACAATCAACTGCGGTTACTTCACTATCCTAGGTGTGATTCTTGTTCAGTACTTCCCGACTATTTCTCCTAAAAATATCGCAGTGTATCCCTGGACGACTTGCGAACCGAGAAGGTCGCACGGATCGGGCAGCACTCGGATTTCGGGTCCATCACGCTCCTCCTTCAAGACGATGTCGGTGGATTAGAGGTAGAAGACCCAAATGCCCCTGGCGTGTTCCAAGTATGACGTTCAATACTCCTACCCCACTTCTGACTTGAAACAAGGCCGCACCACCTATTCCCGGCGCACTCATCGTGAACGCCGGCGACTTCATGATGCGATGTTCGTTGTCTCTATACTTCACGCGAAAAAAAAAAAACTTAAGGCTTTTCGGCAGGGTCGAACGATACCATCAGAAGCACCATCCACCGTGTGCGCGCGCCCCCAAACGCGAGAACGGCCGACGGGATGATCCCGGCCAGATATTCTATCCCATACGTATGTTTTCAGAATCTCCTGCGCGATCCCACCTCACGATTGTTCTCCTAGTTCTGTTGCGCTGTGCGTCAATATTTGTTTCAACGCGTGGACTCAATTAGTTACAGGACTTCAAAACCGTCGTCGACTGCATCCCCGGAACGTGGGATGCTGAGCGCCCCAAGAAGTATGAGCCAATTTCGGTGGGTCACTCCTGGTTCCTATTCAAGTTTGGTAGCTTAGCCGATAACTGAAGGCTGAAGAATATGTCATGAAGCGCCTCGCTGCGTCCTATTGAGCCAAGAATGTGTGAGAGTGGAAAATCAATGGTATTACTGCTGTTGTGAATGTACGATGTATGATGCATGAATCTAATGGCAAAGAGAATCTGTCGAACGCGGCTCACGACAAGTCCGCCCCTCCTTCGACTTCTTTATCCACCTCCCTATCCGGCGACATCTCCGCAGTCCGCTCCTGCCCGATCTCTGCCACTTTATCTGCCTCCCTATCCGCTGCAGCCTCCGCCGCGCGCCTCAGCGCCGCTTCTCTCCTCCTTTTCTGCTTCAGCTCGTCCATCTCGCGTTTCTCCTTCTCCTGAGCCTCTATCCACGCGCCAACGCCCGCCACCGCGGCTTGCGGATCGTTTTTGCGGCTCAACAGGTAGCCCTGCAGTTGTGCAATGGAGTACCGCGCCGCTGGGATCGCCTCCGCAAAGTCCTTCGCGAGCCCCGCGAGGACCTCTGCGCCGAGGCGCTCACCTGTGGAAGAGAAGTAGCAGCCGATGCTGGGCCCGAGCTCGGCGCTGGACTCGTCGTTGTAGGGGTAGAAGCGGTCGAACATCTGCTCCAGCTGTGCGGAAGTGGCGAGGCCGTATTGGATCTGTTGGCAAGTGAAAATGAGATCAAGGACCGCAGCGAAGATGAGCATCAACAGACCTTCATGTCCATCCGCCCCGGTCGGATGAGAGCTGAGCAGAGAGCATTAGCGTCAGAACTGCACAAACATAGACGGTATATCTAGTTATTTAATCACCTGGATCCAGCTGTTCGATGTGATTTGTCTGGTCTCAACTATCAATCTCTTTTTCTCAAATACGTTTGCAAAGAGACAGCGCACCGTAGCGAACGTCAATCGGCCCTCTTCGCTCGCCACCGAGTCTAGCACGTTGAGCAAGCCCGCGAGCGTCACCTGCGATCGCGGTGGGATGGGTTCCTTCGGGATGGGGTTGCCCTTCAAATCCAGCTGCGGCTCGTCGTCGTCGTCCTCGCGCGACGGGAAGGCACAGTCGATATCCCTGTGGTTTGTTATTAAAGAGCAATAGTGAGATTCAGTCGGATTAACGGACTCGATGAGCAGGATGCAACGTGACGGCGTGTCGCGAATCAGGCGCCCAAGGGTGTAGTCGTCGATCCTGCATGTCGGCAACTCGTGTTAGCAATAGGGTAATTGCTAGGGAGGGGAAATAGCTAGCAGTACCCTGGTGCCGCAAGCGAGATGAAGTAGATTTCGAGTCCGAGCTCGCCGGCCAAGGCGTGGATGGTGGAGCTTTTGCCGGTACCGGGTTCCTGAGTGGCCGGGCATTAGAATGAGAGTTATAATGTTCATGCGTGTCTGGCACGTACCCCGTAGAGCAGATATCCTGGTGACACAAAAACGGGTTAGCGAAATAAACAAATACATGAGCGGGCATAAAGGCCGAAGCCGACCTCTACGATGCGGCACACCGGCAAAAGTATCTATCTAGTTGTTAATCGATGGAAACAGAAGTACACACGTATACGTACACCACTCCTCCGACTCCAAAAATTCCTTCGCGTCCGCCAGGAGGAGCTCTTTGATGCCGTTGGGCAGGATAAGCGTCGAGAACGCGCGCCGGTTCTTCGTGACCGCGCGCGCCCAGCTGCCGTAGTTGTCTGTCAGGTGCACCGTCACGCGCGAGATGGACGCGTGGGTGTAGTGCACGCGCGCGGCCTCAATGAACTGCCCCAGGACGGAACGGTCGCACGAGTGCAGGAGGATATTGATGGAGCCGCCGCTTGTGCGCCCGTTTCCGTCCTAAGTAAAATAAAATAAAAGTCAGGCGTCAGTTGGAGAACATCTAGAGGATACGAAGTGGGACCTCGTAGCCGATTATGAACTCGCATTGCATCCAATGGGAACGCCAGAGTAACCTTGAGGAGAGAGCTCCGTTATTAGGATCGACGGTAGTTTGGTGAATGGGGGTATGTACCTTTGCTTGGTATTCGGAGAGGGAACATATCGGACTAGCTGCTTTGCCTCGTCGCGATTCCAGCCGGCGTCCGTTTGTTTCTGCGGGAACATTGAGCAAAAAAAGGTGTAGACATCAAGATATAATTTACAGTTGAGACAGTGAATTCGTTGGCATCGGCCATGACGTTCTCCGATTGTAGGTAGTCGAGGACCTAAAGTTCATTCAGCAGTGTAAGAGATGTCAGGAAAAAATCGATACCCAGTCATAACTGAAATCAGCTGTGTGGAAGCAATGTTAGTGGCGCTTCCGGACATTAGTGTTCTATTTTATCCATCACCTTGGTTAAAATGCCCCACGATAAGAGATTGAGACTGCATAAAAATTAACGAAGAAAGGAGCTTGTAAAAGAATCACACGAACGTAGTCGTAGTCCTGTTTTGGTGGAGGCTGAGGCGAGGTGCGATAGAATGTCCGCGCTTCCTGTACAAAGTCATCCAGGACGCTCCGGTTGCGGCTCCAGACCTGCAGTGTTAACGACGACGCGCCCTCGTTCTCCTCTTTGCTGATCGTTATCCAGTGTCTCCCACGCCAGTGGAAGAGCTCTGGCTCGCTGTTGCTGGGCTCATACACAGCAGCAGGATAGCCATCGACTGCGCTGATGGCGAGGTCCCGATTGGCCATTTTCTCGGCATTTCGGGCGACGACACGGAATGTCCGCGACCGATTCCACACCTTGTGGTGGTCGATATACGCAGATACCTACATACGCGCTTGTGGTTAGATACGCTCAGAAAGGAGCGGGAGTGATCCTACCCATTCATAGCTCAGTTCTCCTTGCTTGAAGGACGCCTAGAAGAAATAAATAAACTTTGCGCTATCCTGACGCATTTGGAATAATAGTACTTTGACAAGGAAGACTGTATAGCCATTGGTAAATCCCGATCAGAAAAAGAAGGAAACGTCTCACAGCTGTTCACAGTGGAGACCATCTTAGCCCCGATTACGCGGCCCCTGACGACAGACAGTGGCGCATCAGATAGCGCTTGACAAAAAAAGGCGGAAAAAAAGTACGTCTCGACGATGGTGCCCAGAAAAATGAACCGAATGAGCTCTGCCACTTGAGCGTTCCCCAGAATGCGCCTGAGGAGCATGGCGAATGCTCTTAAGATATGTGTCCAGGATCTTCCGGATCGGTATTGGATGCGGCGCAATCCGCGGATGAGGCTTCTGACGCCCGACATGGGGGAGGATGAGATGAGCGACGCAATGCAGCTGCTTGCGTTTATGTACGAGAAATGATAGCCCCTTTGTCCCGATACACGTTGTGCAGGCTGTGTCGGAGTTGACAGTACTTGACTCGCACCAGGAGATGAAATGAGAAACGCCCTGGAGGCGATCGATCCAGATTTTAAGGCTTTTGGGGAGTCATTGCTGTCAGTACAAGTCAGGGAACAAATGAGGGTCTGCGTACTCGCGGGCGTGCTGCGCCTGCCAGCCAAATGTAGTTGTCGACAAGATGCCTGTCTTTCTGCACCGCATCCGGATTTAGCCGGAGCCGGGTGGAGTTGGATCAGACTCGGTTATATTCGGGTGCCCCCTCAATGCATATGTTGCCCGTCCTAGAAAATGAACAGATGGAGGTGAATGACCTCAGCCACATCCTGTATTTTCCAAGATGGTAAGGAATTGCCATCACCTGAGTTCAGATGAGTCCTCAGTACTCAGTCGTCACGGCTCGATAAGTTGTAACATCGTCATCGAGTCATCTCTGGTCAATATTCTGGCACTCCTTCTCGGGTCCGGTCTTTGCCTCAACGATTGTATGGATTTATTTATCCACAGCCACCCAGGTTCAAACAGAAACTCCAGAATGAACATTCTTTCCCAGTGAAACTGCTGAAGACACGCCGGGGAGATGGAAGGGAATGTCCTGACTCCTGTAAGTTTCAAAGTGACCGTTAACCGAAACGAGTGACTTCCACCATGCAGAGAAATTTGGCTTATGTCGTCCTTGCTCTCTAAAACGATGGTACCCGGCGAATATAGATTAATTTGCGATTAATTCGACGAGTCGCACTCTTTCAAATTGAAATACGGTGATATTTTCTCATCGTTTTACATTCTTCAACTCCGACAAGTCAGCAAGCGCGGTTATAAATTCCTAGGTAAACTATGGACGTCGCATAGAAATGAACGCTAGCAAGTTCATCGCAAATAATTGAAATATGAAATACACCGCCCAGACCCATGGGCACCACTTGGACGTAAAATATGCAACACATGTCACGGAAGACAGCTGGACACCAGCCTATCATCAGCTGGCGCCAGCTGTACTCACCTATAGGTCCAATGTGGGGCCAGGTGTGACTGGCCACCAGCTGACGCTAGAGATGGATACACCTGAGTTCACACTTGGCTCACATTGGCGATATATTTTCATTTTTCAGCGGTAATTGGGGGAGGGGGGATGGGAATTAATTCAAGCACCAGGTATGTACATGAATGACAAATCTATGGAGAAGATGCGAGCCTGCTTTGCGAACAAATAAATATTGATACAGCGTCAGGCAGTCCGGGTCGTAGATATAGGCTGTACTGGACTCCCACTTATTCAAATTAATCTCGCGGCACAAAATAATTCAAAAAAACACGCACCACGAGCCAAGTGTGAATATTTGAATGACTGCCGGTCGATCAGCCGTCGACATTGATCACTATGAAAGAGTATTGGCGCGTCGTGGGTATTACAGAAGCGTCGAAGTAAGGTGCTTGTCCCAATACGAAGAGTGTTTTGGTCAACAAGATCGAGAATAATCTTGATGGGCCCAGGATCTTGACGTACCTACGCTGTCGTCAATCAAGGTCTTGACGAGGGTGCTGAAGTTTTGAACGCTTGAACTGCCATCGTGGTAGTTTTCCCACCGATGTATTGAGCGCTTGATCTTGACATTTGATGCGTTGAGGCTTGAAAGTCTTCCGATGTTGAGTCGTCACCGAATCTTGTTCACCATCTAGGATATTGAGAAAAAGCATGGAGCATGCATGCCATCGAGCCGTATCGCCTCCATTGCGTGCGATGTTAGCGTAGTGCCTCAGTTACGGAGCAAGAAGTAACTCTATTAATATATGTAGTACCTGTTAGCGTAGTCTACAGGATAATCAGTAAGGTAAGTATTGAGAGAAAATATATCTACGTACGCCTCAGTTACGGAGCAAGAAGTAACTGAGGCTATGTGCTGTCGCGTAAAATTATGAAGGACTGTATGAAGGAGTGAAGGTTGGGATGATGGGATGAACGAATGTATGTATGATATAAGATAGATAAGATATACCGCTAACATGCGAAATAGCTTGCGCTCTCTTGCAGAAATTCAATCTTGGAACTCAGCGCGAATCAATGCGTGATGAACGTTGGAGACTGTAAGTACCTATAATTTTAGTTCACGGATTCCCTCGTCAGACCATAGACAAGTATTATTTTTCTGAAAACAAAAAGACAGAAAGAAACTGCCGCTATGACGATTCTTTTCCCTGAAACCTTTCGGCGAGACGGCAAACACCAAGTTCTCTAGAGTCGAACGGCGCATCAACGGCGCATCAGCGCATCATAAAACACCGAGGTCACGAGATTCTGAAATCGGACCAACGCCGAGGTGATTGCCATCACCACAGTCACCCTCACTCTTGCCAGTTTCGACCTCACTTGCCTTTCCAATTTGAACCTCACTGTCATGTCCTGAACAGGTTCGGGATGGTTTCCAAGTTCCCACGGTCGCAGCGTCACGGTTTGCAGAATAGTCAAAGAATAGTACAACAAGCTTCAAGACTCATGATTCATGAACAAAGGTTCCGCCGGACTCTGAAGTAAAAAATTGATCAACCGTTCAGGTTCATATTCCACAAGCCTGATCTCGATGATTTGGCGCCCACATCGGCCGCGTCGGCCCTTGTGAAAATCAACAACCAGACCAACCAGTTGCTTCAAGTGTTCACTTGTTCAACCTGTGGCCACACATCTCCAGTCCCTTTTAGTCAAACAGTTTGCCTCTTGTCCGCCCATGGCTTCCACCTCGCAACATTCTTCGTCGTGCGGGACCGTGAAATCGACCGTGCGTGGAGATTTCACCTCGGTTTCAGCTATACCACCCACCTCTCCGGAGTTCATCGTGGTCATCCCACCGGAAGAGATTCATGAAGGAATTTTATGTTGGCGGCAATCTGTGTCTCAGGCGCTATCGTCGGTGCGAAGCTGGGACAGCTTCGAGAGCAGCCATGTCGCCGATCCTTCCACCATTGGATCCACCCATCGGTCGGAATCCGTCTTCACATGGTCGGAGAGTGAAATCGTGTACTTTCAACTCAAACCGGACCTACACGGACTCGTAATCGTCCCCGTACAGGCAAACTATGCGATTCTCTTCAACGAGGATAATGGGGACCCGGACTCTGGTGTGGCATCCGCAATTGATGCCGTTAATTCGGGACATTTACGACCCTGATTCCGTGGACAATGCCCAGCCCCACTGTGTATACTCGACGGCCACATCCTCTGAAATCCGAACAGCAGATTCTCGAGTCAGCCGGTCGACTTCGGGTGTGGCGTTGCCTGGAGGCGTGGAGCTAGTCCGATCGCATATAATCCATCGCGCCCTCATCGCCGCAGCACAAGGGAGGATGTACACACCTACAGCGCAAAGCATTTCCCCTGCCCACGCCGATCAAGTGGCACAGCCCCGCCGCCGCCGCCACCTCCACCCCAGCTCAAAGCGCGCGCGCATACAACTACCCTGCATAGAGCCGATGCGCCAAGCTCGCAGGGGCGCCCTCCAATTCCTTTGCCGATTCCACAAGCACGCACGCCGAAAAATGATCCACAACCTCGCCACCCTCGACCATTTTTACTCCCCAACCCCGCCGGCATGACGCGCTCCACTTCCAATGCACGTTCCCTGCCAAGTTCCCGCTGCTCCAAAGCTTCCTCGGCACATCTAGCGAAAGCCTTGAAGATTCGCCACCTCCGGGATCACAGCACACGAAATATTGAGGCACCGATATCGCCTGGGAGAACTAACAACAATCTCCCATTCACTGTAACTGAACCTCTGAAACGCAGTACTTTATTTCCACTAGCTCATCCAGACCTGCAAAGTCTCTGACAACGACTCTTACGAGTATGCCAAGCACCGTGGATTCGTGAACAGAGTCGCTGTACTCCGAGGTCAAGGTCATTGCTTTCAGCTCCACTATTCTGGTATACAGTTATTCATATTGCCGTGCTTGATTTGTATAATTCAGGAATTCACAACTGACCTTGAAATTGAAGAAGGCGTAGCGCAGGTGCGGTCGCACCTGCGACTGGTACACATGAAACTGCGAGAAATGGGCTCGGACGCTCCTACACCTTCTTCGATATCGTCGTACGGAATGTACTTGAAATAGGATGATGATGGGTGTTGGTTTGATTATCGTATATTTATGCGTCTTGAGGGAGAGGAGAATCAGGCATACACTTAGAAGCTTCGATATTTCTGACTTCCCGAGTCAAACCGTATCTAAAGTAAATTGCTGGAGTACGTTGTTTAGCCGCACGATGTCTGAGTTCCGCTGGGTTGACGTAATAAGCTCAACAATCGCGACACATTCCTTCGTGCTTGTCTGCCAAATGTCGTCACATGCGTCATTGGCATGCAAACTACAGACGGAAAAATGAAGGCATAGTCCAGGGTATGTTACAGGATATGAAAGACGAGGAAGAGGATTGACTGAGCCGTGACAAAAAAAAATGCGTGAATCTTAACTAGGAAGCATGAAATTTGAATGGCGTGAAATCATAATGAAAGCAAGGCCTGGCTCTTTACTCGCAGAACCGCACGCAAGCTGCCACCCCCGAATCTGTGAGCGAGCTTCCACTCCCAAAGCTATGAGCGAGCCTTCGCATTCAGTCCCAAAACTGGAGGAATGGTCGCCATTGCATGGTAAGGTCGATGCACACCATGTTTCTGTCGTCCTCTGTGAATCCCCGCACAGTCACCACGTATTTCACTGCATTACCTAAATGAAATCATATTTAAGGATGTGTGCGATAAACTTACGTTTAGGAACCTCTTTGGGTAGCTCGACGGACTGCACGATGGTGTATGGGCCGGGCTCGACGGGGCACGACACGCTGGCGTTGGCGTTGCGGCTATAAATGTGTGTGTCAGGAAAATAATATCGATACTGAGGAAGAATATATTTCACGCACGCTTCCTCGCAGATATCGAACGTCTTCTGAAGGAGCTTTATCCGGCCGACCTTTACCAGTACCTCCGCCGTTGCGCCTTCCTATATACACGGATGGTCAGTAATAATTTATCTCCCCGAGTGATGGCGTACCTCGATGACCTCCTGCACGACGGCGTCGATGGTGACCGTCAGCTCCGCGCCAATCTTCGGCGGGTCGGGTGACACAGATATGGACAGAATCTGGACCGCGTCCTCTGGCTCACCTAGAGTGAACGTGGAAAAGCTCAGCGAGAATCAATCGAGTACCAGGGTCTATCGCACCACAGTCGACGTACGACCAGCTATCTGCCAATTGATCAAGGCTCCCAGAGTTCAGGGAAAGCTGAGACTGGTCGGGGAGGGCAGATGAGAAACATATCAGGGCAGCGGACAGGAAAACTGTGGCGAGCGGAAGGCGGAGCATGGTGGTGGAGGACAAGACGGAGAGTGACGTAATATGACCTACGCCAACATACGCAAATAGGACACAACCGGCATGCGGTCCGAGAACCTTTTTGAAACCAATCCCAACATAATTCTTCGATTGGTTAGGTGGGAAATATAAGTAGTTACGGCTGAATATTGAAAGAAAGATATCCATATGGTGTGTTTGTACTTGGCTTGTACGCCCGGCGCAAGTTCTGAATCAAGGCTCCAGTCGCGGGTCCCAGGAAATTGACGTGATCCCCCAGGCTGCCCCATAATCTTCGTTTCCTTCCTCAGGCGAGAAAGAGTAAGAGGGGCCGTCGGGCTGATAATGCAGGGATGCGTGTAACCCAGACGAGATGAGGTCGCGAAGAGACGGGCCGATGTCCACCTGTCGCCGGCGAATAAATGTGACAGTTACACTCGTGAGGCGTCCGTTCATCCGCGAGATAAAGTTTCCGAGAGTTTCATCGGAGAGGGAGTAAAAGTCCGAAAGCTTCAAACTGTGGAGTCGTGGGCATAACGGAAGGTCTGGTCGAGCCAGCAGGGAAAGGAACCCGCCATCATCGTCTTCAAACGCGCCGTTCGAGATTGGCTCTCCAAATAAATAGAATGTTTCGAGCGCTGGTGCGAGTCGTAGGATAGAAATGAGGTCGGTCTCCGTCAGAACTTGGATGCAGAGACTAAGGTGCTTGAGATGATTGCAAGAAGATACCAGGGATATGAATGGCTGCAGCCCAAAATGATGGAAGGTACTGTACTCCAGCGTGCGAAGGCTGGGGAGTACCAAAGATCCGAAGAGGTTGGACGCCACTTCCGGGCTGTCCTCGAGAACGCACAATTGCTTCATATGTTGCATATGAAGCGGCGCGGGAGGAGGGGTGGTGAAGATTGATGAATGAGCAGACACGGGGATGGCGCATGTCTCCAGGCTAGGACACTGTCGTAGTACGTCGAGTGCAGCCTCGGGTGTGAGGAAGTGCTGAGGGTAACTGCTGCGACCGCCAAGGGCCAAATGCCGCAAGCTTCCCCAGTACACAGGTGCATCCAGCACGCGAGACGTATCTCCCAGTGATACACTGTGAAGCTTCGTGCTGCCGATGAAAGCAAGCGAGTTCCAGTTGGAACCCTGAAAGCCATTGATAACAACAGTCTGCAAGATGGGAACATCATCTGTGCGTACGGTGGCGAAGGGTGTGAAATAGTCACTGGATGGGAACGAAAGTCGAAGGTGTCTCCAACGGTGAGAGACGCGTATGAGTGTTTGGAGTAGCGTAGTCGAATTGAGTAATGCCGATGTGAGTCCATCAGGCGAGCTCGACACGGACACAAGTGAAACAGATAGAGGCACAGAACCCGATCTGGAGATCCATGTGCTGACGACGTTCTCCAGCTGTTGTACGCGAGTCGTCTCGAAAGGCACAGCGATGTGAAGGGACGCCCATAGGCGGGGGGTCGAAAGAGCAACGTTCCGCCAGGTACGGGAGATCCGGCACAGAAGAAGAGGGGCTTCGTGGCCGCTAATGATGGGATTCCGAGTAGGGGGCAGACACGCTAGAATAATGGCGCCCACGATATCATCAGGGAGTCGGCGGACAGGGGAAACCAACGCGAGATGGGCGTCAATGAACTCGTTCATCTGGTCGCGCTTTTTGACCAACCCGTCCAAAACGACCTGCATTTCGGAGATCTGTTGAGCGAGGCGTGCCGCCTCTTCGCGTGCGCCCTTGATGAGATCGCAGATGCTTTGGCATTCGCTGTCAGAGGGAATGACATTGGTATGCAGAATGTTTGCGAAAGGGGTTTCCATTGAGGCCTAATATTAAACACTGCATTAGATTCTGCGGCTGAGTTGGAATCCACGGAACGCCGCACCCAGATTTTGTTGTTGTGGTTTGTCGTAGGCAGGAGTACTGTGGCTGTGTTCAATCTGAGGGGTCAAACTTACATAATCAAGCTTTAAGCGCTGAGAGCCTATTTTATTTGGACATGGTCAAAATTAATTCGTCATGATGCAAGCCTCCTCCTAGTACGTAGTGTAAGCTAAAGTTGAAACAAGGTCATTGGGAATGTTATCCAAGTAGTCTCCAATTCACGTTTGAACGCTTGTTGAACGTGTGTGATATGGTGTTGCTGCTCGATGAGTGGAACTTGAATGCTACTGACTACCAAAAGGAGTCAGGTGATATCAGAATGATCCGAGGCTTCCGCCGTGCCAACACGCCGCACGCAATGTTTGAAAGGCAAAAAGGAAGTCGAATGGCGGATCCAATTTTCCTGGTGGGCAAGTCACTGTTGGTGCAAACAATCAAAAAAAACTGTGTTAAAGAGTGGTGAGTCGGCCGCTGGGCCCGATATTCTACGTATTACTTACTATAGGTGAAGTAGTGAATGGTACAGGTAGACTAGCTACTCCAAAATGTCCCGAGATGATACATGTAATGGTACAACATAAACGAAAGTACAACAATCAAAGGTCCGAGCCGAGTCCGTATTATCCTGTCCGTGTCATGTCCGTATGATGTCCGTGATGTACATTTTGCTTTGTCCTTGCTGGACATTTTGTTCTATTAGTCTATGTGTCGTCCGGATTGGAGAAGAAGTGCGGCGGTGACGCAGGGCTCCAGGAGCCCGAGGCTCACCGCCTCAGGAATCATGGATAGGGTCACCGAGTTTTGATTTCGTGTCAGCCGTGCGAAGACTTGGGCTTGGTTGACACCAGGCGCGTATAACTGTGCGTATATTAGTATCATCTCGAAGTCGGGTGGGTAGCCTCACTCACTGAAATAGCCTCGCTGCCAGGGATCCACACGAAATTTTTACCCCTGACTTGCATCCGCCGGTGTCTGGGATAAATTTAGTGCCGCCTATGCAACGGAGGGAAAAATGAACGTACCGCTTGTCTGGCGAAAGCGCCAGCCAGTGTGCCGTGGTCTGTTTCGGAACTATTCCGCGGACTTCGACGATGGGATGCGGCGCCGCCCACTCGATGATCACCACAGGCTGGTCTGCTGCGTCGCGCACCACCGTGAACCCCATTGTCGGGACGTCCGTGCTCACGCGAAAGTAAAGACGGGAATGCGGCGGGCCCGTAACCGCGCAGTTGAGAATGTCCGGCTGGAAGTCGCTGAACGTGAAGGTAAGGAATGTGGGGGGCTCGAGCGGCGTGGAGGAGAAGAAGGGGAGCGCGCCGAACACGGACGGCGGCCCGTCGCGGATTGGCGAGTGCGGGTCCGCCGAGTTTTGCCAGCCCTCTACCAGCGGGTTGTGCATTTTAGACTCGGACGGATGGGGGTCCCGAGGAATGGAAGGGAATGGAATTCTAGAAGCATTGCGCCCCAGTATTATACTTGCGCTTCGTGGGATGCGATGCTGAGATCGTCCCAGGTTCCGAGCCACATAAGGATGCGCCACGGCGGGACCACATGCGATTCATGGGCATCGAGTCACCGCGTCCCCGGAATAGGCATTGAACCACGAAGTTAACACACGGAAAACAAGCATCGCCTCGTCGGCTCAGGATGGCGGTGCAAAATGTCTTGATGATAATCCATGGCAGTGCTAAATTGACGCAAGATTTGCAGGGTCCGGAATAGCCGGCACAATTTCACGCGCAAGCGGACTCTCTGAGCTCGGTAGAGCTCGGTAGATGACTCGAATCTGGCTTGAGCCCACGTGTCTGACAGGGGACCTAGCTGGGCTATCAATTTATCCTGCTTCTTATCCTGAAGCTGCGGCAAGTAGCTTTTTGAACGGAGGAGGGAATATGACGGTTCCTTTGTATAAATAAACATTTACGCGCGCGCGCCTAAATTAGCGCGCGCGCGACCTATATTAGCGCGCGCGCGACCCCAAAGCCGCGCGCGCGCAGGTGTTACATGTATATCAGTAATAGGTATGGCATTGGTGTTCTGAATATGTATAACGTGTATGCAATACAATAACGGTTGAATGAGAGTTGCAGGCTCAGCCATCTACTGACAATACAACTGGGATCTCAATCAAACATAATACACGACGAAACAGATCAACGGTAACGACACAGGCTGAGCGTGCTGTGATCTGTGGATAATGTTCAGCTGACGGTACTCCCAGCACAAGTGTTCGTACAGTCTCTCCCAAGCGAAGGCGAAAATCTACGTACCGAATGCAGAGAAGAAAGCGGAGAACGTGGGGCTGTATCTTCTTGTACAGCTCACCAATGGACCTGAACGCACGGCTAAGCTAAGGAAACAAGCATATGAAAGCAGGCGAATGACAAACTCAGACCTTTCGAGGTGGGGAATTTGGTCTGGTATGTTTGTATGCAAGTACATTAAGACCCGTGACTCCACTCACTCAGGCAACAGATATAAGGGACAACTGGATACCATTAGATGCAGTATTGTAGGTGGAATGGGAGCGCAGCTCTTGGAATAGGAGGTTGGGAGAAGGAGGTATACCAGGAACCAATTAAACGAGAGAAGCTTCGTAGTGTAGTCCGTGAAAAGGAGTGTGGTGTTAGAAGGAGAAGAACAAAAAGTTTCATAAGTAAGGGTAAAAGCTGTTGTCCACAAAGAGCAGTGATGTATTAGAAGGAGCAGAAGGGCGTTGGTGCTAATGAAAGGCCAGAGGCAGAAACATCTGAAATCAATTGGTCTTGTGGCGCTTCCAGGGATTGGGGGTGATCTGGTGCGGGGGGAAGCCATAACATCTAGAATATTATCAAATGAGCGTTTGCGGGAAGGTCCCCCCAAGGTGCAGGGAATGCTGATGTTGTTGCCGAAGACGCAGACGTGGGCATGGAGCTGGGGTGCCATGTTGCCGCAGAGGCACTACAATTGGTGCTCAGTGCCGACGATGTGGACATGGACACCGTTGTGAATGGATTGGTGTGCCAGCTTTACGCTCCTCAACGCCGTTTTCGCGTACGCACACCACTCCCGCTCCACCGCTCCCTGTTTCCGCACGCCTTCATGATATCGATCATCTGAAAAAAAAGGTCGCGTGCGTCAGATACTACGAGATAAGGACGAAGAAGGAAGAGAACGGAAAAGGAGGGGGGGTGGAGTCGAAGGGCCATGCAGCGCTCAGCGCCGTATTTGTGCAGAGGCGAAGAGCGGGGGGCCGCGGGGCTTGCAGATCAGCACTGGTGTTGCGAGCGCCGGCGAGACGAGCGCGTCCAAGTCGAATGCCAGACGCTCCAGATCAAGATCCACGAGCGTGGGGCCGTGCGCGGGATGCCGAGGGCGCAGCTGGCGGACAGCCCCGTTGACGCGCGACACCGCCAGTTCCGCGACGCGAAACTCGAGCGATCGGAGCGCAGGGAGCAGTGGGAGCGCGCCGCCTGAAAGATGGCCCGTGATTCCATGGAAGCTGGAAACTGATCCCTCCTCGATGTCGCTGTCGTCCGTGTAAAAGAGGGAATCGGTTTCTACATCGAGAAAGATTGAGTTTCAAAAAGACAGTACGATAGGATTGAGCCCACTAGCGATGGCGGCGAGCTCCGGATCGAGCTTGACTTCTTTCTGGGGGCGCGGGGGTTGGTTAGAGCTGGAAGGTCCTGCAGGATCGTTTAAGTAACTGTACAAGTAATGAGCCTTGCACACAACCCACCTAGGACGGAACGGTCCTCATCATCGGAATCTGACTGCTAATAGCCTCCGGATCACCCTCGTCCTCGGTGAGAGTTACGGTCTTGCAGATAGTTTTTTTGGGACGGGGGCACTAGCCAGTTTCATCCGTAAGTGGGGCACATCTAACCGCAGGTAGACGATGTATGAGGGGTTTTGAGTGTCCACGACGCCGTGGACAAGAGGTAAGGCTGTGTTGGCGGTGACATTTGTTTGGCGATGTCATTGACCAAACATCAGCCCTTCTTGTCCTCAACCTTCACGAGCGGGTCGCCCTCGTCTCGCTCCTCTCGTCTAAATGTTGCAGGATACCGTCCCACCTGCGTCACTAGTTTTTCGTGCACCACTCACTATCTGAAACTCCTCCCGACCTCCGGCCATCGGCACCCGATGTCACACCAGAACCATCCCTCCTCATGCTGGTTCGGATAACTTGGTCGACCCCCATGTAGCTTTTCCCGTTTTTGTACATATGTCACTGTACCGTGACGGGCACCTCCAATAGCTCCGACGCACGTCCTTGACACTCGAAAGGACCTTAGCCTGACTGGATACCAATATTTGGAATTGGGAGGGCAAGTTGTCTGCTAATTGTGGTGAACGGTGCGTGCCGTGTGCACTGTACAAAATTTTGTAGCTAGCTGTAGTCATATCTTGATGTATTTCCTATTACTGTAATATATGCCCTGCGCGCGCGGCTTTGCGGTCGCGCGCGCGCTAAATATAGGTCGCGCGCGCGTAAATGTTTATTTGTACAAAGGAACCGTCATAGGGAAGATGTAAAAAAAGTGAGCTCGTTTACCAACATGGGCACCGAGCTCGCAAGCCCATTAGGTTCTTTCCGGATCTGTGCACCTCTTCTCACAGCGTAATTCCTTCCAGGGTATTGAATGAGTTTAGTGAAACAGCCCCATGTTATCGGGGAGACAAAAAAGCTGTCTTTCAGCGGGAAAGACCCGACGTTGATGGATCTCACAGAATTGCCAGCACGGTGACATGAAAATCTTCCACGGCGCAACATGAAAAGCTTCCGGCACCTTCAGAAGTTCGATTGCCTCACAGCCACTGATGATGCCCCTTGTGCACATGCTGGTCATGTGGAATGACGCTCGGTGCGGCTATTTACATAATTCAGTTGTTGGTCCCGGTGGATGTCTCAGTTGAAGAGATGGCTATGTAGTGGTAGGTGACTGAACTTGCAAGTTTGTATAAAACATATGTATGTCACTCGTTTTGATGTTGTCGATCCCCGCATCTTCCGATACTATGAAACAGTCAGGGCTCAGCCGTGGCTTCGCAGGTGGAGGACAGCGGACACAGATAGCTAATAATTCCATAGTACGGCACGAGCGCCGTTCAGCGGAACACATTTCGACCTATTCCGACTTCTGCATCGCATTTTCATTTCATTTTTTCTCGTTTCCAAACAGGTATTACTCCGACATGTCCGAACCAAGGCTTTGATCTCGGCAATGGTAGATTTCAGTCCGCCGATGGAGTATCTGCGTCTCTGACGGCGGGTAGTGGAGCCTATCACTGGCCATGATGCATGAAGGCCACCCGCTACTGAGTACTGGATGACGGGTGCATTCTGCGCCGGCACTGGACCACCGCGATGTCAGCTTTACAAATTGGAGATAATAGCCCAATCGCAGCCAGAGGCGCTCAAGAACGGACCTAAGCGGAGGAGTGGGAAAGAAAACATATGTGGTAGCCGCACGACGATTCGGCATTCACAGCCCAATTACAAAAGGCATCGCACAGGCCAGCCCCCGGTGACACTCGCGAATAATGTGCAGCATCGACTCTGAGCCCGGCGGAATCATTTCGTTGGCAACCTCCGAGTCCAACATGGGCATGTTACCGAGAATATGTCGCGCGGCGATGGAGAGGCATATCTAAACAACCAAAACCGACCACATCAGGATGTAGAAACTCATGCCATAATCGGCACAAAACCAGGCACGTACTCCGACTGGTGGATCCAGATAAGGGTAATCTACGCAGGAGAAGCCGCCAGCGATGGTGACCATCTCCTCGATCGTCTCGCTGGTCTTCTTATACGATACACGATCGGAGCGCGCAAAGAGCCCGTAGAGCTCCAACAGGGCTGCGAGCGCCATGATAATACTGGCTTTGAGAGTCACGGCTTGCGGGAGGGATGCCTCCATCACTGCCGTACGGAGAATCCCCAGCTGGGTGTGGATTTGGTCCACAATGGAACAGTATCGCTGGAACCAGTCGACCGGTCCTGTATTGCTCTTGAGTATTGAAGGCAATATATTCCGTGCGAGAACATACTCAGTTCGCACCTCCCCCGTGTCGCCACCAGGTCTCTGCTGTCAAGCAGAAACAGAGCGCTTTGTGCGCGCATGAAATTCAAGCCCGTGTTTGTCGAGTGAATAGCCTAGCCGGGAGAACATATGAGCAACGCGCGGCAGTTGCATAAGCTCATTTACCGCTAGCTGCCGGAATTTGGGCAAAAGCCTATTGTCGAAGGGAGAGGGCAAAGTGAGCAGCAATTCCCGAGCAATGTCAATATACATCAGCTCCGAGACGGCCTCCCTGGCCTCTTGCAGCTCGCTACCTTGAAGAAATAGCGAATGCACGGTATTATCGGGTGGGGAAGGATCGTCCAGGCCCAGCGAAGCCATGAGCTCTGCAGCAATCTCGCCCGCGTTTCCCAGGAATTCCTGGAAGTTTGCCATCCGGCCTTTCTGCGCTGCGTAGATCGCGAGTAGTAAATACGACTGCAGGCGCGCAAGGGAGTCTGGAGGAGAAGTCCTCGCACTCAAAAGCTCAAGAACCGCGGAATATTCCCGCGCTTCTTGCGCCGTCTGGTCCTCACGGTACACCCAAGTATCCCCGTCGAGGTGGTTTGCCAGAAGGTAGCCCATGAGTTGGCTAACATGGATGAGCACAGGTTGGACGACCAGGCCCACGGGATCCCCTCGTGATATTGCCTCGCGCTTTGCGGTCGAGATGCTCAACCCGAGTTGCCAGCTGTGCTGGAGGAAAAGGTTGCGCCTTGAAAAATGGATAAGAATTCTGCTCGGTGTGCCTGGCGTAATGAACGCTTACATGTAAAGAAGCTCGTCTGCCTGCACAAATGTTTGTGAATTGACGCAAACCCGTGACTTCTCAATGGCGGGCGGCTCGGCTCGGCGCATGAAATCTGGAAGAACCGGCAAAACGATGACATTTTTAGGTGCTGGAGCGCTACCGGCTGGAACGGTAGAAGACTCGCGCGTGTCAAAGCCAGCGGAGGAGTTGTCACTGGCGTCGAACAGCTCGCGATAATCGCATCCCAGCACCAACGAGGCAGTAACATCTGGGGCGAAATAGAACGGAGTAGAAGGGCGGGAGGTGCTGGCGTCAGATATAAATCCAGTGGGCGAATACGACTCGCGGGCGTCTCGGAAAGCTGCGTGGTGCACATCATCGGCCCTTCTCCGTCGGAAGCTCTTCTTGGGCAGATACCGACAGGGATTGGAGGACTTCGTGCATCGGTTGCATGGGTATTTCCCATCGCATCTCTTGAACTCATGTCAGCCACACACGGAGATTAGCCCCAAACCAAACTCACGCGTTTCCTCTCCCTGAAAGTATAACCAGGCTGAGCTGAACACAGGCCCGAGTCACAATACAGCGAACCCTTACCGACATGTTATACACGCAGCGCCTTTAGGTAACTCCGATCGCATTCGCCCGCCTGGCTTCGGGGTATATGTACACACGACTGGTCTACTATTGACGAATAATGTAAGTCTCGCGTGTGACGAGATTGGTACTATTAAACGCACCGAGCCCTCGAGCATCGCAAACAGGGATTACCGCCATCGCAGCGCTACAAACCACCGAATCAGTTTACTGCATGCATGTCAAATGACAACGCACGAGCTTTCTCTTCCTGCACAGTTCGCAGGTAGGCGACTTGGGTTTCACGGGCACGCCTTCGCTGGACATCGAGATAAAGATATGATGGAGGGGAATGGTGCATGCCTTTCGCTCGCGTATTTAAGAAAAGGGCCTCCTGCGCAGCGTTTCCAAACTGCGCCTCGTTCTGAAAGTCGAAATATTTCGGGCGTCTCGGGAGAGACATAGATAGCCGTGCTGTTGGTGAGGTCGGTACCCCGCCGAGTTAGGCCCAAGAGGACTATTTTTTCTCAGTAATTCACCGTTCCACAGAAGGGACGGTGGGTCAGCGGTGAATCATTAGATGGGAATGGATTCAGAAGGGCTTAGCCAGGTTAGTACCCCATTAGGCAGCGGAGTCCCGTGGCAAGTACGGGGATCCTCATCTGTAGAGGCTGTGTCTTCAGATATTGAGCGCATCAGCGAGCGCTCTGAATGCACAGAAAAATGCTTCCATGGTCGTTGAAGATAGGACACTGGCAGAGCGGCGTACAGCAGTAGTTGACACGGAGACGCAGAGCACTGGCGATGGTACAAATCGTTCGGGGTTAATCCTATTAATGAGTTTCGTTGCCTTGAGCCTCAGAGATACAACAAATAGGGATTTTGAGCGCAGGTATAGCCCTTGATACACCCAAGAATCGCTCGCAGAAGATACATACAAGAATCAAGATGTTCGGCGTTAAAAACCGGTTGACTGGTACGAGCCAAGACTGAGAATCGACTGTCCCGTGAGCTTGAGGCCAGAGAGACTGGAAAGAGCAATTTCAAGGCATGGTGGTTTCGATCAAGATGTTGAGCGGAATTTGAATACCGGACCAATCAAATGAGATTGGACGATTAGATAAGATAAGATGGGGGGGAATTGGCGAAGCAGAGCTCAGTGGCAGAAGACTACTGCGTGAGCTTGAGTAATAAACCGGCACAAAAGGTGCTTTTGAATTATAAGAGGGTATATCTCGGCACATGCAAAGTGTCCATTCATACATAAGAGACACAGTCCTCCTCACAAGAGGGCTCACACCAAGGTCCACACCGCGCTGCCAATCATGCACGTCGCCATCACAGCCACACCCAGCACAGCGTTCGCATTGCTGGGCCCAAGGAGAGGCATTGCCGCGCCACTCGGGGGTGGCTTCCCACCACCACTTGCGCCTCCGCCTCCGCCTCCACCTCCACCGCCGCCACCGCCGGCGGGCAGATCCTTGGGGGTGCTGACGGCGGCGGGGTCAGAGATGCACGACGTCGCAGCGGCGGCGAGGGCGGCGGTGCCGGTGGGGGGCACGGGGTTGACGGTGGCGTTGCCGCTGAAGGAGCACGCGTCCGCCTGGCGCTTCTGCGCCTCGTAGTACTGGGAAAACACATAGGAGAGCTTAACCTCTGGGGTGCGCGGTCAGTAGTGCACCACAAAGGAGGGGAGCGAGGGGAGACAATGGGCAGGGAAGGAAGGAGGCTACTCACGGGGATCGCACATCTCCAGCCTGCCGTACACGCCCGTCGTGCCATTCGCCGAAATATCTGCGCAGTTCCCGCCATTCTGTGCCAGCAGCCCGCACGCCTGGCCGGTGAGGTCGCCCACGATCGCGTTGAAGTCTGCCGTCTTCGCCTTGAACTGGCAGCTCAGCGCCGACTGAATGCACGAGCACTCGGCGTCGACCGGCGTCGGCGGCAGGGTGTTCGACACCGTCCACGCGGGGCACGCGGGGTACGACGCGGCGGGGGCGGACGCCTTGTTCGGCGTCGTGGGGAAGACGACCTTGGCGTACTGGCTGACGAGGTTGTCGTAGTCGGTGTTGGTGGTGACGGTCTTGTTGTCCGACGAGAGCGTCGCCATGCCGAACTCGTGGCCCGCGCTGGCGGCGTGGAAGTAGCTGTAGGCGAGGCCGCCTGACCAGACGTCTGACATGGGGGTGCTGGAGGAGGCGTTAGACTGGGTATTGCAGGGGGGGGGACGCGTACCTGAAGAGCACGCTGGTCTCGGTCCAGGGGCGGACACCGGGGCTGCAGTTCTCGCTTCCGAATTCGGAGCTGAGGAGAGAGGTTAGCGGTGGCATGGGAGGTGCGTTAAAGCTGGGCGCACAAGTAGGCTGCGACGTTGTAGTCCTTGAAGGCGTCGTTGATGCCATTGTACGTATTAGGCGAGGCGTCGCCGCACCACTCGCTGGTTTGAGGTGTCAATGTGGAGCGGTATGCACAGGGGTACGACGAACTAGTTATTCAGCCCATAGAGATCGATGGCCGTGGCGCCCGAGTTGGTCGAAGACGGGTCGCAGGCAAGGTATTTCGCCACGTTGTCGCGGAAATCCGATCCACCGTCAATGGCGGCGTAACCGACGAGGGCGGAGGATGATTTGGAAGCGCTGGAAATATTGGGTCAGCGAAGCTTGGTGATGACGCCACGCACTCACAGATAGGCCTTGGTGTCCCGGGCGGCCGCTTTGATAAAGGGCGCAGCCTGCACGGCGTCGTTTGTGAGGACCTCATTTCCGACGTTGTAGGCGAGGACATTGTCGTATTTTGAAAAAACATCAATCGTTCGGATGTACTGCCGCGCTGTGAGTATTTTTGTAGCAGCGAAGCCACGAGAGCTCACCTGGTCCTGAAGGTTCGTAGTCCAGGCCGGGATGGTCGTGTCAATGGAGCCATTAAGCGCTGTGGATTATAGATGAATTTTCTGGCCTTGAATTCACATATCGCCACTCACGCAAAGTCAAATCAATGCTATCGGATGGTAAGCCGGGAAACTGTGAGGAGAATACGGATGACTTGCATTACGTAGATTCCCGCACCACTGAGGGCGGCCATACAAGAATCGTGGTTCAAGCTCGCGTCCACGCTATACGCGCGGATGGCATTTATACCAAGTTTCTTGAGGAATGGCAAGTCGCGGTCACAGGCGGGACCGTCTGCCAGGTTGTCGACGGCTAAAAAGTCTATCAGCACCGCAAATAAGAGCAGGATACCGAGACATACACGTCGAGGGCTGCCCGAGAGGATTATCCGGCCCCTCGATGACAATGCCTAGATTCAGAGATGAGAAGTGTTCTTCCTATCCCGAAACAGAGCTTGCTTGCCTTGCGTTTGGTAGGCTATTCCCTTGATGAAGAACCGAGTCCCATCCTCGCTGTAGAGATATTTCCCGGTCCTAGAAACTTTTGGAAGGGCCCCGACAAGCGTCGTCAAGGCAAGAAGGGCGCCAGTAGCGGCGAGTCGAATATTAAGCATATGAAATTCCAGTCAATCTAACGAGGGATGGGTCCGTTGAGACGGCCAAAAGCCTAGGGTAGTGGAGGGAAACGAGGAAACGGTGAAGGCTGCTGCGCCTGATCGAGATGATGGTGTCAGCCGGCAACTTCGGCAGTGATTTACATCACCGGGGGTAAATCCATTCGGGTCCACATAATTGCCGCTTCATCTGTTGGTTCAAGGTTAGCTGGTTCCGCAGACGAGTTAGCTGTCCAATATTTCTTTCTCTGGAAAAAAACCGCGCTGTTAAAATTTTCTTCACACCCCAAACCCCTACGACCCAAACTCATTTGGAGCCTGTGGCAGGCAGTGCTATTGCCAACGTCTTCCGCTCCTGAGTGTGACGTGCGTCAGCAGCCCACCAATTCTGTCCGGCATTCATTTCACCGAAATCCACATCCTGCCGGAAACTTCAGGTCGGAAAGTTTGGTTGGTTTCAAGTTAATTATATCGCCGCAAGGTGGTCTCACGAGTACCGTCGCCGAAATGAACCAATTTAGGTTGATTTTGATTCCGTCAGATCGATCGAACGCAGTGGATATGTTGAGGGATTCAAGCCAAGACGGCGCAACGGGTTAGTTAGTGGCTTTTCAGTTACACCCCAAATCGCACGTACCTGAAGTAAACGTTAACACATCCATGATCCGGGTGGCATAAAGGGGCGTGGGAAGCTCTGAAGAACTAGGTGCTAGTAAAACGGGATGCACAAAAGAGGCTGGGGAAGAGATTGGTGCAGCTTCAAGATAGACGCGAACAAACTGGTGCAGAATCTCGGAGTCGATAAAGTACGCACACACCGGAAGTGCTGCTGTAACCGGGTGCAATTTGACGAATAGGACGAGCTCGTAGAATGGTAGGCCAATATGTGCGGGCAAAAATGCGTACCAGGCCTTCCACAGATGCCACGGACTCCACTTCGGCCGAGTGTCTTCCCCAACTTCCAGTTGGTACAGGTGATGGCTTTGTAAATTTCAACAGTCAATTAAAACTGTGCACGGCGCCCCGAGAAGCGCCTATGCGTCGTGTTGGTGGAAATTGCGGAATTTTGGTATTTTGCCTTGGATGGTCGCTGTACGGCGCTGGAGGGGAAAGTCGCGTAGGGTGAATTCCTGAGAGTCTGAGACGAGATGAACCCCTTAAATCAAGTCCAAAGTGCAGGATGCTCATGGGAGAGGCGCGACGCGGTGGGAGGAGAAAGAGAAGCGGAGCTTGAAATAATCATGCCACGTGAAAATGCGATCTCCAGTGGGATAAAAATCACTTGCATCCCACTGCACCTCCCAAAATCATGATCAACTACATAGCATGAGGAAACCTGCATGCATCCAGTTTGCCTTGTAAAATGATTTCCTTCATCTACTTCAAAGTAAGACAATAAAACCAATACGAAGCTAGCGAAGTCCGAAACATAGTAAATGTCCACCCGGAAGTGTATAAAAAAACTGCACGCAGTAGAAGTAAAAAGAAAGCGCCGATATGAATCGCACCCGGGTCAAGCAAACGAACGCTGCGCCGGGGAAGTACTCCCGCCGGTCTCGATATTCTTCAACGCATATCCATCAGATGCTTCGGTGGGCTTGGTCGCGCCAAGCAGGCGCCCCGGATGTGCGAAGTTGAGGACAAACATGGCGATGGTGATCATCCCACCATCGAGCACGTTGAAGTATACCTCCGTGTGGTGGATGCGTCCGTACCATCCGTCCGCCTGCTCGATGATCCGGTAGATGGCGCTGTGCGTCGCATCAATGAGGAATGGACATTGGTGGGTGGGTACGCGAGGTGAGCTTACCGAATGGTGAGGATGAGCGTGGAGAACGCGAGCCCCGCAATCATGGTTTTCACTTTGGTGTCGGACGGCCTGCGGCCACCCCGGACGGGGTTTATAGGCATGTCCTTGCGGTGGTGCACCAGAAAGTCGACGGCGAGAGAGATGTATATGAGGATTGCAACTGATGTAGATGTGATTAGAACTCGGAGGCTCGTAGCGTTGCCCAAGGCTACCGTACGCACCGAATTGAAAGAGCTGGCCCGCAAGCATGATATGTGCGCCCTGGCATGTTCGTATGAGTGGAATTCAGAATATATATCGAATGGACACGCACCCGGCTAGCGGTGGCGGAATCGCTAGCGTTAGCCGCCATCCCTGCGCCGGCGCCCTGGATAGCGAGGGACACGAAGTCCTGTTGAGAATGTCGTCAATCAGTAAGATAGATAGCACTTAGACTTGCTTGGGGACTCACACTGGTGATGAATATAACGGCATCTAAGACGAATTAAGTACATTTAGCAGGAAAGAAGGAAAAGCACTCACACATGATAGGCGACAGGCGCGCATAGCGTGTGCCGAGGCGAATCACTATCCATGAAAGTAAAATGAAGTTGACTGCGACCAGGGGCGTCGGGGCCAGAAAAGTACAAATGATCCTTGCAGACGAGACCGTCTCGGTCATGATACAGTTGGTAAATATGGGGACGCACTGCATCATGAAGGGAACGTCCACGGTCGGCGAGAAGGACGACCACAATCGTCCGCTCCAACCGACGAGCTGCGAGGAACGTCAGCAGACCAGCGACGAGGCGGCGCTCTTATACGGTACCTCGCCTAGGCCGCAGAGACACGCGGTGGGGAACAACCACCACATCCGATAATACGTTGCTTGTCCGATGTGGAGGACTGCAGGTCGGTCAGTAAATTTGTTAAAGACTACGACTTGGGGATGACCATACTGGTACTGATTCCAAATAGAACAAGGAAGACAATAGCAACGAACTCGTGGGGCACATATCCGTATTTATTTGGATCTTCAATGTGCACGTCGGACCGTAATGCGAGGGCTGGAAAATCGTTAGGTGTCGCGCAGTGGAGCGAGGCTGGAGCACTCGCCAGTGGAAATGAGAGGCATGTGCAAGGTGTAAGGAAGCAGTGGGAGTGAAAGACCGGAACCCCTCCTTCTCTTAACCTGTATCAGATACACGCCGCTATCATAGTTTCACCGAATTTTTTTTTGCGTACCCGGTGTCGGTCTCGATGCGCAGTTTCTGAACTGATCGCAGTCCGCGCAGTACATGTGAAAGGTGGAGGTACGGCTTCGTACGTCGCACAGCAGAGAGCTCCCAAAAACCAGTTTTCTCTCCAGCCAAAACGTAATAGTCTATGCCCGAAAGCGATGTCCGCAAACAGGATAGAAAACAAGATTTCGCGAGAGGGCTGCCGAGTCCGCCGCGTCGAGAATAAATCCTTTAAACGAGTGGACATGGAGTGTGGCACCGACCGCCGCACCGCAGCATGGATAATGATCTTCGTAATCGTGGAGTGCTCAAAGGCGTTTCTCGTGCTGAAAGGAAATTCGATGGGGCAAGATATCGAGCATAGTCCAGGTAATTTTAGAGCTTCGAGGGATCAGTATATCATTCACGAGCATCGTTCGAGGTAGTATCGTTTTCCGTTGGCGATTGACTCTTGAGAATTGCTTGAGAATTGTGATACAGAATTTCGCCGGCCATAGAGACATGAGATACTGTCTTTTTTCATTCAATTCGAACGGGGGGGTGACGCGTGACACAAAAATCCAGTTCGAACATTCGAACGTGGGCTAATTTTAGTGTGACAGGCGCGAAAAGTTCGAACAAGGGCGAAACACCGATTCCTTAGCGAGCCGTTCTCGAAATTGTGTATATGGAGCAAATGAGCCCGTCGCGGGTATCAAATCATTGATCAATGCATAATGTGATATGTCTGTGAATGCCGTTCTTGGAATTTTGCATATGGAGAAAATGAGCCCGTCGCGGGCATCAAATCAATGCATAATGTCTGTAAAAGCCGTTCTCGGAATTTTGCATATGGAGAAAATGAACCCGTCGTGGCACCAATGCATAATGTCAGTCAATAATTTTTCTCTCTGCTACGATCTCTCCGCTGCCTGACCTCTCGGGCTCAATGGGAATTCCTCTCGACATAGAGGCACAACTTCGAGATGAAGACGAATGGGAGGAAAATTATTCTTAATTTTTACTTACACTGCTATTTTTTGAGTGCCATAGCTTCGGAATATAATTGTGCTCTTTTGGGGTGTTCAGATGCATTTTCGCAGCCATTTTCGCCAACCATGGGACCAATTCGAACACTAGGTGCGTGATGCGTGACACTGAACCAATATTCGAACACGAACAGGGGGTACGTGATGCGTGACGTTCGAATTGAATGAAAAAAGACAGTAGCCGCGTGGGCTCGAACTTGGTGCCACAGCATTCTTTTGACAGGCACAGATACATAGACAGAAAACGGGCTGATGCTGTCGGGTGTGGCTGCGGGAGGAGTAATGACGAGAAGAGTCGGAGTCGGAGTCGGAGTCGGAGTCGGCCAGTTCAAGTTCTCGCTTAGCGCTAGCTAGACTCATAACCAGTTTGTAACCAAATGCCGAATAAATGTGGCAAGCACTTCGGTGGTTAACTGGTTACAGACTGGTACAACTCGTTGACAGCGATTGAGCTCTCCCCAGAGTTTGAAATTTTAGTAGGTCCCGTGATCGCTCGGGACAAGAGCCATCAAAACCCACCAATTCTGGTCGACAGTTGATGGCTCTTTCCACCCTCCCAAGCTGAATTAAAAAATAAATGGGGAGGCAGACTGGACCATTTTTAAAGTAAAATAATTCCTGTGGCCTCCAAATCCATTCATATATAAACCACCAAATTTTCAAATTCCGCGGACAGCCCAATGCGATGTCCTGAATTGTACCAGATGGTAACTACCGAAGTGCTTGCCACATACTTTCGGCAATTGGTTACAGACTGGTTACGAGTCTAGCTACCAATCATTTACTGTACTATTTCAACCAAAGGTTCAGGTGGCGAGTGACGGATGGTCGTGAACTGAACAAGTTTGAGCGGGCGACGGTGATCTTGCAGAGTTGTGGCCCAAATAGGCCAGAAATCTGTCAAAAACGCGGTCCGAATGTCCCCTTATGGGAAGTTCTCACGCTAAGCGAGGAATGAACACCCTCCAAAAAATGTTCACGAGGGTGACGGTGACATGGCGTGAACCTTTAGCTATAATACCTTTGGTCGAAATAGTACAGTATTCCCAGAAAGAGAAGCGGAGTTTGAAATAATCATCAAGGAAACATCCAGTGGGATAAAAATCACTTGCATCCTCCCAAAATCAAGTACGTAGCATGAGGAAACCTGCATGCATCCAATTTGCCTTGTAAAATGAATTTTTTCATCTACTTCAAAGAAAGACAATAAAACCAATACGAAGCACTATACGAAACTTAGCAAAGTCCAGAACATAGTGTCCACCCGGAAATGTGGTGCTCATATGAATTGCACCCCGGTCAAGTAAACACACGCTGCACCGGGGAAGCACTCCCGCCGGTCTCGACATTCTTCAACGCATATCCATCAGGGCCCTCGGTGGGCCTGGTCGTGCCGAGAAGGCGCCCCGGATGTGCGAAGTTGAGGACAAACATGGCGATGGTGATCATCCCGCCGTCGAGCACGTTGAAGTAGACCTCCGTGTGGAGGATGCGTCCGTCCCATCCCTCCGCCTGCTCGATGATCCGGTAGATGGAGCTATCCGTAGCATAAAATAAGAAAAAGAAAGGCAGTAGGTGGTTACGCGGGGTGAGCTTACCGGATAGTAAGGACGAGCGTGGAGAGCGCGAGCCCCGCGATCATGGTTTTCACCTTGGCGTCGAACGGCCTGCGACCACCCCTGGCGGGGTTTATGGGCATGTCCTTGCAGTGGTGCACCAGAAAGTCGACAGCGAGAGAGATGTATACGAGGATTGAGACTGATGTAGATGCGATTAGAACTCGGAGGCTCGTAGCGTTGCCCATGGCTACCGTACGTACCGAATTGAAAGAGCTGGCCCGCAAGCATGATGTGTGCGCCCTGGCATGTTAGTATGAGTGGAATTCAGAACATATATTGAATGGACACGCACCCGGCTAGCGGTGGCGGAGTCGCTAGCGCTAGCCGCCATCCCTCCGCCGGTGCCCTGGATAGCGAGGGCCACGAAGTCCTGTGGAAAGTGTCGTCAATCAGTAAGATAGATAGCCCTTGCTCGAGGACTCACGCTGGTGACGAATATAACGGCATCTGAGACGAATTAAGTACATTTAGTAGGAAAGAAGGAAGAGCACTCACACATGATAGGCGACAGGCGCGCATAGCATGCACCGAGGCGACTCACTATCCATGAAAGTAAAATGAAGTTGACTGCGACCAGGGGCGTTGGGGACAGGAAAGTGCAAGTGATCCTTGCAGACGGGATGGTCATGATACAGTTGGGGTATAGCGGTAAATATGGGGACGCACTGCATCATAAAGGGAACGTCCACGGTCGGCGAGGAGGACGACCACAATCGTCCGCTCTAGCCGACGAGCTGCGAGGAACGTCAGCAGACCAACGACGAGGCGGCGCTCTTATACGGTACCTCGCCTAGGCCGCAGAGACACGCGGTGGGGAACAACCACCACATCCGATAATACGTTGCTTGTCCGATGTGGAGGACTGCAGGTCGGTCAGTAGGCTGATAAAGACTACGACTTGGGGATGACCATACTGGTACTGATTCCAAATAGAACAAGGAAGATAATGGCGACGAACTCGTGGGGCACATATCCGTATTTATTTGGATCTTCAATGTCCACATCGGACCGTAATGCGAGGGCTGGAAAACCGTTAGGTGTCGCGCAGTGGAGCGAGGCTGGAGCACTCGCCAGTGGAAATGAGAGGCATGTGCAGGCAAGGTGTAAGGAAGCAGTACTAGGAGTGGAAGACCGGAACAACTCTTCCTCTTAACCTGTATCAGATACCTGCCGCTATCATAGTTTCACCGAAAAAGAAATTTCCTACGCGGTGTCAGTCTCGATGCGCAGTTTCTGGACTGATCGCAGTCCGCGCAGTACATATATACCATGTGATAGAAAGGGTGGAGGTACGGCTTTGTACGTCGCACAGCAGAGAGCTCCCAAAAACCAGTTTTCTCTCCAGCCCCAATGTAATAGTCTGCGCCCGAGAGAGATGTCCGCAAACAGGATGGAATATAAGATTTAGCGAGAGGGCCGCCGAGTCCGCCACGTCGGGAATAGATTCCGTAAATAAGTGGACGTCGAGTGTGGCACCGCAGCATGGATAAGGATCTTCGTAATCGCGGAGTGCTCAAAGGCAATTCTCATGTTGAAGAAAGGAAATTCGATGAGGCAAGGTATCGAGCATAGTCCAGGTAATTTTAGAGCTTCGAGGTATCGATATTTCATTCACGAACATCGTTCGAGGTAGTATCGTTTTGCATTCAAGTTGGCGATTGACTCTTGAGAATTGCTTGAGAATTGTGATTCAGAAATTCGCCGGCCATAGAGACCGACATGAGATAGCCGCGTGGGCTCGAACTTGGTGCCACAGCATTCTTTTGACAGGCACAGGAGACATAGGCAGAAAACGAGCTGAAGCCGTCGGATGTGCCTGCGGAAGATGGGACCCCCGGACTGATCCGATCCCGGCGAATACCGGTGCTGCCAAACAACTGCCAAATAATTTTACGCCTGCCGGCAACCTGCCTGCGCGTGTGTTCTTTTTCGCTGTTCTTTTTCGCAGTGCAGGTTAAGTGCAGGTTCCGCACAGTGTACGGCATTCAGTGCGCAATTAGTAAGCGCCTAATTAGCGATGTAGTCACTGAGGACCCCTGATAATAGGTGGGAAGGCCTGATCAAAATCCCGACAAAATTTGGCGATTTTGGCCGTTTCGCCTGTCCAAAATCCCGACAAAAACGGGTCTGGAGGTGTTTAGGCCTGGTCTAAATCCCGACAAAAACCGCGCCAGCGGCAGAAAAAATTTCGGAAATAGGCTATTTTGGGTTATTTTGGGCGAAAATTTTGGGCCTGTCGGCAAATCCCGACATTTTTCGACCAATTTTTGGCTCTAGGCCTGTACTTTTCCCGACATTTTTTCGAAAATTTGTCCCGACATTTTGGCAAAAGTCAAATCAGGCCTTCCCACCCATTATCAGGGGTCCTAGTCACTGCTGAAGACTCCCGCTATCGGAATTTGAGCTGCTACAGACTTCAAGTGCGCCAAAACTCCTGGGACTACTCATGCTACCAGGACTACCCGATGTCTCCGCCAAAAACTACCGGTGCCACTCGGTCCTCAAACCCAAACAGACGAGTCATTTTTTTCCCTGGTGCATTGCGTGCACGTGGCGGATAAGCATCTCCCGCAATCTCCGGCTGCATAATAAATTCAGGTTGTGAGTGGTGACAACAGTCGAACGATCAAGCTCGTCCCCCGCGCCCACTGATGGTCCTCAAACTATACGGAACCTCGCACGCTGCGGGCGGAACTGCTGTTGTCGCGATGGTCCTCGCAGAGAAACGCGTACCTTTTGAATTCATCCCCATCGATATTAGGGAAAAGCAAGAAAATAAGACGCCTGAGTTTCTTGAGAAACAGCCCTTTGGACAGGTCCCGGTCATTGTAACTTGGTTCTCTTTTCCTTTATGACACGCGTTCTGATCTCAATATTCGCGAAAGGACGACGACGGCTTCATCCTATATGAAAGCCGCGCCATCTGCCGGTACATTGTGGAGAAGTACGCGGATCAGGGGTCACAACTTGTACCCAGCGACGTCAAGTCCAAGGCCCTCTTCGAGCAAGCCGCGTCTGTCGAATTCGGCAACTTCGATCCCATCGTGAGGAAAATCCTCCTCGCAACGTTTGGAAATCCGTCAGTCTCCATTGTCATGTAGAAAAGTCTGACAATGTCGCTGATCATAACTTTGTAGTGCGAAGGGAATCACCGCGGACCCAGCAGCAGCGATCGCCCACATTGCCGAACTCTCCAGCAAACTCGACGTTTACGAAACAATTCTAGGAAAACAGAAGTACCTTGCAGGCGACGTAAATCGTTCGCTTTTCGCACTCCCATTCTCTCACCGAGGTTGTGGTAGGAACTGACGCTCGCGGACCTATTCCACCTCGGATATGGGACGATACTTGCATATGCCAAGTGTGATCTCCTGACGACCAAAGGTCCTAACGTTACTCGGTGCGTCTCATAGTTGCCCCTTTGAGTGAGCTCTCAACACCTCCTCATATGCAGGTGGTGGAATGATCTCGTGTCCATGCCGGCTTGGGCCGACTTGAAAAGCGGAATTAAGAGTACAGTTTGAATTGTGGTACGTGTTTTCTCCTTGGATAAGATTCTCCCTGACGCCGCAGGTGCAGAACCTTACTCGGATACCCTTATCGCGTAATATATAAGCTAAGAGCATGATTCTACTGTCTTTTTCTTGACGCAAATGACTAAAGTTGTTCACGGATGGCTCATAAATGATTTTCTCATCCTTTCGACTTCTCGCCGTCCTGGGAATCGCGTGAGTCTCAAATGCATGCCAGCGGATGTGATATTGCGAATAGGACCTGCTTCATGCCCCATGTATGCTTGACGCAACTCGAGTTCAAGTTTCGATCACTGAAGCTTGAACTCGAGTTGTCCTGCAGGTTCGACGACGCCAGAATATTTCCCCGGGGACCTCCACGAACATCAATATTAGACTCGGAGACTGAGTAGATACTCTAAGGACGACTGAAGCTTAAACTCGAGTTGTTCAGGATGATGCACACATAAATTCCTGACACTGTCAAATGCAAGTTCGACGACACCAGAATATTTCCCCGGGGACCTCCACGAATATACTCAGAGACTGAGTGGATACTCTACGAGTGACTTTCCAACCTGAATTTTGGTTGAAGAAATTAACTAAGAGCCAGCAATCGCTCATAATCAGCGACTGTTCAACATCTCCTCAAGATACGCCCCAACAACGCCTTCTTCACCAAGTAATCCTCGCCAGGGGTGGGAGACCTCGCTTTCAGACGATTCGAACTTGCGCAGGACAGATTTGACACCGCAGCGCTCAGCGCATGCGAGATAACACGCCATTAAAGCGAGGCCCTCGCGTGTGAGGTGCCCGCGCGGAGTGAGAACCAAGACGCGGCGCCGCGCGTTCGCTGCGGAGGTCTGAGACCGCACGAATGCGAGGACGGCGGCTATCTGTCGTTGCTGCAGCCCGACCGGTACAGGATCTGGCGGTCGCAACAATAGTTGGTTTTATCTCAAGAAAATTGGAGATTCGGCAGCGGAAGTGAACACATACTTGAATTGCCCTTCTTGTCCTCAAATGCTACGGGAGAAGTCACTGCGGAGTCCGGTGGAACGAGCAGCGGGACCGCCTTGCGTTGGATTTTGAATTTGGGACTAGCGGCGCCGGGTGGGTCGATGGGAAGGTGGAGGGTGTCACGCCTGTCTCTTTGTCGAAGGTTTCTTCCATGCGCGATCGTCCTTCCGAACCCATGGGGACGACGCGCACGATGTGCGTAAACGCGGGAATAAGAGGATATACCGGAACTTCATCATATGCGATGAAGACGTTTGGCCCCACGTTCTGCACCACGTCGTACGGCTCTGCCGCACTGGAGGCGGAGGAAGAGTAGTCGAAGTCTTCTGAGGTGTATACTGGGACTGTTTTACGGCGGAGTAAGTGTTGGCGTCCGGCGCGGACGGACGAGTGGGGAATCTTCTCCACCGGGGAGAAGTCGCTGTCAGAGGGCTGTCGGGTGGGAGATTCGGGGGGGGAAGAAGAGTGAGGAGAGCGGCTCCTCGTCGAGGAGCAGCGAGCCCGAACTTTTCGCACTGGAAGATGTATCGCCTGGCCGAAGTCGGGAGCTATCGAAGGAAGGAGTGGATGGTGCGGAGCGGACTTGTATTATATTACTGAGGGGTCTGAGATCGGTGCTAGGCCGGAGGTCGCGCAACTTTTCGCGGCGCTGCTTCAGTGCCTGGAGCGATCCGCTTTGGGAGAACATCGAGGAGGCGTAGACCATAGACGTCGAGGGGCTGAAGCGCACGCTCATTTCTGTGAGATTTTTGAAATGATTACCAGGCTTTTCGTCAGAAATTGGATCTGCCGTGTTAGGCAGCACATCGGAGATCAGGGTGTTCCTGTGAATAGTCGTGGCTGCGGCTGTGGGTGAACGATGGACAGGAATCCGAGGAGCTGGGGGGCGATTACTAGTCATAAGGTAGCGCTTCCTCGGATGGGTGGTTCATTTTTATATGAGGAGTGATCTAAGGGGACGTGAGACAGCTCCCCTACCCGACAAGCGCGGTGCAAGATCGGCGGGAGACGCAAGATGAGAGATATCAAAAATATTCCTCGAGAGTATGTGCCCCATCTCCCCGAAGATACGGCTGCCTCGAAGCTTAGACTGGACTTACTGTAAGTCATTCTTCCCCCCAAGAAAACTATTGTGCAAGGGGATCCATCCCGATCTAGGAGACTGAATTACCCCTGAGGATGGGGCGCGCACCCGCGAAAAATAAAGGATTTTAATGAGGATGGGGAACGACAACCGCGGCCAGCAAACAAAGATCCAGTGGACTCTTGGAGGTACACTATCTGGCCGCTCCGATTCGAGCGCAAGTCGGGAACTGTAAGTCTTTAGGTGCTAAAGACACGGATTTAAGCCATTATCAGTGCTTGGGGCCCTCTACCCACCGGAAACGTCGCCACTGGCCCACAGGGTTGTCTACTACGCGTGACGTCACAAGTACGTGAGAATCAATTCGGCGGTCATTCGAGAGACGAAATTGAGTCGCCTGTAGCTCACACAGAATAGTGAAGCTGCCGAATCTTCTATGGAACCGGATACACCTCCATTTATGATTATTCGAAAAGGCTTGTCATTGGGAAAAGCAAAGTCCAGTGACCAGTCAGTCCATGGCCCTATTGCAGTGCTTACTTCGTGCAAAGCGCAAAATCAAACAATCCATGCGTGACAGTTGTTGAAATCTTGACTCCGTCAATTTCAGCTCCAATAGTAAACCTGGTGGGATCGGTTATATCGATGCTCCACAAGTAGTGTTGCCGCGGTCCGGTTCAGGTCCGGTTCAACCCAAATTTTCCCGGACCTCGAACTGGACCTCAGGTTCGGTTCAGGGAAATGCCTGAACCTTGGACCGGACCCCGGGTTCAGGTCCAGTTCAGGTTCGAACGGGTTCGAACCGATTTTGTTATTCCCACGCATGAGGCGGGCTCAAAAATTTCTTGAGGACCCTGAAAGTATGAACATATTATATTTCTTTACTGAAAAGACTTACTTACACCTGCTGAAGCCCTCACAATGAATTAAATATCTCAATCCAACCACTATGATGGTCAATGAAAACAATTTGATGCCATCACAAGGTGCAAAAGATTTATTCATAGGTGAGTTTTGGTTGAGCTTTGAATGTGCCAACCAATCATAGTGTTGATAAATGTTAAAAGTAAATATGTGTACTCACAGGGAAAAAATCCCCACTTGATGGCTGTTTTGCTCGAATTTAGCAGTCAGGTCCGGTTCAAGGAGGTTCGGGCAGGTTCAGCTCTGCCCGAACCTTGAACTGGACCCCGGGTTCGGTTCAGCAAACCACACAGCCCCCGAACCGGACCCCAGGTCCGGTTCAGGTTCGCCAGCGGTTCAGAACCTGACCGCGGCAACACTTTTGCTTTTCCGCCTCCACGTGCGATCCCAATTAGGCAATTGATGGCGGCGGCTTTTCGGCGGATTCAAGCTCCGCCCACGTCAAACAACGTCAGCCACAAGCAGTGAGCCACTGTTTCTCTCTTCCTCCCACCATCCTCATCGCTCGCTGCACCTGTCGCACGTTGCCATCGCGTCATCGCCCACTGTTACTGCTCAACGCCGATGCCCCCGACGCCTGCGAACCGCTTTCGAGGAGTTAGGGCAAGCGAAGGGCGCCCTAACTCCGGGTATCTGCCGTGTCGTCCCACCATGGCTGGTTAGGGTTAGGTGAAGATCAGCAAGAAGCGGGAACTCTTCACGCAAATGAAGAGCGAGGATGAGAATAGACACTTATATTTAATCGCCTTCAATTCATCCATCTGGATTTCTCTCTGTTGTGATTCTCAGCATACATTTTCTGGACTTTGTGGGACAGTGCTTGGTCATCGGCGCATTGACGGCAAGGGTCCTCGGCAAACCTCGTGCCGCCATCAATTCCCTAATCGGGATCGCACGTGGAGGCGGAATTTAAACAAGTCCGCGGCAACACTATCCACAAGGAGTATGCAAAATTCACAGCCGCCAGGCGAGCCGGACGCGAAACTTCTGTTTCTTGCACAATGAGGCGGTCGACATCATCCCGGGCCTCTTGTTCAAGGAATACGCGCTTTGGATTCACGCCATTTCGAACCTGCGAGCGTGCGATTAGCCAGCACCAGGGCAAGAGATGTTTAAATTGGCACACGAACAGCGACGTCGATACGGCCGACAACGGGATCCTCCGAAGTGAGGCATGACGACGCTGAAAGCGCCAGGCGATCGTCCACCGCAAACTGCAGACCGCCCTGGTTCTCAAGTTTGTCGTTCACAGTGAAGCGCATGCTCGTGATTCCCGCCGCAGGGTCCAGCGCTATAGACAACGGTCCATTCACGTCGGGAGTGTCCATGAACCTATACCATTCTGCAATGATGCGGCCTCCCGTAGAACTGGTTTGTGTCTCAAACACCAGCGTGATGTTATGACTCGGGACCCCGGTATGGTCGTCCCAGAGCAGTCGCACGACGCGACTATCGTCCAGTGATACGTCCCATAACTATCAGCAGTATAAGACAAAAGCAGAGGGGCAGAGTTGAGAGGTACATACTCGAACCTTACCAGAAAATAATAGCTTGTCGCCGTCGACAACGAATCCGAAGTCCGCTGGTTTTATCGGCAGAGGCTTGATCACCTCCGTGAGCTGCACCCCGCGCGGTACCGTGTCCAACATACGTGCGAACAGGTCCGCGCACGTGGACGCAAAGAGATCTGGCGAGTTTCCGAATCTTTCTAGGTATGAGCCGCGCAGCATAGATGATGCATGGTCAGACGTACGATCGCATGGTTGCATTCCCATCGCTAGCGAAGATGCGTTTGTCCGAATTAAAAGTATCGTTGGTAGCGATAATGAGTGGATTGCGTGTAGTATTGTCAAGGTACTCCGTTACGCTAAATATTATTGATAGAAGTGAGCCGACGAGGATATAAATAGGGGGGGAGGAATTACTCACACTTTATTGTCGAAATCCGTGAAGGTGCTGTCGAAGTGTGCGACGGAGAGAAGGTTGTCAGGGTCCCTCAAATCTGAGACAATTTCCGGGAATGTCGCGTGTTCCACGCCACCGAAGGAGTGTCTGGGATCAATGAGACTAGAAAACTTATGAGCGCAGTACTCACCCGCATGCGACCAGGCCAATCATTTCAGTTTTTGTGAAGCCCTGACGAGCAAATGACGCGATGTGCGCATCCAGGTCTTGTTGTGTCTCAGGCACACCGGGCGCATTCGGCTCTGCGGCATCCATGCGTCCGCCCCGAAACGCAATCTCAGGACTTCCGCTTGCAGTCATGAGTGAGTTTAAAGAAGTAGAGCAGAGCTTAAAGACTTACCAGCTCTCAACAGCCGTGATGAGTCCAATCGCAACCAGGTCGGCTTCTAAGAACTCGGTCAGCAGTCATAGAACGTCAGGGAAGGAACTGCCCATGCACGAGAAATATGGCGGCTGGCGGTGGTTCTAAAAATGTGCATCGAGTTATCGAAACCGGTACCAGCATTCTGAAAATTTAGCTTTTCAAATAATTAGTACAACACACCTCCGGGCGCGATTGCTCTTCTGGAAACCGAATCGAAGCATCTAGGCCGCATGTGCCGTCCGCGACATTGTGCGTCGCCATGTCATGATATGCCTGCGCCCAGTTAGGTTCACATCTGGGACAGAATGGACGAATAGCGTACCGTACGGATCCAGTCGGGCACATTAGCCCGCCCTGACCGCCCACGGCCAGCAAGGGCGTCCTTCCCGAAGGCTTTGCAGGGCCTCACGAAAAGTCCCAATCCAGTGCTGGACTGCTCCCAGCGGAAAGCCTCCAGGGCGTCAAGTTTTGGGGACGGCCAAACATACGCGCTCGCAGTCGCGATGGACGCGAGGAGTGTAGGAAGTATCATTGTTTTTGAAGAGGCAGATCTACTCCAGGTGCCTTTTAACATTAGTATGTACTGCTGCGCACGCCAAGAAGGGAGCTCCGAGTTAGCTGATTCATTTATTTCGACACTGGAAGCGCCGCAATGAGAGCTTCGTCCGGGTTCAGCAGCCAATAAGAAAGACGCCATAACATAATATAAGTCAACTGTGGCAATAGCATTACTACTTGCCCGACACGAACTATTTGCTGGCGTCAAATGATGCGCTCAACGCCGCTCTACGCCGACGTCGTCCTCCTTGATGTTAAGACAAGCGGATCTAAAAGGGCATCGACCAGACCCTCGATGAAATGAGATGAGGAGAGAGGGAGAACAAAAAAAAAAACTTACGACAGTATTGCGGCACAGAATATTATTCATCCGAAGATTCAGCAAACAAGGACGTTACACCCCGTTTCAATATCAGCTCCGACAAATCTGGGGAGGATGCTGGTTTGCGCCCGCGAAACCACGCCATATTCGCTGCGAATGACGTCCCCGGGACGAGCCGCGATTTAACGAAGTCTAAATATGCCAGCGCACTGAATTTGAAGAGCGAGGTGATGTCAAACGACTGAAGGTCTGGGATGAGGAGATTGCTGTCGGGTCGTAAAGTAACTCGGTGGAAGAGGGTGTCCGTAAGGAGGATATGATCCAAGGGCAGGGTGCCCTGCGGCGTGTCAGAAATGCTGAGCCTTTGGAGTAATGGCAGCTCCGCGAGGCATAGAAGAAGTTCCGCGTCGGTGGTGATGAAACGCTTCAACTCCAGCACCTTTAGCGTGTTTATGAGCGATGATCGCGCTGCGAAACGGCGGAAGTGGTCCTGGTCCCAGAGATGAGGTGAAGAATATGAACCAGAAATGAATGATAATTCGCGTGCGTGGGGCAACGTGAGGGATTCGAAAATGGGTCCCATCACCGCTGTGATAGTGTCGGAGCTTACTGTTACCCGCAGCGCAGAAGCGTTGGAGAGCACAGTGGGCAACTGCCCCACAAGTTCAGGGCCATATCCATTCATGTCCAGTACCAGCTCAGCACCAATTGGAAGGCGCGCTAGAACGGGAAACAGTCTGGGGAGCTCGGCCGTCCTGAAGTTGCGGAATTCGACGTGCATCAACTGCTCTCAGGGAAGAAATTGAGAAGTAGGGGGTTGGTCATGGCATGGAATTCAAGCGTGGCGGCTTTCAATCGCGGCGCGACTGCAAAGATATCAAGATCATCTGGCCATTCAACCCAGACATCAATTGCGAGTTCCTCCAGCAGCGGCAGCCTTTCGCGTACCGAGGAAAGAAATTCGAGGAATGAGAGGTCGAGCTGGAGGGAAACTCGCCGCCATCGGTGGGAATGTTGACTGAGAAGCTCCAACCCCCACTGCTGCTGCTGAGCATCATCCCCGGCATAAAGTGAAATTTGTAAGGGGAAATTACCCCCACGTTGCAGAGAGGACTCGAGAAGGCCCCGCAATGTATCCGGTGACGCCGGGGAATTGAACCAGAGGTCGAAATCCACCACGATGTTGGACCACAACATGGGGGGTATTCATAACGACGTGGTTCCAGTGCGAGCAAACCTGCGACAAGTGCAAGAGATCCTGCTTCGCAAGACGACAGAGCTCTTCCTGAGGTGTTCCCTCGGAGATTTCGGAGGGCTGGGAAGCCATGGCGAAAATTTCGACCAATAATTCATTGGGTACACGTCGAATCGGTGCGAAAAGGCTTCCACACCCTGCGGCGTAGTGGATGGGGGAATCGCGTTCCAGAATGAGATCATGAAGCTGTTTATGGATGCAAGCCACTTATTCGTCGTATCGCGAGAGCTCGAGTGGCATGGATGTGGTGACATTTCGAAAATGGGAAATGTCAGGCGACGGAGGTGGAAGGTTGGAACGGAGAAGTTTCAGCAAATGCTTGGTTTGTGATGTATGAGGGATTAAAGATGATTGCCTGAAGCTGCAAGATTTGCAGGAGGCTTGCTGGGCTGCAGTCGACATGACGGACAAAGGCAGAAGCGTGACGTGACTTTCACGGGTCACTGGATCGGCTTCTGCCGAGTGACGCGTCTGACGTTGCTAAACCAAACAACGCGTGGCTGGTCATGAATTTCCCGGCTCAATTACAGTTAAATTGGACTCGTAAAGAAGATCAATATGAGATCGGATGCGCTGGGTTTTCGGACTCGTAGCAGCCGATACGGAAGAAAATAATAAAAGGAATTTGGCGGCGAACTGGCGGCGACGGGCGAAGATGTCAGGTAAGTACTTACGGAAATGTCGACTGGGAGGAGGGGCAAAAGTTGCTCATGCCGTTTACCCCAGTCCCCTGCGAGAACTGGATCGCTCATCGTCTGCGTTGGGCGTGATCCTGGACCGGTCAGCTCGACGCCCCAAAAAGGACGCAGAGGCGGTTGAGTCCCTCATTAGCAATACCGGAGAAAGTACTGTTGGTATTACGGGATACTTAGTACTACTCAGCCCGCCAAGAGGCAACTGCTTTTACGACTGCCAGTGTGGGATGATCCGCACTTCAAAAATGTTAGAGCACCGCCCCTCCCCCACTGCCTTTCCTATTCTAATTTTCGAAACCGGCTGCTGTGGCCCAGATAAGCTTGAAACTCCGTGGCGGGATTTATATAACGCATTTCGGTGCATTTCAGCCGCCATCATTTGAAATCTCCCATGGTGGGTTAAATATGCGGCGGGAACGGACATCGCACCTTTTCTCCCTCCAATATAATGCCAACTGTTCCACAACGCACGGACGACCACTCTGGGAGTGCATGGCGCGTTTTTCTTGCCACCTTCATGGGCATCTTAGGGGTCTCGATCGCCGTCTTTGTGGTATTTTTTGTCCGACGACGACGGGGCGCTTCTCAGCCAGCAGCAGCACCGGGAGAACAATATAAAAGCCGCAGCACTGGTCAAAGCATGGATCGCCTGCTAGACAGGGAAACGCCCTCATCCCATGGGTACACAGCTAGCACGAGCGATACTTCCGACCACCACTCGTCGTCGACTACTCCTCTCCTAAACGGACAGACGAGCCCACGTCCCACCGTCCCCCGCCTCACCATACCCCCAGATGAGGACAATACCATGGCGGAATCGGCGGTCTTTCCAGCATGCATGGACTCCGCCACCTCGGCATACTCGCAAACTTCAGCAACATCCTCCGCCCTCGTGGCCCACTTCCCCCTCCCGCCCTCCGCGCCGTCCACGCCCGATGCAGTCGTCTTCCGCGCTCTCCACGCGCACCCAAAGCGTACGCCCCACCCGATCCAACACCCCGCCGCGAAGCACACATCCGTGCACGTCGTGCGCATGCTCCCCTCCATCACGGAAGCCCCCGTCGGGTCGCGTGCCCCTGCAACAGGCACGTACCAGCGCACGACGAAGCTGTCGACGGCATCGCAAATATCGGCCGACATGGATGCGTTTATGACCACACTGCCCGTGTACACACCTAAACGACAGAACTCCGTCGGTGTTAAAGCGATGCCATGGCCGGAAACGCCGTGTGTGCAGGCGTATGGGCTTGATCGGGTGGAGGAGTCCCCGTAACCGAGTCCGGTTGGAACTTTCTGTAGCTTATATTTGTCAAAAGAGCACACGTGGTGAGGGACACTGTATTCATAGCTAGACGATATGTTTAAATACTTATAAAAGACGGATTTTATGACGTATTCTGACCTCTGTGCGCCCGACGAAACTTTGCGCGACAAGGTTTATTTGAGTTGGTCCCTAATAGGTTGCAGAACCTGATGATACCGAAATCTTCCCAGCATTTGTGCATACACGCCTTTGGAGCACAGTGCGTCGTCAATAACCGTCTCGCGAGGATGTAGGAAGACCACTTTCTGGACCATTCTGGTTCAAAAACCGGCGTTCCACAGCTCGATGATCCAGTCAGCGATTGCTTCCGCTCGAAGACGGATATGGGCGGTTCTCGGCGGCGCCTCGACGCGCGTGGTAACTGCGGAAGGAAGTGCGCGCGGCGGCGGGGATGACCGCGGAGATGATGGCACGGGAGTCCTGCTGCTGCATTAGATTCAACGGCCCGAGGAGGATCTCGCGCTTGGCGCGGGGAGGACCGGCAGTGGGGGGCTCGTGGCAGTGCCGGTGTCGTGGCGAAGGCAGACCCGTTCTAGAGTGGAGACAATGCCGCCATCGAGGCCGGTCAGCGCGACCGCCACACCCGAAAAGGAGAGCGATACGAATGATCCATGGGCACCAATTAGAGTCTTGACTTCAGACTTCGGTTGCAGCTACGCCGGCCGCGAGAGCGTCGGAGCGAGCAGCCTGAGCGCCTGATCCTTCTCCGCGGCAGCCGACTAGTCGATGCCATTGCCTCGCACCAGTGATTGACGGAGTCCGCGACGTTGGAGGAGCCCGCTGGAGCAGTGACAGTCGTGGTCTAGCGTAGTTGGCGCTGTTTGGCTGTTCCTTCCATGCTTACATCATCATCTTGGCTTGTTTCTGGCATCCACGCGTCCTGGCTCGAGCATAGCGAACCTGCTCCCAGATCCGCTAGGGGTTGGTCATAGTAGGACCACTCCACCGCTTAAACAGAGAAATCAGTCCAAACTCGTATACAGAGAATTGCGGTACAGGAGCGAAAATTAGCGGGTTTCCCACGATCAGTGTCCGAGCAAGAATTCCGCCAAAAACTGTGCGGAGAAAAATACTAAGATCCGGGACTTTCGGAACCTACACCTCATGCCGGAAATATTTTGTTGGCAAGCTAATTGGCAATTGCGCTTGATGGCGTGTGGACAAATGGCCACCCTAAAGAGCGTTTGCTTGTGATAATTATTTCGTCTTTTGTTGTGTGGAAGCAGATCTAGCTTTGTTCGAAGGTGAGCGGGACAGGAGCATTTAGCACTTGGGTATACGCAGAAATGGTCACAATACTCACCAAAAAAATAGATTAGGATATGAAGGACACTCGCTTCCAGATATTTTTTTCCTTTGGACCGCCCTGCCTAAATCCATCCATTTATCCATCAAGGCAAATATTTGTTTCTTTTGCTTCTTTGATTCCCGAGATCGGCTGTACTCTCGTGCCTTCTCGTACTCCATACGTCGCGTTCGCGAGCAGATGCCGCTTTGGGAATTCGGAACTAGTTCACATCTTTCCGATACTTCAAGGATCAAATACCATCAATAATGCGGCCTCAATTCTGATGCGCTCTCTCACCAATTTAGACATGTCCTCATTCCTCGATGCTACATACATGAGCAAAAAGTACAGCGATTCACTTCGGATGCAAACCGACGGCCCATCGTAGCGAGAGTAAGACACCACTCCGTTAATTGGAGCGAAAAGACGCGCGATGGGTGGCACGTGAAGCTTTAGAGCATTAGGGTCGTATATGAGATGGCTCGTGTTACTCGTTGGCGTGCGCAGTTTTCGGGTACGGAACGCTGGGAGTCCTTGCATTCTGTATCCAAAGTCAGGTTTTTCAGACCTTGATAAGACGTCTGGCCCTTGCGTAAGAAGCGTAAGGGGAAATGAAGGCTCCGACCAGCGCACGTGGCTTATGTGCTTGAACACTAAGCACCTCGTGCTAATAACTCAGTGGGGGGGAATGTTTCCATGCCCACTGTGTTGATCCTCCTCAAAGGTTCTTCCTGAGCGCCCAGGCCCAAACCCGTCGGACAAACGGTTCTCTGTTGACTTTCAACACCGATTGGAGCCTTCTCGACCTTGTTTTTTGACGCTCTTTTGTTAACACTCGGTCACGACTCAAGCGCTCAATGTTCCGTTCACACTGCATGGGTTAATAACATGTGGAGGATGCGGCCTTGAGTCGCTGATCAATCACTTGATATTTTCAAGCAAATGGCAGCAAATGGCCCAGCTGATTTGTTATGCGATCTTGATTTCCAAATGCAGCTTGAGAAGCTAGACGTACAACAGTAATTGCATTGTACAGAGGTTAACGTTGTTTCTACAGGCCTCGAAACGCTGTCGACGCTTTTGAACTCTCGACAGCAACTCGATAGCCCCGCTTCCGAGTCGTTTAGCAGGGGCAGCTGCCGTTCTGCGTGTCGCTCAGTGGAAAGTTCAGGATTTAAATGGGTACATACCGCGCAGCAGCCGGGCGAGTTGCCGCAGCCGCTCTCATTGCAGTTCTATGGGAAGTATCAGTGTCAACGAAATAATGCCGCCAGCAAGATGGGATTTACGCAGTACTCGGGATAGCATTTGGCCTGGATGTTGGACGCAGACGCGAAGGTCACGAACAAGGCGACGACAGTGACGAGGGCAGCGAAACGCATTGTGAGATGAGAAGAGGGGGGTAGTGGGTAGTAATAGTTGGGGAGTGTAAAATTTTTTTACTGCTGAACGACATGGAGCGTTTGGGTGGCTCTTTATAGGATTTTGGGTTGTCGCACGGGTTATTGTATCGATCTCCTGGTTACGCTTTAATCAGCTTCTTCGGCTCGGACCACAGGGGCTCCATGGGATATGTGATGCTCGATCTGTGAACATTTGATGAATATTGCCCGAGTTCTCGTTTGGTTCTCGTTTGAAATTTCTAAAATAAATGTAGCCAAAGTATGCCTTTTCAGAAGAAATTGCGCGCGCTAGATGGCGTGAATTTGACTAATGAGCGACCCGTTTTGACCAGGAACCCCCGGCCTACATAAATCCAGCTGCGAGAGAAAACTCTGGGCTTAGAGTCAGAAAGACGATCCACGCGATGCACGTGGATTATGTACGTTTCTTACAGGTGGCCGCCAACGAATCATGCTGATGCTTACCCTAACGGCATTTTAGTACATTTTAGTGTACTCATGAGCTCATGCGCTCAAGAAGAGCGAGGGCCTCGCGGTGGAGCTCTTTGGCCTCGCTGCACTAAGAGGACGATCCCTTGAATATTATTTTGGTCAACTTTGTCGTACTCTCGGTTGGGGAGCTCTAATTGAGAAAAAGATGGTTTGGTGGATTGATTGATCGAAATTTAGGTATGTTACGACTAAGTACGGTTGGGAGCACGGAGTAAGGTGGGGTCTATTAATACATGTTTTTCGAGTATGGAGAAGAGGAAAGGTGAATTGTAGAGTACGTAGAGAATAGGGAAGAAACATAAGGAATATTAGATAAAGGAATGGACCGTATCACGAGAACCGACTAGTTGGCGACGGGCTTAAGCAGCAGAGGGTCGTTGAGGAGGGTAGGGAGGTTGAGGTTGCCGAACGATCCAACCTCAATGGAAGCGCGATAATGCGGAGGGCGGAGAGCGTCCCAAGCTTGGCAGGCGAGCAGGAAATGGTCGCGTGTTTGGAAGGGGGGCGTCGCAGGCGGCGCACGAAACGAAACCCAAGCGGGCCCTGGAGATTTCGGTGCGAAGCTGGAAGATGGACGCGATAGCAAGGCGGAACAGGACGTGGAGGAGTAGAGGGCAGAGAGAGGTGTGGGGACGCCAATCAAATATCTGATCAAGACCTTGCGCTTCATCTCGATCAAACGATATCTCCATCAAGACTACATCGCTACTGACATCGCCTCGCCTCCTATTCCCACAGGCGCGTCAACCATCAAATCGCAATGACGCGCCGTGCGCACTGGGTTTGTCTACATTTTAGACGGGCCTATTTCAAGACTTGGATATGCACAATTAGTTCGTAATGAGTGGATCTATTTTCAGTACATGTCAAGGGCCCAGTCAAGGTCCATAGGGCTGTGCGCCGTGCCCGTCGCGCCGGTTCGACGGGTTCCGTGCGACGGGTAGCCGACCCGTTCCGTCGGGCCCCAGAAATATTTTTCGACGGGACGGTTTGAGCTGGTTTGAGAGGGTGACGGCCGTCGAAATGACGGCCAACGGAACGGCACGACGGGTGCGTACAGTTTAAGTCATAAAATGGGAGGTTTATTGGTTCAAAAGTGTGGGGATAGACACGCAAGTTCATTTGAAGTGAGATGAATCATATATTACAGTGAGGGTGGGCAGGAAAACGGTGCTCGAAGTAAGGCTGGCCGGCAATCAGCGGTGGCAATCAGCTCGCATATCACCTTCCTCTGCGCGGACCTTTTGCACCAACGCGTTTTGGACACTTTCAACACCTTCAGACCCTAAACAGACAAGTGCCCATGCAACCACTCGCTCAGCATTTTCACCCCTACAGCATGAAAAACTAAAAATATCGAATTGCAGAGCAAGTATTTTCCCGAAAAAATACTCCAAAGGTCCCCTAACGCTTTTGCGGAGCTGCGAGCGACTACGACAACGTCGCAAAATGAAAAAAAAAATGACTTCCTAAAAGAGGCCGTCGCCTCCCGGCCGTCCTGTCACCCGTTCCGTTCCGCAGAGAGTCTTTGAACCTCGACGACGGAACGGAGACGGGACGGGTTTTCCCGTCGCCTAACCGTCGAAACAACGGCCGTGCCCGTCGACGGGACGGCGCACAGCCCTAAAGGTCCATTCATACTCCGCTCACTCCGAGATTATATACACCTCCGGATGGGCCATCCCCCATATTGATTTCAACCACATCAATCTGCGTGAGTAAATATACACTTCATTGTCAAATATTTGATTCAGGTGATTATCTTCCCGTAGGCCGTCTTCTTAGTGCTGCGGAATACGATAGGACTCCCGAATGAATGTGGATGGGTTGACTTTGCATTTGACTTCTTTTCTTTCGTGTATTTTCCAACTTCACCTTATTTATTTTATATTTTACAGCTATTTATGACCGTTGTGTCTGGAAACGCAGCAAAGGTTGTACAGCACCGACAGGAACAAAAGAGTGAGCGCGAATCGCTTCAAAACGACACATCCGCAAAGACAGGCCGATGGTCGCTCGCCAGCATGCCGTCGTCCGTGCGTGACGTCGCGACCTTGTACGCGTCCGCTGTCCTGTGCATATGGTATAATCAATGATCGTGCCCACGAGAAGCGTGGGGGAAACGACGGGAAAGGGGGGAAAACACGCAAAAGGGATTTTGGAAATATTCGGGGGAAGAAACAGGACAATGAAAACCGCTCACCACCCCATATTACTCCCCCCAAACACAAAGTCGATCCTCGTCCATGCGCTAGTGTTGGCTACGGCCGTGAAACCCGTAAATGTGGCGAAATTTCTCGACACGGCGCGCCTTGGGGCGCGCGCCGCGAGGTCCAGCGCTTTAAAGCCTGCGAGGGTACTGGCGTACTTGGCGGCGAAGGTGGCGTTGATAGCTACCGGGGGGGATGCGCCAGTGATGATGTTATAGGCACCGGCGCTAGCACCGGTCGGGGGGCTGTTAAAGTCGCCCACGATCAGAACGGGAGCGTTGCTCGTGGCGGCCTCAAAGCGCGCGCGCGTGAGGATTAGGGACGCGGCGAGCTGGCGCTGCGCGTCGGACTGGTCGTCCATGTGCGTGTTGAGGAGTGTGAATGCAGTATTTGGCGCATTTCGCAGGCGCAGGTGCGTAACGGTACAGATTCGGAAGGAACCGGCGCCGGGGAACTTGGAGACGTCGAAGGGGGTGTTTCTGCAAGATACGAAACAGTTAGTTATCTTGGAAGACAAAGGAGAAGAAAAGAAAGGAGGGGGGAAGAAATAAATAAATAATGCAACTGTGACGTACGATGTCCAGAAGGTGTCGTTTGAGATGAGGGTTATTTCGGATCTTTGAGAGGGTGGATCAATAGGATCTATATAATGATGTAGTGACTGTATTTTAAACGCACTTTTTGTAGAATATGGGGCTGAACTCTCCTGCCGCGACACCATCGTCGCGGCCCACGCCGACCTATATTTATGTTTTTGGATGGGTCCTACAATTCCCATTCGCTCTTGGCTCACGCACCCAGTCCCAGTCGCTCCCCAGAAGCTCCGCAAGGTCTTTCACCTGTCGAACCAACGCCTCCTGGAAGCCTTTATTGATTATAGTATCAATATATGATTGAAAATGAAAAGGGGGGAAATGGACGCACCGGCCAATACTATCCCTTCGCTGAGCAGGTGCTGCGCGACGTGCAGGCGGCGGGTGCTCCAAGGCTGCTCGGCCGTCAGCGCAAGGTACGCGGGTTGCACGAGGGGGTCGGGAAGCGCGGCGAGGGATTGTTGTACGGTGATGTTGTTTGGCTGGGAGTCGAACCGCAGGTTGTATGTTACGAGGCGGAGCGCCCCTGCGTGGAGTGTCAGAAGCGAGAGGCAGAGGGAGACCGCGAAGAGCATGGCGGTGACACTGAGGGTGAAGATGCGCGCAGGCGCGAATGCCAGAAGAAGAAGCGCATTTATACAGAGTCGGCCGAGCGGAAGAACGTGGCCGTCTGGCCGCGCCGAAGCTTGATAGAAGACGTTTTTGAACGTGCGTTTGAAAAGGCTTGAAGCGGTAGTTGTGCAGCATCTCATTGTAGAACGAGAGCACGACAATCCCAGTTGTGATCATCCAAAAACTGCACTATGGGGTGATAGAAAGAGAGGGGAAGCAGACGCAAAACCGGCAAAACCGAGCAACGATAGTATGTAGGTGAGATCCAGAAGAAGGCTTCAGTCCATGTGTTGCATGTCAGCTGTTCGAAGAGCTTCCGGAAGGATTCCTGAGAGAAACCGCAGATATATTTAGGGAGAAACTTTGCGGTGAACGACATCCCCCAGCATAAACACACCGCGTACCTTCATCGATATCGTCCTCTGTCGCACCGATACATCTATTCCTATCTCCATCAATCTGCCAGTGAAAAAAAAAAAGCATCGCGCCCAGAGAAAACTCGAGCCATGCAGATAGGAGCGTACCCGGTTCGTCGTCGGACTTGGCAGAGGACCCACAATTATATTATCTCGCGCCAGTGGGGCCTGGATCGATTCCGTTGGGGCGGAACTCGATATCTGGACTGTAGCCCTGGGAGCGAGCGGTATAAGAATCGCCATTGGAGCTCAAGTGCGATAGCGTAGGTGCCTGGGAGAGTTAGAGGGAAGCAAACAACGCCGGAGGAGGCAGCAGCTTGAGTTAGATGCTCGGAGTTTGAAATGCGATCAACGCGTGACGCATGGGGGCACAGCCTCATCGAGGCTTTTGCTTCTGCCCATTTTAAGTGGACAGCGTCGCAAGCAGGAATCCGGCTGCAGACATCTCCTGCATCTATCCAGGCGATCCTATGGAGCTCGGCGGGGTCACCCTCCCTCCGGAGCTGGAGCGTGCAGTGTTTGAGACTGCTGCACTTCTCGACCACAAAAACATACCCACATTGATGCTAGTAGCCCAAAGATTGAGTACATACAACTTTAGTAGCATAGGCATTCGTGAATGCCTATTGATGGCTCGAATGCCTATGGCCAAATTGAATGCCTATGAATCAGTCAAGGCAGTTACGCGAGTCCTCGGCAAGACGATGACACATTTGTTATGTGACTAGATCACACATCGAGCGTATTTTCCCCCCGTCCCCTCTCTTCTCCTCCACCACCAATATGGAAAAGAAGAACTTTGTGCTCGCTAGCCTGCTTCAGGCAATCCAGGCGGATATCGACGACGAGAAGCAATGGATTGGTGTGTTGCCAGACTTCATCACACCCACAGTCCGCGGACCCTGACGTTTTTTAGACGTTTTTGGCAGGCCGTCCTTCTCAATTGGCTCAAAACCCCCGTCAACTGGGAAACATTCACTGACTATCTAGTCTCCAAGAGCGAAAACATAGATATACCTTCCCTGCCACCCACGTCGCATCGATTGTTATTTTTAGGATGTCGCCGAGCGCGTTGAACTTGCCGTCGCGGACCCCCTCCCCGATTCGGCCACCATCTTGCCCGCTCGTCGCAATCAGTCACCATCCGTCTGTAGGAGCGAAAAACGGCGAAAACACATAGCTATGCCTTCCCTTTCGGCCACGTCGCGTCAATTATTTTTATTTTCAGTATGGCGAGCACACCGAACGCCCATCGCGTCGCGGATCACCGCCATCTTGACCGCGCGCCGCAATTGGTTACCATTCATTGAAGCCGTCAAAGACGAGAAGGGTATGTGGTGATTGTTGAGCAGCTATGAATAAGTACGATACAGCCATTTGCGTATCGTATTCGTAATTGGCCAGCCGTCAGGTCGCACGGTTCGGAAACGGGAAGAAGAACATTCGTAGTACTTACGCTTATTTTTTACCTACAAAATCATTTTTTACCCCGTACTTGTTTGAACCTCCTCGTCATGCTACATCTATAATAGTTTCACAAACCAAAACTTGTTTTGAAAGCTTTGTGTCTTTCCGTGGTCAACTTTGTCCGATGAAAAGTCATTATGTAATCCCCGGCAAACTCCGATCGATCCTCTCGCGCGAAGCGCGGTCCGAGCGTAAACTGTGGAGTTTGTGCCTCGCCGCTTGCCGGCCATCCCACCCTCCTCCTCATGCTACATCTATAATAGTTTGAATGTTGGCTGCAGCACAGTTGAGTTCCAATGCAGTTCTGTCTTGGGCGTCTCCGGTTGAGGTGATGCCATCACGGAGATTGCCTACTTCAGCGAAATTGAAGGAGGGGACGCAGATATGGTTTAACTGATGCAATAGGCATTCAGCTGATACAATAGGCATTCAACTGATGTAATAGGCATTCAGATTTTGGGATAGGCATTCGGGCCATCAATAGGCATCGCTGAATGCCTATGCTACTAAAGTTGTCGTGCCTCCCAAAGATTTCATACGTGGTAATGAAAAATTAAGCGCATTATTTCCTCTAATCGCTGATGTCTCTCAGGCTGCAGCCGATCGTGTATCGCGTTCTCGTATATGACGTGGGCGGAAGTCTTCATCGCATGCCGCCGATCCCCGACGAACTACTTCCAGAGCGGGCCGTACTTCTTCGAAAGCATGCCCGACATCTCTTGATCCACACCTCGCAAGATGCCCATAAAATACTCGCCGTCTGCACTGCAGTTCAATCTTTCACAAGTTACAATCCGATGGACCCGTCAATGTTCATACCCTACCTCGACCGCATACGCTCCTTGCTATTGGGCCTCTACACCGAGGATCTATTCGATAGCCTTCCGGACTTTTCGCACTCCCTGTTTTCCAGCGTCACGCATTTGGAGCTTATGGATGACGATATCTCGCGCTACAACGACGAATGCTGGAAGAGTCTTGCTTCGCTCCCGTGCCTGACACATCTCGCGTTCAATTATTACTCCTCCGTCCCCACGCGCTCGCTACATATGCTCCTCGAGGAGTGTAAGAGTCTACAGGTGCTGATCTTGATAGTGGAGTACGATAATTTTTTTGATGATATTGATAACCCTGTGTCGGCGTACCCGACGCGTGACGTGCGATTCGTCGTCGCTGCATATGGTGATGATTATCTCGAAGATTGGATCCGCGGGGCGTGGGGGCAGGCGGATGTTTGGGTCCGCGCGGACAACTGAAACGGCGAGGAAAGGTTCCCAGTGAGTCTCCCTCGTGCCAAATGGCGAGTATCCTCCTGACTGGCACTACAGGAGACGTGTATTTCATTGCAAAGGGTAATTTTGCCGATGTCGAGTTGTAGTAGCACTCGATGCCTGGTAAGATGTGCCGCAATCAATGTCCATTCATTGCATTGTAGTTTGGTCAAAGTTTGGTTCGTCCGCAACTTTGTCCCCGAAAAGCCACAGAACTGGTGCAAATCCCTCCCGCCTTTTTTTATATTCAGCACAATACCATGATCAGTCTATAACCAGTCAGGCAAGTTGTCCTGATTTGACACTCGGAGAGCCTCCGTAGCCAGTAGTAGTGTCATTGAGCATAATCCACGAGAGAAGTTGAAACCAGTCGAATCTTAATAGGGCTTGGATATAGCGAAAAGGCACGTTTTCACACATAATTTTTTGTCAAAACGGCAATGATTATTCTCTGTATCGAAGCCTCAGCATCTACTGCAGGGTACGCCGCCTATATACGACAGATTCCCAGATAAATGCCGCCTTTTTTATATTCTGCGCCATACCATGATCGGTGTCCTGATTTGACACTCGGGGAGCCTCCGATGTCAACATTGGTGGCCTTGGGCATACTCCACGAGAGAAGTTGAAATCAGGATTTAGAGACCAAGCCCTAGATCTCGAATCTTACGGTTGGAGACAAATTTAATTCTTTGACAGTATATCGCCCATATCGTACTGACGTGGAGGTCCTCCGCAGAACAAGCGCGACCGGCATACAAGACGGTCTAATTTATTGATAGTACTGGGCGCAACATCGACGTCCTAGCCGATTTGAATGTCAGTTGGCTAGCGCGCAGCCCTGAAGAGTACCCTCAAAATCTCAGTCGGCCGACAGATCTTTCCTCCTCGCGTGCCAACACTGAGTATGAATCGTTAACATTATCAACGATCTATTCTCACTCTCGAGCTGGGAGAAACTGGCATCATCTACAGAGATTTTTTTTAGTATGCACTAGAGAGCCTTGTATCCTGCTACACCACGCTACTCTCGTGCGCACCGGCTGATGAACCAGCGATTATTTATTTTCTGCAGCATTGACCGCCGTCAACTCGACCCAAGTTGGACGTTGCATCAATTCGTTCCACCATCTTCCAACCCAGCGTCAGCTAAAACAATTTCTGGGAAGGAAAGGACACGTACCTCGCAACATTAGGCCCACTGCTTGTCATCACATCCACCCCCTTGTCCGCAAAATAGGGTGCGTAGTAGAGGTGGAACAGGTCCGCCAGCGTCAGCTCCTATCCAGCAGGTAGAAAGTCAGCAGCAGCTACGTGGGGTGCGGAACATCAATCACATTCCCCCCGAGGAATTTCTGTTTCCCAAGAATGACGTCGTAGACTGCGAGTTTCTCAACCAGCGCGGACACGGCGTCTTTGAGGAGGTCTGGCTTGGCCTCGGCCCTGTTATACGAGTGTGCAGTTAGTGTTCCGCGGACTGAAGTTAGGGACGGATTCAACGCACTCTCCGTTGAAATACATCATAAGTGCCTTCATCACCTGCGGGAGGAAGTTCGCAAACTCCCACGAGGCTGCCTGCTCAAAGAGCGCCTTCCCTTTCAGGTCGGTTGGGATGAGAGGCGTCCCCTGGTTTGCGTACTTCTCCGCGATGTAGCGGCAGATCGCGCGCGTTTCGCACAGAATGAACCCGTCGTCGTCCTGGCTCGAGCATTAAGTTGTTTTGTTCCGAAGCACGCACGAACGACGAGCAAGCGGGACGTACGATCACAGGAACTTGGCCAAACGGATGCATGGCGAGAAACTCGGGGGTTTTGTGCTGACGGTTCGCCATATCGACCAGGATTCGTTCATAGGGCACTTTCTTTTCTGCCAGGACCAGGTCGACCAGCCCCTGCCGTTTTCCCGCGTAGAGTTTAAGCACCATAGTGGATTTACGAGTTGGTCAGGAAGGGACGAGGCGTTGCACTTTTACAGCGTTACTGGGCGACGTGCCTATTTATGTGATTGGCTATCTGTCAAACGCCTGGAGGACTTACAAATGAGATTAGAAATCGTTTCCCGAGAAAGTCGGGATCCATCAGCGCTGGAGGGTGTGTGCCGAATTTCTCATCTAGCCGCACAAGTTTGAAATTCAGCGCGTTGATTATCGGCCTTGAATCATACGGTGAGGGGAACGTGTGCCAGGCGCATGAGAGCTCAAAAGACTTGGGGCGCAAATGACCTGGACATCGAATTGGCAAGTCGCGTTTGATGGATGATTCTATTGAGAAACCCGGTTTCTCGGAGAAACCCTCCGTATTAGGGAGATCATCGGGTTTGCCATATCCGATGAGCATCGCCAAAAGGAGTATGTCCATGAACTTCCTGAGAAAATCATTAATAACACACTGCGGGTGGCGGAACAAGGCGTACGTATAGGCTTCGCGGATGGGGTTCAACATCTGGTTGCGCAGGACGGAGGGAGAGACAGGGCGATGCTACAGTCAAAGTAGCGATGCACACTCCGCGGGGTGGCATACGTGCACGGCATCGTCGAGAGCGGCGAGTCTGATCATGTCAGTTATAAGTAGGCGAGCTGGAGAACGGCAGGTTTTTATTTTTATTTTTATTTTTATTTTTAGTGGTACGAAATACTCACGGGGTTGGGGTTAATGGGGTTGGTCTGTGAGCTTGCGTTAGCATGGTTTTTTCGTGCGAGGAAATACGCACAGGATTAGAGGGGTTGCTCTATAAAACGCGTTAGATATTGAGAAGCCGACTGAACAGAGGTGAAAATACGCACGGGATTGGTCGGGTTTGTCTGTAGGATCGCGTTAGTCATGTGTATTTCGGCGCCAGAGAAGCAATATACGCACGGGATTGGTCGGGTTCGTCTGTAGGATCGCGTTAGTCATGTGTATTTCGGCGCCAAAGAAGCAATATACGCGCGGGATTGCCAGGATACCTCCACGCAGTCGGCGACGGGCTTGGAGATGCCTGCGCGCGCTCGGCAGCCTGTGTCCGTTCGGTTGGAGATACTGCGCGGGGTGCCCTCGCCGGGGCGGGTTCTGGATGCGCGCGGTGCGATGCATACGCGCCGGCGCGGGTGTGCGCGCACATCCGCGACTGCACCGCAAGCACTAGCCGATACGACACGCGCGGAGAACGCCCACGAGTCCGCGCGCGCGCCCAAGCCCACCGACCGCGCGTGTCTTCGAGCGCATATCGTGCACGAGGGATGCGTGCGCTCGCCGGCATTAGTGTGGCGCGCGCTCGGCGGCGTCCGTGCGCAGGTCCAGGCGCGCAGCGCACTGGGGTGTGCCTGGGCTGGGGGATACGTCTGCGCGCCCCTGGGTGCTCGAGATCGCGCGGTGGGCCTGCGGGGTTGTGGCGCGTCGTCTAGTGCGGGGGGGGGGGGGAGATGTGCGTGGTAGATAGACGTTACGCCCGCGATCTTGAAGCGCAGGCGGGGGGCCACGGCACGCGCGGCCACAGCACAGCGCGCTAGCGAAGAACGGCGGCACATCATACATGTATGTAGCAAACGACACGCGTGCGTCGGCGGCGATGTGCGCTTTCGGGCCGACGGGTCATTTAGGGTTCAGACACAGCGCGTTGGCACGGGAGGGGCGGGCGGGCATCGGCGGCACACGACAACGCCAGTGCACTGTCGGGAACAGCGCCTTAGCGGGTGGGCGCGGAGGGAGGGGCGGACAGGGTGGCGCCGTTGGGTTGGTGAGCGCGGTCGGGCACAGCGCGTTGATCGCACAGCGCGTTAGCCACATACGTTGTCGGTGGCGGACGACTAGGCGGGGCGGGAGAGAGGAGAAGTGGCGGTCGGCCCTTGTTGCCGATGCCACGTGCGATCGGATGTCGGGCGTTCCAAGAACCCATTTTTGGCTGCAGTGCTACAATTGCGCAAATTATCAGGGGCGCTGAGCGGCTAGTTTCTCTGGATATCCAGCCGCCCTACATCCCAACCAATTCAAAATTGAAACAAAGGCTCATTCACAAGAACAAACAGGAAGTTTAAACTAGCCCGCCAGTCTATTCATATTGTCGGTTCCTAGGAACATCTTTCCATTTTGCTGCGTGATAGCTATCTAAGCTATTAATTAATAGTAATCCCCGAGGATAGTCAAGGTCCAAAGAATATTAACAGCAAAAAGAAAAGAAACATCCCGATTGCACTAGATTTCTAGAAGAGCATAATGGATCCATCCATACAAGCTAAAGCGCTATATCACGCAAGAACACGTATAGAATCACTCTGCCTCAAGATTTTCGCTAGAATTGTCCAGATTTCTTTGCAGTTAGGTGTCCGAAGTAACCGAGATCAGTCAATGGCAGCTGTAAGTATTGAAGTTCGCTCGAGACGGCAAACAATTGTATTCACCCCCCCCCCCCTAAAATTGTATATTTTTACTCGGTTAATGGAATTCCGGGAGGAGTATCGACGGAACACAAACTGCTACATTCTAAACGAACCGTCCCATTGGCAGAAGCCTCATGTACAGCGTCTAATATTATAATCATCCGCCCGCATCTCGGTAATTGGATGTGTGGTCAATAGACTATGAATAGACACGCCAGATGCGTGACGGTCGCACACATATTTGTAGCTGCTGAATGAAGGGAGAACTTCGGACTCGGAAAACGTCAAAGATTGGACAGGTGAACTGTTCCTGGAGGAGAAAAAGAAGGAGTCCGCGCCATCCTCGTCACTTAGTTACTTCGCTTAGCGTTGTGGAAGTTCGTGAGTTTGATGGTATTCCCTGAAAGTTCGTGAGTTCGGCTAGATTTACTACAACTTCGTCACTTCCTCTGCACACCGTGAAAGGTCATCACTTGACTTTAACCACATGACCGCGTTCAGTTGTCGAGGCTGCCGGACCCGTGCCGTGGGCCATTTGCGTGCCTTGACCACGGCACGACTGCGGCAAGGGGTCCTTTGGCGATCAGAGCTTTCACCTGGCTTTCACGGGCCCAGTGCAATTGGAAAGAAAGAACATGGTGAAGATGAAATCTTTGGGGGGAAATGACACAACAATGATATTGGCTTGGAGGACAGTATCTATACAGCTCTGTTCACATTAAGAGAGGGTTTCAAGGGTCAAATGATGGAGAGATATTCTGTGCCGTGCTTTGAACTGCCTGTATTCGCTTAAAGCCTTCAGGCCATCTACGGGAAGTGAATAGACTTGCATTATTTTTATTCAGCATCGTGTTGGGTTCATGGGTGAAATGCTGCACCCGCCATATCAAACTTCAGCTCGATTGGGCAGCTAACTTGTTCGCGTTCTTGTGCGACCATAACTCCAAATTAGACTGCTTCTGAATAATTTCGAGCTGATTTCCGTGTTCCCCATCCCCTCTAGGTGTTTTGGAGCCCACCTGAATCATTTCCAAGTAAATAAAATCCTGCACTCTGCCGTATCACATTTGTCGGGTTGCTAATTTCACTGAACCGATTTATGGGCAGGAACGACTCGGAGATAGGTATTTGATAGTGATTCCCCGAGTTATTTGGTCAGCTAACTTTGCTTCGGTGTGTTGAAGTGGTTCTACAGCGGTTCAAATCGCGAGCTCGGCCATTGAGATGCAGTGGAGTCCAGGGACTTAGTCTACGTATTGCCTTGTATGCTTAGATACTTCCTGGGCCCGGCGTTCCGGAATGGGGCCGGCCGTGTAATCCTACCTACCTACATACATACATAGATATAGAGGAAGAGAGGAGTGAGTAACGTGACGAGCTTTCGCCAGAATTTAATTGAAGTGACGAGCTTTCCCAGAAATCAGCTGAAATGATGAACTTTCACGCTTTTACATCAAACTCACGAATTTTCTCATTCCTAAGCGAAGTAACTAAGTGACGAGGATGGGTACGACCCAAAAAGAAGGTGCGGTAGCATACGGGGAAATATTTTCTTCGCCCGGAGCAGGATGAATGAAGTCGGAGAGATGTGTTTGCATTGGAATTAGATTCGCCTGGTCGCATGTTCAACTTGAACTCACCGAGAGTTTATTTTATCGTGAGACTATGGAACGATTGAAGCGACTGTATTGCCCGTCCGGCGACATTCTTCAAGTTGCGAGGCAATGTCAAAGTTAAAACTACATATCCAAGGCGAAGGACTGAACAACATGCGCAAGGATTTCAAGTTGTACATGGCGAATGTTGTATCTGCTCACATCGGCTGTTGTGTTCGAATATATTCGCAGAGAGAAAAGAGCCGCAAGGCCAGAGGTAGGACTAATACTTCAATTGACATACCTAAGTATAGTGGAAAATACCTACAGTCCACAGACAACACCCCAATAAGCCAGATAGATGATCCACACGGCACTGACACTGCAGCCACTGGCGGAAGGCTTAATTCAATCCAAATTCAAGCTGAGAAGAATTAGCAGACGGATGCAGCGCACCTAAATCATCTCGCCTGGATCTGCCACGGGTAGAGATGCATGCGTCAATGAACATTGGTATGGAGGGAAATGTAAGAAAGGGGCGGAAAAGCGACAAGTGGAAAGGAAGAATCATGAGGATAAATTCGAAACGAAACGGATATGTAAAACGAGAGTGGGAATTAAATAAGGTCGCGAAATGTGAAGGAAAACGCACCCGAGGTCTGAATAGCAGCGCCTGCAGCTTCCGCAAGGTGTCGTCGTCGTCCTGCCTACCCGCATTTAACGCAATGTGGTGCTAGCACAGTGTGTTTGTTACTACAGGGCGCGCGAACAAAGGCTAAGACACACTTTTTTCTAGTAAAACTCAATCTCCGAGTCCAAGGTGTCGAAGTACGGGGTGAGCCCAGACGGCGGTGGATATAGGTGTCGCAAGAGCAGCGCGGGCGACACGGAGGCGGGTGGGTCTTGGAGAGTGAGAGCGCCCATGCGTCGTGAGACCGTGGCGTCCAAGAAACTCTTTAGTCATAGCAAATATTCCGGATTGTCCCTTTGCTCTCGCTAACGCCACAAAAAACATCGAAAGAAGTCCGAGAACACGCACTGCATCTCGCACTTTACAAGCTCCTGCACCAGAATAACTTTATGTCCTTGAATATAGTCCTGTTGCCATCACGGGGTTCCGATTGGAGTGCGGCCTTATGACATAATCATCGGACTTTGAAATCTCGTCGCGTCGGTTTCGCGACGCAGACTTCGTAAAATGCGATTCTTTTGGATAATTGAGGCTTCCAGATATGTATTACACATTTAGTCCCCTCAGATTTTGATAATCCTCCCAACAAGTGCTGAAAACATTGAGCCCACGGAAACCGCCGAAAGCTGATGGCATCAGCTGATGTCTCCCACAAGTGCGTCGCAAAGCTTCAGATGTATGTAGCGAGTTCAGAAAAATATCATAGATGCATAGAACACATTGAACTACTCACCAGGCTCTCTGGACAAGTTTTTAGGGTTTAATCATCGGAAAGAGGGTACAGCGCGCGTTTCTATCGACATTTCAAACTCCGAAGATTATGTAACAAGGCTGCACTCCAATCAGACCCCCGCGATCACTAACAGACTTCAACAAAACGAGGCACGAGTTGATACCTTGTTGAAGCGTCTGTCTAGGAGAGACTACCTTGAATACAGTCTGCATGATGGTGTAGTTAGCAAGATATTCAGACTCTTCTTTTGTGTTTATCTTGACGCACGCCATGATAATATCGCTGCACACGCTGTCGAGGGTCTGCATGCATACCAATGTGTGCCTTGAGGGACACCCTTAGAGTGTCTCTGGTCGTCGCACAACTTTAAACTTTGGGCGGAATCAAGTCCAGATTATAGTCAATGCAGAGAGCCGATTCCCGGCTGGATGTCGGTACATGCTAGTGCCGTGGTGACAGATGGAATTTCGATTTCGCTTCGCGTCCGCGCCTAACGGCCTCAGAATGCTGAAAGCCTCACACGCCGCCCAAACGTCTCTTCAGTCCTAATCTCGGTTCCAGATGTTCGGCGGTGTCGGACCGATCGATGATCCGAGGAAGAAATTGATGAAAAAGAGATCAGGCCCCGGTTCGCGTTGGTAGAACAAAAGAATGGTCACCTATTGCAGAAGCCGTAAGTGAAGAAGAAATCGAACAGACACACGTTATTATGGTACGAGAGCCGAAGATGTGTCCGCATGTCCTTAATGTGGCATTCCGAATCCAACTTCAAACCTATTCCGTTGTCAGCGCAGGCTCAACGACGTTCTTCTTTGCACTGAAGCATACCATGCTGTTGGCACTTCACCTGAGCTAACATTTCATGCGTCTCAAAGCTGCTAGCTGCTGCCGCTGTTAGGGTGCCCAAGTGTATTAACAGACAAGCTCGACGCCTATTGAACTGTATTTAACCTGAGGAGAAGGGAGTATCAGAATATCGATCGTACGCAAAACGAGCCCCTCGAACAACATTGATACCATGAAGTTTTCCCTCACCCTTGGTTTTGCGACATCGGCGTCGTTGTTGGCGTTGTCTTCCCCCTCTGCTGCAGCGACAGTCAAGGTAGGCATTCTGTGGAACTGTACAACTCGCCTTCTAAACAGCCAATAGGCTCCCTCCCCCCAGACTTGTGGGGACCGCAGCCATGCGGTCCCCTTTTACTTCTCGGAACTCCCGGGACAGGCCGTCTATTACACGACCTTGACCAGCGACGTGGAGCTCCTGGTCACCCCATTGGGCTACACCTTCCGCGGCGTTGCCGCCCTGGTATTCACTACCCAGGAACCTTCCACTGTCCCGTTCTACCACGTCCGGAACATCCAGGCCGTCGACAATTTGTATACAACATCCGTGATAGAACGCGATACTGCGGTGGAGAATGGGGATATTGACGGGCCCATCGCGGCATACATATACCCGTCACAGATCTGCGGAAGCGTGCCATTCTATCGCCTCTACAGCAATGCCGCCACCGAACACTATTATACAATCAACGCGACGGACCAAGCTGCCAGGGTGGCCAGTGGTGTGTGGGCAGACGAGGGGATTGCGGGATATGTGTTGGATCTTAATCTGTGTGCTTGAAGCAGGTTGTAGCTCAGGACGGAATGGCTGCGATAGGATGAGGTTGCTATGGGAAGAGGAAACGGCGCCTTCCCAGAATTCCGATAGTCGATACCGTACTTGATAGCTTTCCCCTGCAGAAACTCATTTGTTTCTGTACTTTGAAAGTGGCAAGCTCTGTGCACCTCCTGCTGTGGCTGAATGTCAACCTTCCCCACCGCAACACTAACAGAATTTTGGTGTACCCAATCAACTCCGTAGGCTAATCAATGTCTGCTCAAGCACTAACAAACGCGTCCAAGCTTGGAGAGTGAAGATAAAATGTTGATTCATAATTGACCTAAAGCTAATTGAAAATCGCTGCGGAACCGGCAAACCCAACAAGATGTTTATTTGGAATGGTCCTTGTAGCTGATTGACATCTGCTGCAGCATAAGCCAGCACGTTGAAGAAGCAAAGAATAGTCCAAGCGGGGACCAAAGGCCAGATCGGTTGTACCTGGTCCTATAGTAACAATGAGTAAAACAAGAAAGTTTGACTCAGCTGTGAAGACTCGGGTCTAGGCACCGCCGCCGCGGCATTGCTCGACTTTGGTGGGGTTGAGCTGAAGGAGGTCGTTGAGCCCAGGCGAGGAGCTCTGTGGGAGATTGTCCGGACATGGAAAGGGCTGGGTGAAAGTGCTGCGACTGCCGCGGCACTGACGCATGTTGACGCGGCACTGCCGCGGCATGAGGGGTTAGTGCCCCGCCGCGTTTATTTCCCTCCAAAGACTGTCTGTCGCCCAAAATCAAGTTGGGGCAAGCTTTAATACTCTAAATACATCGTCTGGGAGGTGGGGGCCCCCTTTATGTAGCCCAGGCTGGCACAGCCCAAACAATCCCAGTTTTGGACTGAATATGGACTAACCTCTGTTTATCTAGTATGTTGCTCGCCAGTAAATGGTGAATTTGATACATTAAACTTGAATAACTCCTTAAATCGTGAAATGGACCGAAAGAGGTTCAGGAAGACCTCAAGACTGCGATTGGCAGGTGAAAGTATGTATGCACTGATGTCGACACCTTGTAGACAGCCACCAAGTGAGTTTACTTTCTGTTGATTCTTGATTTCCTCCACACTGCCGCCTCAATAACCCCATTTCCAGTGTCATGGGTGACCAACGTACTTGGGCGAGGTTTCGGATTCAGTTTCAAGCGCTGAAGTGTTGGAATTCCCGGTTAGTTCAAGTTCACGCAAAAATCTTACTAAATGTGCCACCGCAGTTTCGCACTTCAGCAGGTTGCACGGATCCAACTTATATGGCAATATTAATGGACTCCGGGGCGTGGGGATCACTTCAAGACATTTGACTCGCAGGTCACATTACGAATGACTTCCTGGGCCACTCGGGCTGGATGAATTTAATCATATCAAAGAGTCCAAACTCTCGCTTGTCACTGGCAGTCCCTGTGGTAAAACGATGCGCGTGGTGTCAAATCAATTTAACCGTACTCGACGTCGACCACTTATTCCAGTGTTGGTTATTAGAATCAAGTCAAAATCCCAGCCTGATGTGACGGATCTGATTGCGAAGGATTATCAATGAGGACGCAACGGCTTGCCCGAGATACCCGGGCTATAGTTGAATCCAAGAATTCAAGCCTGACTTGCACTTGACGACCCGGAACATGAATCACGTACTAAGAACTTCCACCACATTTTTTGTGGGCAATCTGTTTTGAAAATTGGGATAGCAAGAATTTAACGTCCAGTAAATATGCTTCACTGTTGAGTGCCTACTTTTTTGGGCATCGGATGGCAGATAGTACCACCGGTCTTGGCTTGGATTAAGGTCAGTGGAGTTCCACGTCAAAAACCCTCAGGCTCGCCGTTATACAGGCACTGACGCCTCCTGCCGCGACCTGCGTCCCGCATTGAAATGCGCGCGCAAGGAAAATAATTAGACACTTACAGCTGGAATACTCTAGCGCCGTCAGAGATTCAGCTTGAAACCGAACAATGGCTTTTTTCATTTCTTGGCTGCTTCGCGGAGCCCCAACAGTGCATACAACCACCCTGGCACACCATAGTTTCCGGCGGACACTGAACGAACGTGTGCATGCTAAAATTTGGACACGCTTAACTGACACGCAATACCACCGTGAAGCGGAAGCCACAGCATGGGAAATCGATACCTGAGAAACCCGAGACGTTATTTAACACAAAAGGAGGAGGATCAAAACATACCTTACCGAGATCTGAGTGGGTTGGCAAGTGCAGAATCAAGAAAAGTCAAGGAGTTGGGAATGCTGGGGCCGATGCAAGGTCTTAAATCAAAACTTGTTCAAGGGTGATCAGCTCCAAATTAGCGACTTTCACCTCAAGTGTGCTTGGGGTAAGTGTTTGCAGAAGAATTCTGCAATGCTCCGGCATTTTCCTCGTATCTGAGCCCCGCTCCGCCTCAAGCAGAACGGCACAGACTCTTTCTGAACATAAGAAATGCATGGGCAATTCTATTGGTGATCAACTTCACATGCGAACCTACACCAAGCTGAAAATGAGGTCAATTCAAATTTTGGGATGAGGTTAATGTCAGAAAGACCGAGGGATCCGGACTACGAGTGAGGCGGTGGAAAGGTTCACTGATGCAGCATCGCCGTACAGTCTACTTCGAAGTAAAGGCAATGGCAAGTTTCGAATGAGAACTCCCCTAATGCGGCTCCAGCGTCATGCCTGAGAAGCCTGCCAGGCATATCATACTGATGTGGAGTGCTGCGGCAAAGCCCCGCAGTGACGCGGCTGAGCATCTGAGGGAGTGGGAACGGTGGTGGTGGGCGGCGGTGTCAAACGCGAGGGACAGGTGGCGTCGCCGTTGGGTTGGTGAGCGCCCATGGGCACAGCGCGCTAACCGCACACAGCGGATAAAGCAAGCGCGGATTAGAGCCAGCACAACGCGCTCCGGGGCACGTCGGTGCGCGCACGAGCAAAGCACAGTGGTTAGCGCGCGCGGGAGACGTCGACAAGCGCGTACGGAGGGAGTATTTGCGGGGGTCTGCGGCACGGAGGGCGTAGGTGGCGGGCGCGTTGTCGGGGGCGGGCGTCGTCGAGACACGCGCGTGGGGGGCCTCGTCTGGGTGCTGCGAGTCGCGCGCGCTGGCGGGCGGGAGGGGGGTTGGCATGGACACGTCGCAGACAAAGCATTTGGGGGTCGGTTACTCCAGAGAGCAAAGGAGGACGAGAAAAGACAAGTGGGCCGTGGCGGTCGGCCCTTGTTGCCGATGCCACGTGCGATCGGATGTCGGACCGCCCTTCGGGTTCCAAGAACCCATTTTTGGCTGAGCCCATATCGGGGGCGCTGAGCTGCTGGTTTCTCTGGATATCCAGCCGCCCTACATCCCAGTGACTTCACAATCGGAAACAAGGCTCATTCACAAGAACAAACAGGAAGCTCGTATGGTTCCCGTCTATTCATATTGTTGGTTCCTAGGAATTTGTTTCACTGCGTTCAGCCGGTCCTTAGACCGGCGAGTTGTCCATGTCGTGCGAGAAAGGTCTAGATCAGTTGATCCGATGTCTATGTGTGTGTATTTACCTAGACCCAACGGGTCTAGGCCGGCTACCCCCGCCGCCTGCCGAGGCGGTGCGAGAGTGATCTATGTCGTGTATGCCTACAATGCGCAGGTGCGCCTATGCATCTAGGCACACTCCAGCCTATGCCAGGTAGGTTCAGGTCAGTCCCCAAGGTGGGATCAATGAATTCGTGAGGCTTCTGGTCGACCTGCGCATGTATTATTAATTCTCTGTTACCATCTGTCCATTAAGCTTTCCAGGAATGCCCGCTGGCCACTCCTCTCCCTCGTCCCGCTGTCTTTCATTCTCTTTGCACGCCTCAGAGCAGGTTCCCAATGTACCCCACTCTTCGGGTTCGCATAGGCATTGCGGTGTCTAGCGATGCCTAGCGGTTGTGCGCCTTTGTGTGCCCACCTAGGCAACCGGTGTCTAAGCCGGCTAGGCACAGGCGAGCGCCTAGCTCTGGCTATCAAGGCCTAGCCCTCTAGGCGCCTTTCGGGTTTAAGACGGGGCTGAACGCAGTGTTTCCATTTTACTGCGTGATAGCTATCTAATCCATTAATTAAATTTCTCGTCGAGGATAGTCAAGGTCCAAAGAATACTAACAGAAAAAAGAAAAGAAGCATCCCGATTCCACTAGATTTCTCGAAGAGCATAATGGATCCATACAAGCTAAAGCGCTATATCACGCAAGAACACGTATAAAATCACTCTGCCTCAAGATTGTCGCTAGAATTGACCTGATTTCGTTGCAATTATGTGTCCGAGGTAACCGAGATCAGTCAATGACAGCTGCAAGTATTGAAGCTTGAAGTTTGCTCGAGACGGCAAACAATTGTATTCACCTCCCTGTAAAATTGCATATTTTCGTTGGGTTAATGGAGTTCCAGGAGGAGTATCGACGGAACACCAACTGTTACATTCTAAACGAACCGTCCCATTGGCAGAAGCCTCATGTACAGCGTCTAATATTATAATTAAATCATCCACCCGCATCTCAGTAATTGGATTTATGATAAATATATTATGAATGGACGCGCCAGATGCGTGAAGTTCGCACACATATTTATAGCTGCTGACTTAAGGGCGGATTTCAGACTCGGAGGAGGGGCCGGGTTGACACCGTACCTCGAACGTGATTTACACAAAGGATATTGTGTCGTTTAAAATTGAAATAAGTACCTTGGTCCATGCCTGCTAATGCTATGCGAGATGTGCCTGCGGTTTACTCCGGCACTGAGCATAATTAATTTTATATCATGCAAATAGTACGTGATTGGCAAATGTGTAAGTAATTAGAATTCGGGAAGTAGCGACGCAAATTCTCTCAAGTAGCAACCGAAGGGGCCAATCATTTCTCTGTGAATTCAACACCAGTTGAAGGTTACCTCCGGTGGGACTGTTTAACACCGGACGCATGGACATCAAATATTGGGCCCAGCCTGTCTAGATCTGGAACGGATCATTGGGAACACAGGAATATTTTGGCGTGATTCGTCTTCAAGTTAGTGGATTCGCCTCGCAGGTGTAGATGCAACAATTCATTCATTTATTCACCCAGTCAATGGGCTTACTCAGGATACATCCCCTGATTCTATCAATCCAAGCTCAACTTTGTTTCGGATCATTATGGCCGATTTATCCATCTCGCGGACCGGTGCCGGGAGGCGTATCGACGGAACATTAATTACTAGATTCAAATTATGAAACAAACCGTCCCAGTGGAAGCCTCACTTACGGTGTCTGATATCCATAGAGTGCTCTAATTCAATAACGCAACTGCATGCCACCCGCGAGTGGATTTGGGATGAATAGGTGCGCCGGCTTTAGTCAGACCTGGGTACATGAATATCTGATGCGCGAATGTCGCCCACACGACAATCCTCCCTGTGGTTTAAATTGAAATAAGTATCTAGGCCCATGCATTCCAATGATGTAATGTGCCCGCGCTCCGCCCTGACACTGAGTATAATTATGATAATTTCATGTCGCAAATAGTATGTTATGTTATGTGAGAACGAATTTAAGAAACGGCGCAAAATTCTTCCTCGAGTGGTAACCAGAACGCACAGATGCCGTATTTGATTCTAAAGACCAGTGAGGTCAATATCATATTCCCGCGAATTCAACACCGGCCTCCAATGGACTGATGTTGATCAGCGCAAGCATGGACTTGGCAGGATCGTGGCTCGTGGTAACCGCTACGGCGGTCTTGCCGACGCCGTCGGGGCCCACGATCCCTATATGCCATGCCGACTTGAAATAAAGGATAGTGTCGGCAACATGCTTGATCTCCTCCTCCTTTCCGTGGAAGATCTTACGTGGGGCAGGAAATACCCGAAATAGTGCTTCTGCGAGGCGCAGTAAGCTTAATCTAAAAGGTCGTGTATAGAAATAGACACCTAGTGTTCAACTCTAAGAAAACGACGTTGGCTGCTAGGAAATTTGGACCTGGATTTCTGAGCTGGAACGCAAACTTGCCAATGGTTTCTCGCTTTCGTTGAAATTGTCTGCTTTTCGAAATCTGGCATGTTGGAAGTTCGGACTGGCAACAATAATAACCGATCTGGATCTCGAGTTCGGTCCATTCCGGGTAGCTGGATTAGCACAGAAAATTAAAATGCTGTCTCTACACCATGTTCCGCAATGTGCACTCAAATTTCAATCCAGTACTAAGGTACAGCGACCTCAAAACAAGCCAACATCGACCCGTCAGATACTCTCTCCTGGATTATTTCGGACTGCTATTCTAGGTTGTCCGTCGGATTAGAAAATTAACTGAAATTTTAGGGATGGGCTTTCGCTACCGCCGCTTGCTTGCAAAACATTGGTTACCGCCGGCCAACCGCCAGCTCCTTGTGCAACGAATGCGGAAGATAAAGTATGGGCCTGCCACGCCATACTTGTAAACAGTTCATGCATGTAAGGTTTGAGGCGTCTTCGAATGATGAACTTACGGCCTCAGATGCACGCTTGGGCGAAGAACAATTAAATATCATAGTATGTCATACATATCCTCCCATAGACAACAGTTCACGCCGTACACGTTAAGCCGCAGCCACAGGAACACCATTGCCGCTAGCGACCTTCTGGCCTTTAGGGATGGGGTTCTTCTCCGACGCTGCCCCGTTTCCGTTGGCTTTGGCGGTCATTGGCGGGGTCGGCTGGGGGGGAACCTTCGTGTTCGCGGGCAGTTCTGAGACAGTCTTTTCGAGAGGCGGAGTGTTCACCATGGTGTCACTGCTGCTCCTGGAGGTCAGCTGGGGAGGAACCATCGTGTTCGCGCGCAGTTCCGAGACAGTCTTTTCGAGAACTGCAGTGTTCACCATGGTGTCGATGCTGATCTTGGAGGTCGGCTGACCAGGTGGAGACAGCAGGTTAGTTGGGACAAGGTTGCCTAATAGCCAGGGATGTTGGTCAATGATCCGTGTAATAGGACAACGATATGAGAATACTTACTTATCGTGTTCCTGGCTGCCGCCAAGAGGCCACCACCGTTAGAGGTACTGCTGTAACCGTTGGAGATACTGCTGTAAGCCGATAGCTCCGCGACGAGATCGCCATTGCGGGTGAAAACAGGGCTCGACAAAGCATAGGCTCCCATGCCGGGGTACGAGTAGTCCCAGGTGCCCTGCAACAAGGCCTTGAGGTCGCGGAGGGCGTCCCGGAGATCAATCTCGGACGGAAGGTGCCTCATGTGCTCGTCCTGCACGTTGATGGAGGACTCGCCCTCGCTCTCGACGTCAGCGAAGGCCGGTGACTCACCGACGACCTCAATGTGGAGACCGTCGGCACGGGAGTGCACCGCAATGCTTGCCGACCACTTGGCGCTCGTCTTCTTCCTACAGTCGGGCATTATTAGATTATGTTCACGACTGGTGTATTGGGCGACATACCTCCACGAGAGCTCTTCCTGCTTTTTGGCGATCTTGAGCGTCGACTCGCCCTGGAGGGTGATTTCAAGGCAGCCCTGACGGAAGTACGTCGGAATTGAGAGCATGTTCGTCGTGTGGCCTTATCAATGGTAAATTAAATATGGGCACATCGCGCGATGGATAAGAGGCTCACAAGAGAGGGAATACGCTCCGTGCTTCTCCTCCCCGGAGAAATCTTCATGCTGCGAGTCGTGTTTCCACTCATCATGATGCTCCCAGATGTAGTCGAGGCTCTTGTCGGATCTTCTCAAGAACTTCCAGCTACCGCGTTCGTTATTGCGGCGCGAATGCTTCTCCAAAGTCGTAAGCTCGTACTTCCACTCGCCATTGGCAATGCCGGCCCACTCGGGAACGATGGTCGTTTTCTTGTTGACGAGAGCGAGAAGGTTGAGCAGGCGACCTTCCAGGAACGTCTCCCTCGAGAGGCAGATGGAGCCGAGATTCTTCTGCCCAGAAATAACCCAGCCTTGGAACCACGGCAGGCGAATTGTAGGCATGGAACGGAAGCCATACATGCCCAAAATGAGAATAACCGGCGTCTCCGACTCCTTGATGGAGTGGCGGCAAGTCTCGATCGTGACCTTGGTCTTGGTGACCACCTGGTACGTGACTGAGGTGAGACCGAACGCGTCCCCCTTAGTGGTGAAGACGGGGACGGAATGAATGATGTTGTGGCCATGCTGCGAGAGATGCTCAAGATACTCCTGCGCGTATTGGAGGACTGTCTCAAGCTTCAGCACGGCTTCACGATCTCCCATACCTTGCAGACCGGCGGTAATGGAGAGTCTGGGGAGATGCTTGGCGTCTGATACAAACACCTTAGATCACAATAGGCGGGAAAACAGTAGATTATGGACGTACTCTTGAAGTCGAGGATCAAATGCTTGTAGACACGGGAGGCGCCCGCTGAACGATGGGATTGGTGGAGATAGGAATTCTCAAAGATGGGCTGCCACGACGTTTCGACGGAGAGCTCCTTGTGCTCGACAACCTTGAGATCAACCTCGAAGGCAATCGCAACCTCCGAGAATTCCCGCTTGACCGTCTGCTTAGTAGACGTAGGTTTCCTGAATCCTATGTAGGTCCAGAAATTGTGGTTCTCAGTGCCACTGTGGACGACCAATGTCAACAACATTTCACCGACGAATCATAGAGAGAACTCGAACGTTTCTATGGCAAGCTCGCCGTCATGGATATTGACCCAAACAATAGCACGATCGTTCGACAGGAGGCGCACATCGATGGCGTCGAAATGTGCGCTGAAGAGATCCTTCTTCCAGTGGGTGAAGCAGTCGTAGAGGGTTTTGCCCTGGAGGCCTTGCCGGTAGTAGGAGAGGAAGAGTTCTTTGATAGAACGCTCCGAGATGGTGAGAATTTGGTCATAACCTCCAAGGACCAACTTCTCGATGCGCTCAGTCCAGATCATGATTGAACCCGTTGGGCGACCGAAACGAATGCCGTCTTTCTCGTAGCTGTCGTCTTCCTCGTCGCTGCCGCCTGTCCACGATGCGTCATGTCCGTCCGACTCACCATATCGGTCGGGACCGGGGAGTCCGACGGCAATGTCAACCTCGTAAATGATGTGCAGGGAGTAAGATATCAGGACGTCCAGATAGTCGATGGTCAAGAACTTGACGATCTTCTCAAAGTACGCCACGGTGATCTCGTTGACGGTTTCGGGCATGACGGAGAAGTGGCGAGAGTAACGGGCGGCTGCCGAAAAAATAACGTCAAGCGTTTTCGACACAAGGCAAGGAATAAAATCATACAGCGGAAGTCGAGCTTGAGCTTCGTGACGGAGCCCACCTTTTCTTGCTCGACATCAACGATGAATGCAACCTTCCATCCATGGTAGATATCGAGAGGCTTCTGAGAGAAATCGCTGCTGCCGAAGAAGGCAATGTCCTCGACGGTGAAGTAAAGCAGGACCTCGTGAGAGCACAAAGCTTTGATCTGGGGTACACCGAAACGAATGTGGAAGTGGGTGTCGACGGACGTGTGCATCAGCCAGGTGCTGCTGATCTCGGCGAGAGAGACAGATAGGATATCTACAGCCGGGAAGTCAATTCAGAATGGAGTGCCAACAATGTAAATTACTTGCCGCGAGGGCGTCCAAGCGCAGCAGCCATCATCCATTTGTCATACAGGTACTTGTTGATGTCGCCGAGGCTCGTGTCGTGAACGGCGTCGCAGCAGAACTCTTCAACTTCAAGGGCCTTGCTGACCAAGGAGTAGTCGAATTTGGGAGAGAATTTGTCGTCATCGAAGTCCGGCAAATTGAAGAGAACGTGGTTGCCGGCGCTGCGAAGGAAGCGGAGGTACTCGAGCATGTAGAATGCTAACGCATCCTTCACTTTGACCGAGAGGCTCGGCTTGGACATTACAAGTTTGGCGCCTAGGAGAAAAGCCAAGTAGTTGATATCAAGTTATGTTAGAGCTATAGAAAATAACTCACTGTCGATATCGAGGATCATCATCTGGATGAGATGCTTCGAGCCATGGCTACCGATCTTAGTGTCGCGGCCTTTGATGCTGCTGCGCGAGAACTTCATGCGGTAAGAGACATGAATGCCATCCATATCGAAATTGTCCTTCCTGCAAAGACAAATGAGCTTCCCTAGTAGCGAGTGCTCCGCAGTTGGCAACTTACGACTCGAAGCGGTATCCGGGTTTAGTGGCGTTCGTCAACTCCGTGTTGAGGTGGCCATCCTTGATGGTCAAGTGGAGGACGACTTCGTGGTTGCAGATGACCTCTAGCGTAGGCTTGTCGAAAGATGCGCTGAACAGAAGGTCCTTGACGCCCGTGATCTTCGACGTCGACTTCTTGCCCAGATAGTGGTACTGCGCCAGAGCACGGGTGTACTTGCCCCTCTCCCAGTGCTCCGACTTGAAGTTTGGGTTTTTGCCCGCCTGCTTGGCGCAGTCATCGGCATTCGCCCACAGGGCAGCGAGCTGCGCATTAAGGTAGCGAATAGACTGCGGTGCGCTGTTGCCGTCGTTGCACATGGTGATAGATAGCGAGGAAGGAAGTGGATGCTGGTTGTTTTCGAGAAAACTCGATGCTGAAGGTTACCGAACGGCCAACCTTTTGTAGGGGTCCATCTCAGATTATTCTTGTTGCCTTTCCGGGTCAAATTGCGATAATTTGCCGGCTGCCAAATGGGATGTGCCGTAGAAAGTGGCTTCACCATTGTGTTCAGGATACAATCTGTCGCGGTTCAAGCGTTCTTCTGATCATTTCTAGTGTCCGCTGGTGGAGTATCGCCGGAAACCAGTACCCCGTCACATGTAGATCTTCCTAATGTCTGGGAAACCTGTCTGGGAACCTGCTTGACAGGAAAAATGAAGGTACGATGATTGTGCGAGTTATGAGGTCCTCACCTTCGAATGAGTTGCTGCAAGCATAGTGCACATGGATATTGACTGTAAGTATACCTCTTTTGCCCTGGCTTGTCATGATACGACGGACCTAAGATCCTCGAGTGAAATTTGTTTCCTAGGATTGAAACCGTGTCGTGTTTTTACGGAATCATGGCTTGCCAAGACAGTTCCCGTGCTTGATGACGAATAAGAATAGGTATGGCACTGAGTAAGGAGTGCTCAAAACATGGAAAGGCGTCCTGAAGGACGAAAGTGGGGTCGGGTCGCGTGACACGACCTGGGTCGGGCCCGACCGAAGATTTTGATCTCCGGCCCCATTTTTGGCTAAAATGCCCCGGAGGACCTCGATTCGCACTGAAGTTCTGCCTCGGGTGGGCTGAGAACTTCTGACAGGAAAAAAGAAATTTTCCATTTTTTTTCAAACTTACCAGGTCAATATCTGGACCGTACGCTTCCGACTCGAAACACAAAAATCAAGTTCCCACGGTATCTTTGGGACTCGTCGACCAGACCCGGCGCAACACTACTCCCGAAAGATTGGATATGGGAGACCGGAGGTTTAGTAGGCGTCGACTGAGGGGATGAGGGGAAGCTGTCGGAACCCCACACGCAGGTGCTATCGAGCACCGATGCCTCTGGGCATTTTTTCGGGTGGCTGTTATATTGTTTGACCAGGTTTGATTCCGAGGCCTCATCCCAAGCGGGTACCACTTGGTCAGCTCGGAAACATGTGGCATTATATGGCATCCTGGCTTTCTGAACGAGCGCCAGGAAACGCTCCACAAAAAAAAAACAGTTCCCATGCTCGGCACAGAGTTCGGCAATCTCCGTCGGCACACCAGGCTGTCGACTCAATTTGACAATTACATGATTGAACATGAGAAATTCAATTGAGTAGCTGTTCCCGTTCCGCTCGCAGATTATGTATGCATTTTTCGTCTCGTAGTTGACTTCTGTCAGCCTGAGCATGCCCTGAATAATAATAGTGGAGTACCTGAACCTTGTCTTTTATATGGCTATAGGAGGAGACAGGACTCCGGCACGCTTCCGCGACGAGTCGACGACCATGCGGCCCATGCCTCCACAACCTTCGCGCCGGCGGCTTCGGACTCCTGCCATGTGGACAGTTCAATGTCGGTCAACATCTCAAATCCCCATCATCACACCAACCGCTCCATTCCAACGCGATTATCTCACTATTGCCTCCAGTACGCGAATCTACCACTTCCCGCCGGGTGGAGCACTGGGGATTAATTATATCTCTCAGAATCCAACACACGCTTTCGTATTCTCCATGTTGCTTGATACATTATATTCTGGCCCCTCAATCCAGTCTTCACTAGTCATCGCGATTCTCTCCCTCAGACCGTTAGCCGCCGTGTGCCATTTTCTTTCGCAGAGTACGCTCAGATGAAACGATGTCTCAGGCTTCCCCTTTTTATGAGTCCCTAAAAAAATATTTTTAGACTCGTCTTTAGGCAAAGCTCCTCACACATCTGCAATTGGAATGTTTTCGGGGGCTCACGCCCTGCTCTGAGACGGCGGGCCATGTAAATTATGCCGTCCCATCTCTCAAGATGCGCTGGTAGATCACCAAGTGGTCTTCCCATGGGATTGTACCGCCTATAAGTCCTCAATGAGTTAGTTCCACTAGAGGTCGGCATTGAGATTTAGAACCGATGAATTCAGGACGAGAGAAGATTAACAAGAGTGTAAGGCAGCGTTCTGATTCTAGGAAGACATTAGTGCGCCGGCGGAGCTAAATATACCAGAGCATATTACTCGACACGGCGCGCGGTATTAAAGCGATGAAGTAACTTCGGTCTGTTCAGTAAATAAAACGAAGTCGTCCGCAAGGACGTCAACAATTCGCGTCGGAAGTTTGTTTCGCCGGAGAGACGCAGCTTGAGTGGAGGAATGCCATTGGGCGAAAGAGGAAATGTCACAATACATCACAGGTGTGACCTAGGATCCTGCGAAGCAAAGGCTCGTATATTCAGGAGCTATCTACTGGCCGCCGACGTCCATAGAAAGTTGCCCAGAGTCCTTCCACATCCAAACAATAAGACAGAACGTAAGAAGAACTAGCAGAAGACCGCACCGTGCTGCCCGAGTGCCGCAGCGATGCCTCCGCTCAATGCAGCAACGACGGCAACAGATCCCACGGGAATCCCACCCTTATCCGCCGCATCTCGACGATAAGGTCGCGATGCACGATAGCGAGACGACGTCGGCCTGGGCTCGAGTTGGAGAAGGAGCCAGGAAGGGGCATGGAGAGGTCCACACCCAGGACATGATGTACGAGAACATCTAGTCCGACAAGGATACTCCTCCTGCTAACATCTCGATCCGCGGCGAACATACCAGCGGCGCGCGCGCAATGATCCTCCACCAGCATTCATTCTCGTCGACCGGCGTTGCAAAGACGACCGTGCAAATTCCGCGCCACTGCAGGCCGCAGAGCCCATCACCCTTCTCACAGGCCGGGTGCTCGCGCAAGGGCAACGGGTCCCACTCCTTGCAGAGGTATCTCCCAGCGGAACGCTCCCGCGACATCCTCTCTCCATGCGCGCATATCCGCAAGGGCCAACAACATCCACATCCCGACATGCACAAGCCGCCAGATAGGAGGCGCACATCGACGAGGCTCAGCTCCGCTTTCCCGATATGGGCTCCCTCCACACGCGCAGCATCGGGCCCGCGGGCAGGAGGCCCGCGTCCGGGGCTGACGCCAGCGTCTGCACCGATTCAGTCGACGTCGCAGCCATACCACTCATGCCTACGTCCGCCCCCGCACGCGGTGTCACCGAGACGACGCATGTAGCCTGAAACACTGTCGCCACGCCACTACCCGCGGGGGACCAGGCGCCGCGAGGCACCGTCCACGCACATTGCACCTCACGGGTAGCATAGAAGGGGCAACGCGGTCGGTAGCCCCGTGCCCCGGCTGCGGGAGGACGAGTACCCGCCCGTGTACGACGCCGCGTCGGCGGAGGGGCAGAAGGAGGTGGATGACGGAAGGAAGAACGAGAATAAGAACAAGAAGTGGGAGGTGCGCACCCTGAAGTCCGGCCCGTGCCGCTATAGTTTCAGGCTCAAGTGCATATTCCGGCCGCGGCGGATCGGTGAATCTAGGGAGGGGGGAGGTCAGCATACGATAAGGACGAGATGAAGAGTAGGGAGAAGAGAGAGAGAGAAAGGCGAGACGACGATAGAGCACGGAGTCGAGTGCGCGGACGTGCAGCGGTAAGACGCCTATCACGAAGAGCATGGCCGCCCGCCGCTACAAGCGACGTGGGCAGACGCGTGCCTCAGTCCGGCGATACCAGGACATCCGGTGGCAGACCCGACCGTGGGGGGATGACCCGGCGCGGCTCAAGCGCGGCGTGGCCATCTTTGGTGTGGAGGGGATGGAGAAAAAAGGCGGAAGAGAGTACCTATGACGCGCGGACATGTAGGTACTGTCTCGGGACAGGAGGGCGAATAGATCGTCGAGGAGCAAGTCCTTGAGACGGAAAAGGGACCATCAGTACAGACGGCGTGTAAGTGGCAAATAATGAAGATGAGGACGGCGGGATACGTCACATGAAGAGAGCCGCGGGCGGGGAAGGAACGCCGCAGCTGCCGTCGTACGAGCTGCGCGTTGAGGAGGACATGTAGGCCCTCCTCAACCTCCAAAAGGGCTCCCCCCGGACGAGGAACGAGATTCCAAGCACAGCATGCGACCTGGGCTGGACGAGTGGCAAACTATGCGTTTCGTCCGTGACGACGGGCGCGGCACCGCTGAGACATGTCACCAACAGTGTAGGCGGAGGGAGTATGTGCTCGTTAGCCTCCATTGTCCGCCATGCGAGGAGGAGGACGGAGAAGTGGGGGAAAAACAGAAGATAAGGACGTCGGCACGCGCGGAGCCGGACATGCATCATTTCCTCTACACCACGACATGTGGGTATGCAGCAGGCCGCCAGACAAGGCGCGAACGCTGATCAGGCCATAGATACCCACCCGAAAAGGCTTGCGCTCGACGACGCGCAACGTCGCGCACGCGTACTGCTCGTGGTCTACGAATACGCGTGTGGCGCATCCGCTATGTACATCGCGTCCCCCCTTGCGCCACGCCGGGTGGTGACACATTACCAACCCCGACATCGTATAGACGGAGGGCGTGCTCGCCCTCCAAGGCCGCATCTCAAGCGCGTGCGCGTCGCACTTTCAAGGTCCGCGCCATCGGCAAAAGCAACGCAATGATCTTTAGGCTTCTGCCTGCAGTACTCAAACCTGCACGCAACGACGTCAACGAAGAACAGGAGCGCAGTCAGTACGCCGAGCAGACGTGGCGCAACAGAAGCCAATCGAGACAGACACGCGCGCAAACCTGAGATTCCTGAAACAAGAACCGCAGGCGTTCGCATTTCGGTACGACGTCGATACGCCCGCCACAGTGGGGAGAAACTGCGACGACGAATGAGCCGAGTCCAAGCGCACTCGTGGCCGTCGTTCCAAAGTTGCTAAACCGCCCAAAATGAAAGAAAAAGCCCACCTTGCGCGAATTGGAAAGTTGGAAGGGTCATAGCTATAATGAAAAAGTTGGATTCAGTACACGGCATTCCCTTGGATGTACCCGACTCGTACCTGCACCTAAATCGTACTCAAAACCTGGTTAACTGGATGAAGCGGTTTCGACGCAGGAAATCCGGGACTCTCGACGGCGGGTGAAAGCCGTGTGGATACGGGTGGAGAGAAGAGCGTTGCGGTTGGTTCATATTTCAGGCCACACATGACGCGCGTAGGTTACTTCAGACTCAGAGGGAGGAGAAAGACAAGCGGCGTTTCGGGCTTATTCCCGATGCCACGTGCTACCGGGAAGGCAGAAGCCCGAAAACCCGCTACCTTCCACCACGACGTCGACGCGGCACTACCTACTAGTACTCCTGATGACCGCTATGCTCCTCCTACTCCTCCTGTTGTATCCACCCACCTCAACAGCGCTTGGACTTTTCTTCTCTCAGCTCTGCGGTTCTCTCCAGTGGAGCCGATGTCTGGACGTCGACTCTGTAGGCCGTCCTTGAAGTAGGCACCTCATTCAATTGCAAGGGGTTTAGCTGACCTCTGTGCTATCTTTTTTTTCCAGGCTTTTTCACTGCCATCAAGTCCACCAAAAGGCTTAACTGGGTTTGCAATTTCTAGTCGATTTTCTTGGCCGCTGGCTCGACCCAAGTCGGATGCACTGGCTCGGAAGGGACGACGATATTCGCCAGTTCCTGGAGAACGTCCGACCAATTGGAGTGCTTGCGGCTTTCTGCACAAGCATGCCGCTTGCAGCTTTTTTTTTTATAGCACTTTTCTTTTTCTGCGGCTTCCAATGGAGCTATTAATATTCTAGAGCATTTCTTTCAATTCCATTTCTCACCCACGTCTTCCGTTTCGCGTCGCGTATTCATCCTGCTGCTTTTCGGCCTCGTGCTCGTCCATACAGCAGGCGTTTTTCGGGGCGCCGACGCCGGTGGCCTTATTGTTTTGCAGTCTTTTTTTGTTTCTTTCGGGCTTTTCATGACAGTCCCGGCACCACTGGCGCCCGCAGCGAGGGATTACTTCTTTCTCGAGCACGACACGCTCGCGCGCAGGAAGCGACTTGTCTGGCCAAATATTTTGCAATCTTTTCTTTTTTTCTTTCGGGCTTTTCGTCTATCAGCCCGGGGACCACGGGTGCCCGCAGCGAGGGAGTACATCCTCCTCGACTACGGCACGCTCCTGCGCAGGAAGCGACTTGTCTGACAGTGACGCGGGTATTGATGACGCTAACCTGAGTATCCGGGGTTTTGTCGAACCGCTCGCGCCGATGACCCAGCGAGCGACAGCCCACTGCTGCTGTTACGTGGCTCGTCATCCCGCCGTACGTGCGCGACACGTAGACGTCGCGGGTCGCGATCGGTAGTGGGACGCCTTTTTGAGCCTCGTTACTCTCCACGTATCCTTCCTCCGTCTTCGCGCTTGTCTCTAGCGTGGCCCAGATATCAGTTCTTTTCCTCCGCATCGATTTGGGTGCTCGGAGCTTGCTGGGTTCATACGTGGGCTTAGCTTACCTGCGTCGATGCGATTAACTTGGCACGTGAGTCGGTGTGCCCGTTGTACAGCCATGACCATTCATGATACAATTTTAAACATCATGGTACTGAGCTCCTCGTCTTTCCCCTCTTGGCCCGCCTTTCTACGCGATCCCCCCGACGCCCCTTCACTATCTCGCGCCTGTGCTGATAAAGGTCGCGGATCGCGTCCTCCCTGCTGAACAGTGTTTTAACACCGGCCAAGCAGTTTCTACACATTCCTACCCCCGCCTCCTCCACAAGTCTCCGAAACTCCGCGGGCGTCTCTGCTTCTAACGTCAGCAGAAAGGTTGGGTTGGTTTTCCCTTCGGGGGTCGCTGGCCAGGTCGCTATCGAAAAAGCGACTTGGAACACAGGGACGCCTTTTTTGATCGCCTCACGGATGTCCCACAGGAGTCTGTTTGCGGGCTCAGCCTGAGCCCAACGTTTCTCTGGTGGAAGCATAAAAACTCACTCAAGGTTTGTCACTGCTTCAGCACAGTGTGTCCAGCATCGGCCAACCGTCTTTCGTCCCGTAAGCTTATCCTTCGACGCCATCGGTTCAGGGAAAAACAGATGCGGGAGATGATATCTCCAGTTGCCGTGTCGCAACCGCTGGAGACGATGCTTCTCTGGACTTCCTGGATCCCCCGCGATGCTTGCTGTGATCGCCAGCGCCGGATTCACCCCCCCCCCCCCCCCCCCCCCCCCCCCCCCCGCAGCAGATGCCGGAGATCATCCGTGGTGTCTCAACCCTGAAGAATAGACCCGCCATGTGAAGCAGGCTGCCGGCTTGCAACTGCAGCCTGCGCCACGCGTTCCCCCAACGCTCCTAGGGTTGATGACGGGGACTCGGCGAGGTTGTTCGCTTCCGCCTGGGCTATTGTGTATATCGGTTATCAGTCTGACACCTGATTTGACGACTACCAGCGCAGAATGAAAATCCCTAATGGCGAGGGTCGGTGAATGTGATCTCGTAGCTTCGTGAGATGTATAGAGTCTTCCGGAAAGATGCCCGTCCCGCCATTGCTCCTTGATATCAGTCAATGACATTGAATTCAGCCTCGCATTGGTAACTCACATGGCCTTGCCCATTGACTTCACCAACTGCAAGCTAGCTGCGGAAGGTGAGCTCTGCTGCACCATTGCATGTAATTTGCCCTGAAACTGTATTCTGTGTTAGGCGGGTGGACAGAAACAAAATCATGGAATGTGCCTTTGCCGCCGCCTCGTCTCGAACACTCGCAGGTATTGCGCCGTCCCCTGGTGCGAAATTGACCTTGAGGCGCCGAAGCATCCTTGCAAAAGAGAGGCAGAATCGTTTTGCTGGACTGCACATGGTGGGTGCTAAAGGATTGTAATTGGCGGCTGACCTTCATTTCGTTGGGTATGATGTTGTTAATTTTCCGAATTGAGAGTCGATCATACCAAAAGCACCGGCATTCTCGGCGATAAGTCACAGACTTGCCACAGACCCCGATGTCGATGAGATTCCTGCGTCTTTCTGCCCTGGGCTTGCACCGTTTGTCTGCACGAACTCCTCGGGGATTTGACGGGTGAGTCTTTGTCTTCCTGCTTCATCTCTGTCTGATGCGTCTACTGTCGGATGGGAAGTGTACCCGGGCCGCAGGCTAAGACCGCTGCAGTGCACACCGGTAGCACATCGAAGGGGCCCTTTACGCGCAGTGCAGTTCGTCTCATTCTCTTCTATTGCAGCTGCCGCCAACCCCGTCTAGGTGCACCAATACCAATGGAAAGCACCGCGAGAGACAATCAACCGGTGGCACGTACCCGCCAAACCACTCCCCGACATCTATTCTGCCCATTGGGACACATGGAGTGACCAGTATCTGTGGGTTCCCGACATCCTCGGTACAACGGACGGAACGAGGCTCGTCGATAGGCTATTCCACGGAATGTATGACATCCCCGGCGAAGTGGAACCACTGGCGTGCCACGACGGAGGACTTCCAGGGTTCTTCATCTTCACTGCGGGAGGCCGCTACTACGAGTATTCCGACGGACAAGTTAGCGAGATCGAGGGCGAGTTCACGTCGAAGGACGACTTTCTGGAGCGGGGGTTGGCAAACTATGATGAAATGACGCTACGCGAAATAGCCCCGCAGCCAAACCACGACAACCGCATGCTTAAGAGGTGGATGCCCGGCTTTTGAGCCCAATGTGTATATATTAGCATGATATAAAAGGCTGCGTTCGCATTTCAGACAGACAGCGGAGCTCATAATTTACCAGAACACAAGTCAGGTTAATGAAGCGAGTAACTTCAGTCTGATCGGTAAATAAAACGCGATCGTGCACAAGGACGTCGGCCCGTCGCATCAGAAGTTTGCGTGTCCGCGAACGCTTCGCCGCTGGCGAGAGAAGCAGCTTGAGGTGGGGAATGGGTGAAAGAGGAAGTGTCACAACATGTCACGTAGCTGTGACTTCCGCATCCTATAAGCAAAGGCCGTATATTCAGCAGGATATCTACTGGTCGCCGACGTCCATAGAAAGTTGCCCAGAGTCCGTCTACATCCAAACAATGAGACGGAACGTAAGAAGAACTAGCAGAAGACCGCACCGTGCTGCCCGAGTGCCGCAGCGATGCCTCCGCTCAATGACAGCAACGACGGCAACAGACCCCACGGGAATCCCACCCTTATCCGCCGCATCTCGGCGATCAGGTCGCGATGCACGATAGCGAGACGACGGTGGCCTCGGCTCGAGCTGAAGAAGGAGCCAGGAAGGGGCATGGAGACGTCCACACCCAGGACATGATGTACGAGAACACCCACGCCGATAAGGATACCCCTCCCGCTAACATCTCGATCCGCGGCGACATACCAGCGGCGCGCACGCAATGATCCTCCACTAGCATTCATTCTCGTCGACCGACGTCGCAAAGACGACCGCGCAAATTCCGCGCCACTGCAAGCCGCAGAGCCCATCAGCCTTTTCACAGGCAGAGTGCTCGCGCAAGGGCAACGGGTCCCACTCCTTGCAGAGAGGTATCTCCCAGCGGAAAGCTCCTGCGATATGCTCTCTCCATGCGCACATATCCGCAACATCCACACCCCGACATGCGCATTGACGAGGTCAGATATGACGCGCGCACCAACGAGGCTCCCCAGTCCCAACGATGCCGCTCCCTCTCGACGGCGCGCGCAGCATCGGGCCCGCGGGCAGGAGGAGTGGCGCAGCCCGCGTCCGGGGCTGACGCCAGCGTCCGCGTCGATTCGGTCGACGTCGCAGCGACGCCACTCGCGCCTACGTCCGCCTCCGCACGCGGGGTCGCCGAGACGACGCATATAGCCTGAAACACTGTCGCCACGCCACTATCCGCGGGGGACCAGGCGCCGCGAGGCACCCGAGGCACCGTCCACGCACATTGCACCTCGCGCGTAGCATAGAAGGGGCAACGCGGTCGGTAGCCTGGTGCCCCAGCTGCGGGAGGATGAGTACCTGCCCGTGTACGACGCCGCGTCGGCGGAGGGGCAGAAGAAGGCGGACGACGGAAGAAAGAACCAGTAGGAGGTGCGCACCCTTAAGTCCAGCCTGTCCCACTATAGTTTCGTGCTCATGGACATATTCCGGCCGCGAAAGATCAGTGAATCTAGGGAAGGGGGGTCAGCATACGATAAGGACGAGATGAAAAGTGGGGAGAAGAGAGAGAGAAAAGGTGAGACGACGATAGAGCACGGAGTCGAGCGCGCAGACGGACCAGCCACAGTAAGACGCCTGTGGCCATCCACGGAACGGCGCGGAGAACATGGCCACCCGCCGCTGCAAGCGACGTCGCGTGCCCCAGTCCGGAGATACCAGGACATCCGGTGGCAGACGCGACCGCGGGAGGACGACTCGGTGTGGCTGAAGCGCAACGTAGGCAGTCTTGGCGTGGAGGGGATGGGATGATGGAGAAAGAAGGAGGAGAGTACATACCTATGACGCGCGCGCGCATGCAGCAGGACACGAGGGCGAATAGATTGTCGAGGCGCAAGTCCTGAAGACGGAAAAAGTATCATCAGTATCCGAGAACGACAAGTAAAAAGGGAGAAGATAAGGACAGCGGGATACGTCACATAAAGAGGGCCGCAGACGGAATAGGACAGCTGCAGTTGCCGTCGCGCTCATCCACACGAGCTGCACGTTGGGAGGACATGTAGACCCTCATCCTCAACAAGTTTTTCGCACAGCCGACGAGTGGCAGACTACGCGTTTCGTCCGGGACGATACTTTTGGGGCATGCCACCAACAGTGTACGCGGAGGGAGCATGTGCCCGTCCTGTGCCACGATGTCCGTGTATCTAAGACAACCCGGCCTCGCGCCAATATCCGCGTCCGCGTCGTCGTTAAGACCGCCACAAAATGCGGCGCGCGAGATCCTAGACGATCCCAGTAGAACGACAAGACACACCCGTCGAGCAGTACGCAATGCCACGTCTCTGTCGTGCTGCTCGCCCATACACCATGCAGCAGCCGTGAGACGACTCGGCGCAGCATGAGCGCTGACATCGAGCGTACTGGTGTCTGCATCGGGCGACTAGGCCGTCGAGTGGGCGAGGGCAAAGTCCTGAAAGCAGAGCATGCGAGAAGGAGGACGGAGAAGTGGAAAAAAAGCAGATGAGGACCTCTGCGCGCGGGGGTGGGGAACAAGCGGACATACACCGTCCATTCATCCACGCCGCGACATGTAGATAAACAGCGGGCCGCCATACGAGGTGTGAACGCTGATCAGGCCACATACAGACTTGTGCGAAAAGGCCTGCTCTCGATGATGGAGCAGTATCGTGGCTCCGCGACTAAGCGTGCAGCGCATCCGCTATGGGCGGCGCGTCCGCCCTCGCGCCATGCCAGGTGTTGATACGCTGTCGTGTAAGCCGAGGATGTGCTCACCCTCAATCTCCGAGACGCGAACGAGGTCTGCTGTCAGTGCACCAGCCTCTGCAATGTTCGCGCCTTTGGGAAAAGCAACGCAATGACTATGGTGACAGGTCCCAGGGCCACACTATGCCACTACTACGCCGATATGTATGTCCGGGCCTGGCTACTAGACAGGTGTCAGGGAGCCACCCATCAGCGAGCGATTCGCCCTGCCAAACGAGGCGGACGACGGACGACAGCAGCGAGTATTGCACGCCGGGCAGGTGGTGCAGCAGGAGCAGGATGGCCGCATGCTACTCCTGCGACAGAGATAGACGTGCGCGCAGAGGTAAACGAGAACCGCAGGCATTCGCAGCCTGGCACGACACGTCCCTGGACGAACACCTAGCATCAATCGATGCAGGAGTCCCAGTGCGGAAAGGCCACCGCAGATGGACGGCGATTCGCCCCCACATGGCTCCAAGCGCGCTCGTGGCTGTCGTTGCGAGGAATTTAACTTGAAAGGGCCCCAAATGAAAGAAAGCCCACCTTGCACAAATTTCGAGGTTGAAGAGGTCGTATCTACAACAGAAAAGTCGGATTCAGCACAAGGTATTTATTCCCTTTGGACGCACCCGTCCCGTACCTGTACCCAAATTCACGCGCAAAACAGGCGTAAGTGGATGCAAATTGGCGCTTTCGACGCAGGAATTCAAGCCTCTTGCCGGCAGGTGAAAGCGGTGGATATGGGTGTAGGGAAGAGCGCTGCAGTTGGTGCATATTTCGTGGCTAGACGCGACGCACGGCGGTTACTCCAGAGAGCTAATGAGGAGGAAAAACACAAGTGTCGGACAAGTGGCGGTCGGCACTTGTTGCTGATGCCACGTGCGATCGGACCTTCGGCCGATCAACCGTTCCAAGAACCCATTTTTGGTTGAGCGCCCTGCACTTGCGCAAATTATCAGGGGAGCTGCTGGTTTTCTGGATATCCAGCCGCCCTACATCTTTATGAATTCAAAATTGAAACAAGGCTCATTCACAAGAAACAAACGAAGCTAGTTCGCGTGGTTCCCAGTCTTTTCATTGTCGGTTCTTACGAATTTCTTTCCATTTTACCGCGTGGCAGCTATCCATTCTATTCTTAGGTGCAAGTAAATTCTTCCTCGAGAATAACCGGTCAAGATCCAAGGAACAATACTAACAGCACAGAAAGAAAAAAATTAATTTCCCAATTGCACGAGATTTCTAGAATTTTCCAGAAGAACAGAAGGCATCCAGACGAGACAAGATAAGGGTTATAACACCCAAGAACACAGAGAAAGCCTGTGCCCCAAGAGTTTCACTCGAATTGTCCCCATTACTTTGCCGCTAGGTCTCTGGAATAACCCCGACCAATCAATAATGGCAGTTGTAAATATTGAACTTTCGCTCAACCTCGCAAATGAAATATTATTGATTCAGGTGTAGATGTAACATTGTATGTTTTCACTCAGTCAATGGGATCGCTCAGATATACTGTATTATTTCAATCACTTCGACAGTCACGCGTCACAGGGGGGGTTGTCGATCGCGAATAATGGTGCTGGTCACGGGTCACGGGGGTATTTGTCGAACTGTCCCAGCCGTTCGTCACGCCAAAATACGTCGAAGAGGCGCAAAAAAGCTCGATTTTGACGAAAATTCCAGTTCGTTTGTCGAAATTTTCGGTTTGGTCACGTAAAATTTGGCGCGTGTCGAATTGTCGAATTGGAACATTTGTGTCACAGTCACACCCCTGTCGAATTGATTGAAATAATACTGATTCTGCCTGTCCGGGTCCAACTTTATTTCGTATCATTATCATTGATTTATCTTAGACTATTTTGCAAACATCAGGGCACAGTGTTGGAAGGAGTATCGACTGGACACCAACTGCTAAGTACATAGACTATGAAACGACAGTTTTCGGGGGATACGGTGGTCCGACTCCACCCGAGGACATGCGAGATACGGATGACCGCGTTTTCTGTTTCCCACCTTTATTTCTGTTCTGACTTGAATCTTCGACATCCACACTACGGTTCGGCGGTACCCCAACCTTCCCCGCGGCACATAGCGCAACTTAGGCTCGTAACCAGTCTGTAGCCAATTGCCGAAAAATGTGGCAAGCACTTCCGGTCGTTATGGTTACAGACTGGTTACGAGTCCAAGCGCAATTCTGGTATGGGCACTTTGACGTGAGTTTCCTCGGCCCTGCAGTCTTAGATTGCGGAACCTCACCCCCCCTCGAATTGATTTTCCACGTCAGGAGGACATAAACCTTGCGTGCATAATCCGAGGTGCCACATGTCCTTCAAGTTCCGCTGGTTCATTGTTAGATCATCACTTATTGAAGCCTTGAGATGAGACAAAGAGTCCACGTGGAGCTCGGCCGTTTACCCTCCGATCCTCTTGTGAGTTTTGAGGAAGCCGGTGTTTCAATTCCACCCAAAGACAAGTCGCATGATGTCGGGAGATCCAGAGGACGCGACAATTGGCTTGGCCACCATTCAACAGCATATAAATCTGACCTCGGCTGATCCGGCCAGAGTTCACTTTCCAGTCTAGCGGATTCAGCGGATAGAGAGATCTCTTCTATTCCATCCTAGCGCAAGGCCCATCGTTCATGTTTCAATTGAGCCTGCCAATGCTTGGGGTCGATGCATATTTTGAATAATCTTAGGCACATCCAATAATACGGCGCTTACAAGGAATATCCGGAGAGGTCGGTACTTTCGCATACTAGAACCGCTTCTTTCCGAGGATGTTGACAGGGTCATTGGTAGAGGTTCACTTGGATCATCTTCGATCTTAGTGCAAGGCCCCTCGTTCGCGTTTCAATTGAGCATGCCAACGTCAGCGGTCGATGCACATTTCGAATGCTGTTAGGAACATAACTCTTCTTCGTAATACACAGTGCTTATAAGCAGTATCCGGAAAGGTCGGGACTGTCGGTACTTTCGCATACTACCACGCTTCTTTCCTAGGATGTTGACAGGGACATTGGTGCTTAGCATGCCGACGCTGATCCTTCTTGGTTGACTCCAAGACACTTAAAAAGGCTCTTCAAATTTGTTCATTCTACTAAAGTCCCCTTCTTCAACCCAGACAGAGATCCACCAATGCAGATCATCTCCTCTCTTGTTGCCTTCATCACCCTTGCTACGGTTCGCGTGGTCGCCGCGGCAGTCAAGCCTGTGGCATTGTCTCCTGCTAACGTCGCCGCCGCTGGCTTACTCAATATCAACGACTTCCAAGGGTTCGGCCTCAATCTCGTCAACAACGCTGCTGTTGGGCCTGGTGAGGGCACAGCAGTTTTCGTGTTTCCCGGAAGTTTTGCTAGTTTCCTCAATCAGAAAGTAAGCACCGATTTATTCTCGACTTCTGGCTGCTTATTCATATAACGTATTGGGCTTTTATCCCTCAGGGATCCAACTTTCACATTGCTAACGGGCTTAACTCGTCCTTGTTCTTGTCATACCCGGCTGCCCCGTTTAACGGAAATCCTTTCGGCGCAGAGCTAGTCGTTTTTCTCAAAGTTCCCCGCCACCTTCTCCCTTCAACCCATCGGTTCATCAGGAAATACTGTCCGGTAAGTCATCTCACGGAGCTCGGTTCAATGACTGATTTATATTTCCGTTAGGATCGTTGAAGTCAGCAGTCAATTGGCCCTGACGTCCTGGAAGGCAGCTCCAGGCAACTCGGGTGCTCCAGCTATTCTCGCCCAGATCGACGCTTCCCTACAACCTCAGCAGACCTGGACGATTGTTGCAGCTCGTGAGTCAGATCGCCTCTTCGGATGTCATTGTTGAAGCTGACCGGCTTGAACCCCGTAGCCGTTGTTTAGCTAGGCGTATGCATATCACATTGTGTTAAAGACTAGAAGAACCCGTGCTCCGAACGCAGAATGAGGATCATTTATTGTTTTCCGAGTCAGGCTGAGGATCCATGTGACAGCTGAAATTCCTGGAAAAATAGACTCGAGGCAGACGCTTTTCGTGCCAACTCAAGATTGATGACAGTCGATCAATACGCGGGCGGAAAAGCGACTGGAGCAATCTAACCGGTTTTCCGATCATTCCACTGGGTATAAAATCGGAAAAAACTCAAAAGGATTCAAAAGGGGAAGACTTTCCCACACTTTCCTGAGCTTTCCAAGAGCTTCAGAGGTCATCTGGAGTGGCAAAATTGGAGCAGGTTGAATCATATTCATGTCCTATATGGCTTGTGCGCAATATGGTTTTTTACATGAGCTAAAATAAGAGATTTGGGTTGTTTTGGCAGTGTTGGCGGAATAAGTGATGGTACCCCTTCAGTTTTCTACCCATTCGTATATTAGAAGCGGCCGAAATATCATAAAATCGGTAGGATATTTTGAGTGTTGATGTGAGAAAAAAATTCTGCCTGTGTGTATTTGCTGTTGAAAAGATACTAAAAAACTTATTTTTGGGATGATATGCACTCCCTCAAGTCACTTGGATCCGGGCAAGCGCGCACTGTGCTTAGGATCATGATACACTCCAGCAAAAACCCTTGCAATGAAAGTAAGTGAAAAGAGCTGCCATTCAACACAAGTTTTTGGTCTCAAAACATATGTATCCACGCTATGGGTACTCCTCTTGTTCTTCAGACTGCGAAATGTTTTAAGAACGCGTCTGCGCACAGGTGGCGCGGGTAAACCGTTCTAGACGCGAAGGCAGAGGACATCAGTAACGCCACAGCGTGAATTGTGACAAAGTTACAAGACATGCCTTCGCTTCGCTCCGGCAAATGATTCTACGTCCATTGATTTGGGAAACATGTCTAGAATTCGATGGCTGAGCGTAGTACGAGATCTTCTAAAACTTGGGTGATTCATGCACTTGGATCTAGGAATTGATTCATTGGCCAAGCCAATAGGCCACGGAAGAAGCAGGAGTGAATTTTAAATTGAGACTGTGTAGATCTAAATGATTCCGGAGGCAGTGAGGAAGAACATCGAGATCTGAGCCGTAGCGGAAGAAGACGGTCAGCTGGTATCATATGTGGAGATTAGAGGAATAGAACCTTTCAACGTGTCAAGCTGGCATCGGATCCAGCCTGACTCATAACTGACTCCTCCGAGCGGTTGTATGGACACTGCGTTTTCTTGTCTCATTTATTTGGGCAAGTTGCGAGAGCATAAAGTAGGAGGGTATATATGTATGTCAGGGGTATTTTTGGCAGAAGGATATGGTGTGTATGAGTAGTAATCAGACGGACTTTTCAGTAACCATAGCAGCTTTGTTTAAACAATTCCTGTTGAGACAGAAATTGCTGTTTAAACAGCTGTTTAAGCTAATCAGGTTAAACAGATCGATGGCGGTTCAGGGCGGTTTAAGAGGCAGTTTAAACAGTGTTTAAACGGGCCAAAAAGTCTTTTTACACCGAGGTTCGAACCCAAAGCTCAATGAACCAATTACATAAATAACCCAGCAGAACAGCAGCCATCTGACTGAGCCAACATGAAGTGATGGTTGGAGACTATAATGGTGCTTTATTAGGACCGGTGGGGCCGGGTACAAAGTGTTGAACTATCCGTTCTGAGTTCAACTGGGTTCAAGTTGGGATTAAACATGTTTACAAGTGACGGTTTAAACACAACTTGAGACTGCCAGAAGTACAGGGGCAATGCTGTAACAGTATAATTAATAAGGCTCCAACCGTTTCCGTGTATAAACGTTTATACACGGTTTTAACCGTTTTATTTCCGTTTGGTGTACGCAAGGGCCTAAACAATAAACAAACTGTTGTAAACAGTTTAAACGGTAGGAAGAATTCGGCCAGCCTTGGGGGTCTTACCAGTGAATCTCAGGTCAAATAGTACCCAATGCAGCCTCCCTGGAATCAAGACCAGTAGAATCACTCAAGACCTCCAGTTGGCTGGGTGGTGGCAGGATGAAAGGTGAATGTTCCCCATTAGGAGGTATACACATGTTGTGATGGTGACTTCCTACTGCCGACCTCCGCACCGCTGGCCGTCTCCTGCGTCTCCTGCACGCTTCGGAGAAGTTGTTAATCACACCAAAGATCCTCAAGCATATTTCGAACTGAAAACCCACTTCAAGGACAGGTTCTTGGCAGTGGAAATCAAACCCTACAAAAATACCGTTTGTAAACTGTTTTAAACTGTTTTAAACTGTTTAGGTACCGTTTCCGTTTAGTGTGCCCAGATCCATACACGAAAACTAAATGATTGGAGCCTTAATATTAATTAACTCTTTTTCAAAAAAAACAACAACAACACCTAGTTCGGGAATTAGACTCGGCACGCAGTGGTGACCTAGGTCGGCACACGTCAGCATTTGTACGGCACATGCTGCCGACATAGCCTCGGAACGAAGTGAATCTAGCCGGTAGCTAGTACGACCGGAAGTTGCCGTGGGTCAAAAAAATTTCGCGAAAGTGAAAATTCAGACTGTTGTAATGAGAATTTTAAAGAGGCAATTTTTTGCGGAAGTCCTTCGCCAGAATACTCTATTAGTTTTTATGTGAATGCCTCGAAAACTGACGGCACTGAAGGGAAAATAAAACCCACCGGAGAAAGCCGTTCCGCATCGGGACTGGCAATGTCGGATGTTGTCGCATCTATCACATGCCTCAGTTGCTGATCATCGTTATTTCTTTGGTGAGTTTACGCGGATTTCTGGAGTTTCCATCGCGGAAAGAGTTACTGGTTAATTATTGACTTCAACGTTACCAAGTGTTCCAAAATTAAAATCAGAGCCCCAAAATCTCCTGGCAAAAATATTGATGGTCGGAGCACGGCTTAGTAAGCCCTTGGCTTTGGCTTCCTGGCTTCGTGGATTGAAGCCAAGCCAAGAGCATCGCTACGTGTGGATTTGAACCACCGACTCTCCCCGATGTCTATTTTCCGGACCTAATGTATGGGAGCGAGTTTCTGTACTCCACAAAGACTTATCCTTATAGTTAACAGCTTCAACATGTCTTCAAAAATACAGTTCCGTCCGATTAATAAAGCAAGATTATCCAGGCAAAAGATTCGCGAGTCTCCCTGGTACTTCTTTGACGCCGAAAGGCTATCGGACGGTCTACAAAGACTTCTCTGGTTATTTAACAACTTCAACAAATGTCCAAAGCAGGTGCACAAAATCCCTTATCATGGTCCGAGAGGAACAGGGGTTGAACACGCCGCAATTACCTGAAATGGGGCACAAGTCATTCGTTGCTGTTATTACAAGCTCAAGGTCCTTCCTTGCTCGATTCTCAAATTCATCGTCAAAAGTAGTCGTCCGAAACAAAACGTAACAAAAGTCAAATGTCGTGAAAGAATCTCTGACCACTGCGAGCGCTGTGCAGTACATAATTTAATACCCGGTGATATTAATCGACCGGGCCACTGCACCGACGAGAATGACAGTGTCGCTGGCAGGTGCAGTCCGCGCATAGCTATTGTACATGTAAAGCTGGTATTCCGCCCCAACGAACCAGAAGCCTGATGGAAGCTTTCGCTAGCCCTCAGCCCCATGTGCAGGTGTAAGAAAAAAAAAATGCGTACCACGGCGGTGAATATATCGAGGGGCGGGTCCGCGGACTGGTTGTACGTCCTCCGCGCGATCAAAGTGGGGTATTCGTGACCGTTGTTGTTGGCGGTGTCTTCGATGTAGTAATCAAGGTACGTTGGGGTGTAGCCGAGATAGTTTGCACACGTCATATTAGCTACAATGGTGAAGTTCTTAGGATGGGTCTGGTCAACAACGAGCAAGAAGCCTGCATTAAATGAGCGACTCACAGCGCCGGGGTTGACCGTTGCTGGGGAGAATGCAAGAGTTCCCAAACGGACGGCGTCGGGACAAAACAATTGCAATTGTGCGCTGGCCAATGAAGCAAGGACGACAAGAGGCGCGAGGAATGGGACGAAGTTGACATGCATTGGAGAGGCAAAAAGGTTTCTGCGATGTTAGAGAAAGACGTGCTTCTTTATACCTTTCAGCGTCGGGGATGATGTGCCGGATATATAAGAATAGCGGCGAGCGCAGGAATAGAAAGCACAAGAATAGAATTCTCTCGCCGATACCAGCGGACGCAGGGTGGCGAGGCGTGGCTACGAATGAATGTCCATCAGCCGACAGTGCTATCCGGTGACCTTGGAATGATGAAAGCTGGCCACCGGTACATATATACGTTCCCAAGGGCTAACCCAAAGAAACGATAATTCTGATCGATATATTGAATTCATATAGAGACACATACTGTACACTGGCGGAAGCTGTGTGTCTGCGCTTCGCTCACTGTGGTCGGAGAACCCCCTGAATTTCCCCCAACAGGTGCCTGACTTTCACAATTCACTACGAAATAAACTGAAAACATTTTCAGGTACTTTTGTATTCAGGTACTTTCGTTCCGGATGATATAAGTTCGGGGAAATTCAAGGTAAAATACCGTGAATAAGTTCAGGTGAAAAAATGCTGAATTCAAGGAAATTAAATAGATTGTTGATCCAGATACTCCTCCGCTGCGCACATTGTGTTTCTGTGCTCGATGAGGCCCATATGAGTTACATTGAGTAGTCCTTTGCCTGCGAACAGGTTTCAACCTACAGCTACGTAACGATGATGTCATTACTTCACCCAAACAAACACCGGCTCCACTCCGCAGCATATCGTATCCCTCACTCGAACCACCACCATCCCCTCGACTCCGTTACCTCACACCCTCATCCTAGCCCTAGCTGATCGTCGCCACTGTTCGTGCATAGCTCACTGCTGACGCCGTTCCACTCCCGTTACATCCAGAGCTTCTCTTTCTCGGTAAGTCGGTTTCCGCTGAGTCGTCCGAGCCAATTCTTACTCAAACTCGAGCGCCGTCTTCTGCATTTCCCTTTCTCAACCCATTTCCATATGCGAAGAGAGCATTATGCATGGTGAAGGTACGTCGTTGCTTACACGACTCCATATAATAATTACTCATGCAATCAATACTGATGCTAGACGGGCCGACTTCAAGTTAGTGCCAACTTTTTGCTATGGTGCGTTCGTAATATAATAACTCTCCTCTTCGTCTCAGCTAACCCGTTTTCAGTTCAGTATTGTTAATCCATATTACCACATGAAGCACTACGGCGGCAGCCGGAATAACGACCAAGACGATAGGGTGGGATAAGCGTGGATAGGACTGATGGAATTGTGTTGTAATCATGCCGAGCAGCGCCGAAGCGTCAGAGGGAATTAGTGTACCGTAGTAGCAGGTACATGTGTAGATATCACCATGAATAGCATTGAGTTTCACTGCTCTTTGGCATGAAAAAGCACCCGTTTTAGGCCGGATTCAGTGGCCCCAAACAACGTTCAGTATGATATAGATTGAGAGTCAGGTCAAAACGTCGTGAACTGCCCCCCTGGTATCTTTCCTTTTCTACCTGAATCATAGGTGCCTGGATTTCACAATTTCTACCTGGAATACAGCATGTTTCTGGGTTAATTACAGCACCATTTGTGGTGATTTTATTCTGGGAAATTCAGGTATTCCGCGACCCCCAGTGGCTCCGGCGATAAGAATTGAAACCTAGTGAACTTGCAAATCTACGAGTCGACAAAAAATGAAGAGACGACAAAAAAATGTCGCAGCGCACAACTCTGTCAAGAGTTGACAAATGCTGTCGCCGGGTCGGCACCGTCCATTCGGAAACGGGTTTCGATCACGAAAAGGAGTTACACTGCCAACCAGACCGTCACTGGAGAGCAGTGGAATGACACAATCTGGGTGATACAGGTCGATCCAGTGGCTTTCCCCAGATCGGCAAACCACTGGAGCGCAGTGAAAGCGTCGGCCCGGTGAGGTGACGGGAAATGAGCAATGAAAATGCAGCAAAAGAGGTTCGAACTTGCGACTAAAACGGTATCCGACGGGAAGCGTGTTATCCAACTGCACCATAGTGTGACATACTGTTGTGTATGGTTGAGGTGTCACTATCGGTTGGATCACGGAGATATTAATGGATCATCGTCGCCTGGCAGTCGCTTGGGAAAGTTCCATGGCTGCAAAAGTCAGTTGCAAAAAATCTTGCAGCTAATAATCTCAGTTTTCATTTTCATTGGAATTTGCTCCCTGCTTGGAGCCAGTCAGAGGTCCAACTTGCCCTAGAGCGCCGTGAACCACAGTTGATCATGATCATTGTTCTGACAGATGTCATCAACCACGTGAAATGCGCCAGTGGATTTCCAGTGCAGCTCCCACTGGGATCCACCGGTTTGCCGATCTGTAGAATTCCGGTGGAAAAGAAAAAAAAACCCACAGATCAGACCTTTGCATTCCAGTGATTTCGTGTTCCACTGGTCTCCAGTGACGGTCTGGTTGGCAGTGTAAAGGGCTAGGTTACCCACGCTGTCCGGTCAGTGGAATCCGTCCTATGTAAAATTGAGATTGGCATACAATTAGTGTTGTCGCAGGTCAGGGCTCAAGCCCAAGGCAGACTCAGACCTGATTCGAGGTAGGGCTCAGGTAGGGGCCAGGGTCGGGCTCAGAATTTTCGCCGACCCGCAACCCGAGCTTGGGAGGTATACCTTCTCTATCGGAATTTTGGCGAATGAAAGTGTCGGCACTTGGCTGTGAGTGATTTCTAAACTCAATTTTGCTTTTGGATGATTCGCGGTGACGATGACGAGCGCGGTGGTCGAAACGTGCGTATGTACGCAAAGTTAGCAACGAGAGGGCGGTGGACGTAAAGGACGACGCCTGAGTAAGTCTGTCAGCTATTCGGGAAGAAAGGAAGACGAGGAATAGGGAAGTTGCCTCAGAAAGGAAAAGGGTTCCCAGGCGCAAGGGAAGGAGCATACAGCAAAGCAAACAACGGGGCGGGCAAAAAATAAAAATAAAAATAATAAAAAGACTAGTACTCACGATAACAGCGCTGCCCCTGAAAACTCTGACCAGCCGCATCACATTTATCCTCGTCGTCCCCGTCCTTGCCTCGCGTACAGCCTCATCGCCACGCCACCGGGATATTGCACGTGTATGCTCCTGCCTTGGATAGTATGCTCTCGCTCGCATGGCCAATTTCCTTGTGGGCTACATTCTGACGCTGAGCATCGCGAGTTCCGCCGTGTATTTCTTATTTTATGTCTTTTGGCGGCATCCGGTGTATTTCCGCCATTTGTCAAAAATAAAATCCTAACGCAATAAGTTTTCCAGCCGCCGTCCAAGTTTTGCTCTCGCTCATTCCGCAGCAGTTCCGATCTCCTTCTCATTTGTACGACCTTCGCCCCATCATTTTCGCGGGCGTCCTTGGAAAACGTTCGCGCGCTCCACATAACGGTAGAGTTCCTGAGTCAGCGTCGACTCCCCAAGCCCTATGGCTCCTTGTGTCGAGGCTCACCGTTCTATTTCTTCTCGCCTCACGATGGCTGTTGATCCTTCCTTTTGCGGTACCGTTCTCTTCCACTGGAGATGTGCTCGGCTGTTATTCAGTGGTCATCCACTTTGAGGTGCGTCTGCAGCCCAGTTCTCCAATCCTCGGCCGCCCTGATGCGTCTCCTCCGTGAGTCCAATCTTATCCAAAGAATATCTCATCTTTGTTCCATATCCGCCAATAAAAATTTCTCCGTCGCACATAAGCAAATACAGCACGTCGCCGCGTTTCCGTCTCGGGGCTTGACGCACTGGCCTCTGTGGTGTCCTGTAGCCAATCGATCGGTCGCTTGGCTCAGGAGAGTACCGCGGATTCCGAATGTGCGTCTTTCATTTTTCACTGCAGATCACGCCCATCCTATTCGCGCCCGGAAGCGTCGAATGACATCAATATTTTGCAGGTTCCATGCGTCCTAGATTTGGGCTTCATGGAGCATCAGAACGGCAATACGTCTCGCGACTCAAATGCAACATTTCCGCCTATGGAGGCTTGTTCTTGTGCAAATCAAATCGATACGCTCCTGCTGTCTTCTTCATGCGTCCGTCTTACCTTGACCGCGGAACTCCTCACATATCTGGGCGCACATGTGCGTTCATCACTTTTGCAACGGTTCTCATTCGTGTTAACACTCCCCATTGAACAGATTCTCCTATCAATCTGCCGCGCTGTTCTGTGGTACAACACAGATGGCTATGTCGCGCAAGCGGATTTCCAAAAAAAAATCTTTGGACATAGCCCCCTGTTTTGTACCGCAGAACAGAGCAGCTAATTGATAGTGAGATGTAAAAAAAGCATCACGGACTAGATGTTAAATTCCACTTCTTCGACCTAGCAATGTCTGCACCTTTGGTGCAGACCTTGTAGCAAAAATTTTCTGCTCCTTGGGGATTACTCCGTTATTCCCATTTTTTCTCCATGGATCGATACCCCCCCGAGCTTTACTTGACTTTACGTGACTTTTCCCACGCGTGGTAATTTTAACTTTCACTTCCACAGTTAGGTGAATTCCTCTCCCTAGGGCTATTATCCTCTCCAAACACTCAATGGCCACATGTATGGCGTACAGGGCATGAATTCACACCCACCCAAGCATTTATGTCAACACAATCAATGGCATAGATTAATGACGTGGGTGTGGTCTTCCAGATTTTGGGGTAAACACCCACGAAGAATGTTGGTGGGGGTCACTCACATGCGCAGGGACGGTTTATCTGACGTACAAATACGGTCATCAGAGTTCAAGACTTTATTGAACCGGTGCTGGTGAGTAATTCACACGCAATACTGATATCTGTGATTGTACCAAAGTTCAGTTGAACTTGAGATGCTTAACTTGGCTCTACTGTGTGTAGTTTTCCCGGGAAGAACTTTACTATACTTGTCCTTACCGTAACTTTACTCTACTTGGTGCGTAAGTTTCCTTGTAGTACTTACGCACCAAGTGAAGTAACATATAATCACATGGTTGCTCAATGTGAACATACCAGCTTCAGTATCGAATATCTAATCAGTATCTTGTATATACCTGCATGTCCCATGTGGCAACGACGGGCGGCAACCGACCGCGCAGGTGCGCAAGCCTTTGAAGTGGCTGTAGAGAGTCCACGTTGGGTGGCTTGCCCTCTTGAACTTCTTACCCTTGTCTAAGCTCAACCGCATTGGCTTGTTCACATCCAATGTGCGACTGAGGGCGCAACGATCCGCCTGAGCATACTTGCGGATCATGCAAGTCCGTCCTGAGAAAAGTGCATTCCAGACATTTGAGATTGAACCGCAATAGGGGTGCTCAATTATTAGGCCCGTGAGCTTGTCCGCACATTCCCTGAGATAAGGCTGTTGGAAAATCGCACAATTTGCGTACTCTAGGATGCATTACATGTATATTTGCGAAGGGCATGCCGTTGGTTCTCAAATTTGATCACAGACCTCAAGAGACAAGAACATTGATTAGAAAATATGTACATAACTTCCAACCTACGTAGCCAAGTGGATTAATTCGCAAACCGATCTCATAGCACAACCACCTCGACGTTTTTGAACCATGGGAACATTAAAAACACTCCGTCGCGAGGCAGGAGCCACTACAGTGCTAAGCCCATTGAATAATGATCCTCAGTGAGTCAGAATTCATTCTATATCGCTGTAATGAGCACATGTGAGTCACAACCGTTGTTTACTTGCGACAGTTGAATGCACATTGCCAAAGGTCCATACTGCCGAGTGGGCTGTAGGCAAAACAACGGCGCATAAGTTCTGACGAAAAAAGTTCTTATAAGACAGGGAATGGTAGCACATAATTCTAATGAGAAACCCGGTTTCAGGCGGAAACCCTCCCATATAAGGAAATTTGGCAGAAACCTAGAGAAAAGACTAACTGGAAACACACTTACGGCACTGACAATATTTCATTCAGGTTGTGTGTCTTCATTTTGTCCTGAGACTGAGATATGAAGGCTTCCGCCCAAAGCAAGCCTGCCCCCATCTATTCATGTGCCCCAACACTGCTGGGGTCTCTGCTATTGTCTCCGTGCACAGCCGGAGTGCCGAGGCGTGCCGACGCAGTTTGTTGATGGCTCCGGCAGGCACGCAATGAGAATGCGGCTGGATTAGTGCTTCTATTTAGCACATAGAAGCTCGAATATTAGTTACACCACCCTTCCTGGTATGTGGGAGCACTGGCATAAAAGCTGGCTAGTGGCCCTGCTCGTTGGCCGTTCGATGCCGGAAATGAGCAAGATGACATTTACTCATGTTCACAGTACAGAAGTACAGTTATACAGCTATTTCCAATTGAATCTGACACTTCAAAGCCTCCCAGACGAGTTGGCCGCAGGAAGCAACAGCTCGGCATTACTCGGCAATGACGCTGGCACCCTGGGGTTTCTGAGAACCCGGCTTTCCAAATAAGGATACTGGAAACCGGGTTTCTAAATAGAATTGTCCAATGGTAAGATAATTGTTTTGATCAAAAAATGCAATAGGGGTGCTCAATTCTTAGCCGTCCCATGGCTTTATTTGTCCAAAACAAATAGAACTCAAACTCCGCCAGGTGACCACAAGTACTTCCGCTCATTTTGTCCCATAATGCCCTTGGAATGGGTCGCATTCTATCTCATAAATCATCATCATGTCGTGTATGCATTTGGTTCAATTGTTATGAGAAGCTATATGTGTGATTTGGAGTAAAACCATTGTCATTGACACCTTATATAATTTTATCTCTACCACCTATAACTCACATATCACTATCGGGTCACTTGGACAGCAAACATGATTTTTAGACCGCAATATTTCTGTACAGAACGAAAAATGGGTGTTCGGCTTTGGCGGAGTTTGAATTCTATTTGTTTCGGACAAATAAAGCCACGGGACGAGCCTACCGGGGCTAAGAATTGAGCACCCCTAATCATGATCACTCAACAGAGTCCACCATCCAAGTAGCATGGGAACACGACGGTACCGAATCCTGACGTGGGTGTACTATCGCACCACCATGAGCAGTATATGGATGCGGCAAGGATGCGGCCTATCTTATCAAGTACAATATTGCGTGAACTAAGAGTCTCTAAAAGTCGGCTAATCAGCTTAAAGTCTGGCACCTCGAAAATTTGCATTTCAACTTGTACATTGCTTGTACATCTTAAATTTGGGAATCTCCGGTGTGAGTTCAATTGAAAGTGCCGTGCTGCGCTTGCTGTGAAAGCCGTGCCAAATCAGGATTTTCTCACCAGCACGTGGAAAGCTGTTGTGTGCCTGCTGATAACAAAGAGCCGGTACCAAAACCAGGCTTGAGCTCGTTGGGCGTAGTCTATATTTTTCGAGCTACCAATCTGCCGCAGGCGTTCATTATCTCCAGCCGGCGGGAGATGAATGGCGTAGGTCATTTCACGCGCGTGTAATTATGATCACGCAACACGGGCGTAAATCATTCAAGTGGCATGGAAACACAACGGTACCGAATCCTGACGTGGATGCTCAGTACTCTCTCTATTCGCACCACCATGAGCAGCGCACCAATTCCCTACCTCGCAATGATTCCCTCCGAAATCTGGGTAATGTGCTGGACCCTCTGCTCTGCTCGCCAACTTCGCCGCCTCTCCCTGGTGTGCCACCTCTTTCTATCCCTGTGTCTGCCGCTATTGTTTCGAACACAGTCCGTCGACACGATCGACTTGACGCGAGGGGACTGGATTGCCGATGTCCACAAGCTGCATCGGGCTGCTGTCAGGCTGGAGAGAATCGCGGATGGACCCCGCGTGCGAATGGTTCGATCATGGACGTTTGCGGCCAACACGAGACTTGTGTCCCTGTCGGGGTTCTACTCCCATATCACGAACATTGGGATGGTTGATGCAATGTACGAGAGGGTCGTCACCGCCTTTTCCTCCACACTCGATCGATATCAGAACTTGTGCTCCTTGAATATTCGGGGGCTTCTCATTGATAGGCCCTTCCGCGACATCCTGGTCTCCCTACCGATGTTGGAGGAGATCACGCTCGGGAATTGCGACATTTCCGCTCGTGATGGTGGTCTCCTCAACTTGAAATCTTTCTCGATATCTAACACGAGGGGCCAAAGGACAAAGGACCTCTCCGAAGAGCCGTTGGAGCTGGTGTCCCCTGGGAGATTGCAGGCCCTCAAGATCGACGGCTCGGGCGCCACCATCCCACTGATGATGGGGTTTGGTGGCCAAAGATTCTCCCATCTCACTCTGTTATCCCTGGATACCATATTCGACCTCAATCTCTTTCTGCGCTTTTTGACGCAGTGTCCGCGACTCCAAGATCTCTCAGCAGGAAAATTCTCACGTGATGGCCTCACCTCCTTTTCCAGCCACGTACATCCCGAGACCATACCACTTCTGCGGAGCATCGACGCCCCACTTGATCTGGTTCGAGCCTTGACGCCGAATCGCCCCGTCCGCGATGTCATAGTGCGGCCCGGCTATTCATTATCCGCTGAGGACCTCACGCTCGCGGTACTGGATATTTCCAATGCGTCTGTTCCTGTTCGATCCCTTACTCTACCATCCACTTACCCGACTCTCGAGTCTCTCAACACCATGTCATCTCTATTCCCTGGGCTGACAAGCCTTTCCATGGAGATCCACTGCGAACAGCGCGCGCGATTCAGATGCGGCGGTGTTGTCAATTGCGAACCTTGGACTCCCGAGGTCGATACACGCGCCCCCGACGTCTGCGATGCCGGTGCCTTCGATTCGCTCTCACCCGAAGAGGTCTCCGATGCAGAGGAAGAGCAGCCTTCCCCCGCCGTTCATGTCACATCAGAAACGCACCCAAAGATGCCCGACTCCGTCCGTCTGCATGTACGTACGCAACTTGGCCTGCAGGTACACATAGCTGACTAGAGCTGTTGCTGTTCAGGAGATTTTGAGCTGGATCTGCAGCAGCCTCGTCTCGCTCCCAGCCGAAATTGAGGTACTTCGATTCCCCGTCCGTAGTTATTTCTCGGGATCAACCGAGTTGTCGGAGGGTCACCAACATCAAGTTGTCGCCGCCCTCAGCCGCATGTATCCGTCGCTGCGTGAGTTGGAAATGGGATATCACAATAATCCTCATTGGGAACGGAATGGCGTACTGTGGAAGAGGAAGGGGGTCAATTCATACATTCAAGTAGATACGTAAACAGTTGACCCTTAATGTAGGGATCTGTGAGCAGCCTCAAAATGGTGGTTATTCCTCAAAACATCATCTGTATGTTTGATTACTTACTCACCTGTGTTGTTGCACCCTTAAAATGGCTCTACTTGGATTTACTTACTGTTACTTTGCTGTATTTAACTGTTACTTTGCTGTATGTTGCTTTACTTAACGGGTATTTGCACTTTACTTTACTTGACAAAAGTACTTAGCTGTATTTGAAGCCACGAATAATGATCCCCAATCATATCGCACTGCCTTGACATTCACAGCCTGATAGTCCCCAGGTCTTTTATTTATTGTCTCACTTTCATGGGATGCCAGCCCTCCACGCGAATATACTTCCAAGCCAGCTAATTCCGGCCCAGTACCGCCCACTCAAACTCATCCGCTCACTCAACGCCCTAGCGCCAGCTCCCGACTCCCGACTCCGAATCCCCGCATACCGGCATTCCCCGACATCAGTGTATGCGCCTCTTTACGCGCTCCTTCTCCGCTACCCCACCCACGATCCACACTCTGCCTCCCCCCACCTCCCACCACAATGTCAAGGAGCCCTCGTACCTTCTACTTCTTCCTTCGCCAACTCGCCTGCTTGAAATTTCCTGCCAGCCCGCCGTATTCTGGACACAAGTCCCATCTCAGCACATGATTTCGCAATCATCCAATTATCTCGCAGCTCTGCTGCGACGATCTCCAATGTACTCACTGGAATCCCCCTCCATTCTCGTCCTTTTACTCCCCGCTACGCCGAGAACTACAGTCTTGACGCAAATTTTACTCCCCGTGACTTTCTTGGCTCTCTCCTGCTCTGCTGGCTGGCTCCAACTACATACCCACTTACCGACGCCTTCGGACGATACCCCCAGCCACCCTCCGACCCGAAAAACTGCACCCAGCGCCCCTACCGTTCTGCCATTTGCGCGCCAACGGACCACCGCGTGGAGCTCCGATTGCATCCTCCCACGGTCGCCGTTGTTCGCCGTTTTGGCCTGGAACTCGAGGGATGGGTGTGTCCGACAAGATACAGGTATTTTTGGACTTGACCAGGGGTCCAGGTGCGCATTATATACTTTATATTCTCATACTAAGGCCCTCCGGGCATCCCCTGGTACCACCCAGTACGACCTGGACACCATTAGCAGACGACTGGACAACAGTTCTGTGTACACTTCATTACTAAAGCGACAGGCAATTGGAACTGCATCGTAAAACCTCTTTAGTCATCACGCTCGGTCCACCCCTTCTTCCCGTGCTCACAGTATCAGTTAAGGCACCTGAATCCAGTACGCCAAAGAATCCTTTGTTCCCCCATTCGCCTCAAAGAGGGGTCTATTTCTCTGTGGTCATTTACATTCACACCTCCCCACTTCCAGTGACCGACACCTCGGAGGCCGTGCGTTGTGAGCCATCGAGCTGGGCAGTAGCTTCCGCAGGGTTCGGACTATTTGGCGGTGTTCCGTTCATGTGTTACGGCATCCGGAAATGGTGTATGCACGTTCTCTCCAGGGTGCCTCAATCCCTCGACTACTGTCTGCTCGGTGGTCGGGTGAACATTGAAGCATATTAGCTCTCGAGCAGAAAGGGCATTTAGCTAGCCCGTATGCGTTCCGGCCAAAACAACTCGAATATTTCTGTGTTGCTGGAGCTGGTGAACATGATAGTTTTTCCCTTTGAGCAAAATATGAGTAGTTGAAACAGCGCAGATCAGGTGGCATACCGGGACATATTGGTGAGTGAATGACGTATATCTCTTCCCGACAACGTCCCATCTTCCGGAACTTGCGACCGAGGAGTCTAGACGGAAACCTAGCACATCAATCATTGTTCGTGCCCAATTCAACTCAACTCTTGCATGTGGGAAAGAAGGACATTGAGGTTGGTGGGCACCTCGGGCCGACTTTGCAGTGAGAATGCCACGAGCGGGACAGAGCCGTTAATCCAGCTCTCGAACTCTAAAGATGGGTCTCAGTAGTCCGTCGGGAATGGGATCAGGTGTTCGATCCAGCATACAGGAATAGTGTGCGCAATATTGTACCGAACGTAGTCCAACATAGCCCATCCCATCGAGACCAGGATGGTAGTGGATTGGGCTGGCAGTTCAGGCAGGAGTAGAGATTCTTGGTTGTCAGACATTGTTGGACGGCAAGGGGCAGTCCGTTATTTTAAAAATAATCCAACTTCTTTGAAAATTTTGAGCAGAGCGACGACTGCAGCCGCAGCACTGCATCTCTGGAACGGACTTGTGTATGGTTGGCAGGCAGACATTTGTCAATTGAAATATAGTCATGTGGATTAGCAAGGAGATCCGCGGTGCAGATGAAATGTATGAAACAACCGCATGAGCCCTAAGTCTGTTGCATGTGGGTACTCCGAGAGGAAATGCATCAGGGATCTGGAATCCACTTCTTGGAAATGAATGATGCAAATATACCTAGGGCACCCTAAATCTGTGGCATGTGGTTCGAAATCATAATATGGGATGAACTGTATTAGGAATATGGAATTCATTTCTAGGAAAGGAATGTTGCAAATAGAAGCACACGAGCACGGACGTTTCACAGAAGTTGGTATTAGCGGATTACACCGGTTGGAAACAGAAGAGCGCGATCTTTTTCCAATTATGGTGCGTAAACAGCGGGATACAACTGTTGCATGTGCAGAGCACGGACATCGAGCACCTGTAAGTTGTCGGCATGAGGAGAATACGACCCTCTACCACTCGGAGAGAAGTTATAGACGTCGACACCACTGCAATCGAAGTCATTTACGTCGACGCCTGCATTTTTCCTGGGCTGCAATGCTTCTTCACCTTCGAAGGAAAAGACTGGTATCCAATCAACGTAGACGAAGGTTCCAGTGAGGACGACACCATTGATGTAGAGGCTTGGACTACTCTCAGTGAGGCACCAGGTTCATGGACAGCGAACGACGAAGATACAGCCGTACCCTCTTCGAGCGAAGTGTGGGCCAAGGTGCGGGCCGGTACGCTACACGCTCTATTTAAGCGCTGAATGGAAACTGATTGTTTTTTCTGTCGGCTTTTTTTCTCAGCAAACGTCGACATTTTCCAGTGCTGCATATGCTTTTCGACGCCTAACAAGCTGGTCATGTAAGTTTCGGGTAAAGTCTGAGCAGCTACTAACATCTGAGTAAGCCACTCTGCATGCATATATTTTGCTACTACTGTATTCGCGGAAATTTGGGCATTCGGAACTGTTGCCCCGTGTGCAGAGCGCCTATCTATGAGGCCCCGATCAGAGATAACGCATACGGAATGGAGTTGTCAGATGCAGTTCGCGAAGGGTGTGGAACCATCCGCATCCGACACACCAGAGAAGTTATATCACACCCAGGACAGAGTTCTTTCGACCTAGGTAAAATGGTGGGGAAAAAGCTTACATTTTTACAAGCCTTTCAAATGTATCAAAAGATTTAGTTTTATTTTAAATGAAAAGGTATAAAAATAGGGCAACTTTTCGCGACGCTTTCAGTAACTAAGAAATTATTTACTTTTGTTATGGACAAAAGGCCTGCTGAAAAGTGTCCTTTCAGCAGGCCTTTTGACAAAGGAAGAAAGGCTACCTTTTAAAAAAATTACAGCCTTAATTTTTTTGAAAGATAGCCTTTCTTCTTTTGTGAAAGGCCTGCTGAAAGGACACTTTTCAGCAGGCCTTTTGTCCATAACTAAAGTAAATAATTTCTTAGTTGCTGAAAGCGCCGCGAAAAGTTGCTCTATTTTTATACTTTTTCATTTAAAATAAAACTAAATCTTTTGATACATGTGAAAAGGCTTGTAAAAATGTAAACTTTTTCCCCACCATTTTACCTAGGTCGAAAGAACTCTGTCCTGGGTGTGTATGAGTGGGATGATAGATTAAATCCAAACTGATTCTGTGTTGAACTATGCATAAACTACGGTGTCCATTTTGTGCAGCGTTTAATCTCCACCATTGCGGGTCCGGTAGGGATGGCAACCGTACCCGTGTGGCACGGCAAACGGTCACCGTAAGCCGGTGACCGGCACCGTACCGTTAGAGGTCCGAAGGAGACTCATACGGACACGGCAACGGATACGGGTGATACCCGTGTTTACCGTCTCCGTCTAGCCGGTACGGCCGTATATACGGCAATAGAATTTGATCTCGGCTGTGGGTTGATTTTTGGCACAAATGATGTCGTACTATTCCAATGTCAATGCTGACATCGCGTGAGTCTATGCTGACAGGACCTATTATTATCCCTTTCGAGGTCGTATCAGGATTTGGCCGTTTTGAAAGTTTTGTCCGAACTTTCGACCTCAAAGTGATTTTTTTTTTTGTCCGAACTTGCGGAACAAGCTCGGCAGAGGCATGTTTTTGTCCGAACTTTGTATCCAACCTTGATTTTTTTTTTTGGAAACTGCTCTATATAGCCTAATCTGCTACCCACATCGTCCTCAGCCACATCTACAACACTGACATTTGACTTCCCCTTGCGCCATACCGTGTTAAGGCTTGCTACGGCTTTCACAAGCACTTCTCTCTCCATTGCGAGGTCATCAAAGGTCTTGTGGCTTCACACGTCAACCTCAATATGGTCCCGGAATACCTTTACCGGATCCTCCTGTGGTATGAGGGCCAAAAAGTAGTTGGATGGAAAATGAGCGAATTGGACTGTGCCCAAAGCCGCATCAGGCCGCATCAGACCGGTGGATGAGCCAGTGGCAATGATGAGAATGCTGATATGTCTGCACAACAATGTATGACAGAGTGCTGATGCAGAGTGTTAGTGAGCCACTCAACTCTGAATGTTTTACATTGTCACTGGTTGAACAATTCGAGTTTTTCAGTAAAAAAATTGGTGAAAGACTTGAATTTTTTTTCACCTATTTTTTCAGTGAGAAAACAGGTGAAAAATGTAAAACATTTTCACATTTTTTTGACTTGAAACAAGAATGAGGTGAAAAATGGGAAAATACTTTTACATTTTTCACCTGTTTTTTTGCTGAAAAAATAGATGAAAAAAAATTCAAGTCTTTCACCAATTTTTTCACTGAAAAACTTGAAATGCTCAACCAGTGTGTAGTGTTCAAAAGTATAATGCTAAATTTATGGAAGCTCAGTGGCAATTCGGTGTCCGAACTTGAGATCTGACCTAATCCGGCCTTCAAATTGGATGTCCGAACTCAAATCTAACCATTCCGCGGAGGGACCCTAAAATGTCCGAACTTTTCACCTAAGTTTGGCCGCCCAAAGTCAAATTTTTGTCCGAACCGCTGATACGACCTCGAAAGGAATAATCATAGGTCCTATGCTAACCAAGATCTCGTTTACGCACCTGTCCTGCTGCCGGTCCACCGTGGCCGGGCGTGCGATGTCATTGACATTTGATGCGCGTGTCCGCAGGCTGAGACAATCTCTAAGCTCATGCTAGTCAAGGTGCAGAGCTGAGTCTGCTTAAGGACTGTCCTAGACCTCATTGGAGGTAAATAAATGGCATTACTTCATTTGTTTTATAGCTCACGGTCGCCCAAAAAAATTGACACCTGTCCTACACCGTAAATACGACCGTATTACCGTACACGGACGGGTACCGTACCGGTTTGAGCTGTAAACCCTGTCAACCCGGACCGTATTCACACGGCCGTATAACCGTATTAGCCGTAAAAAATACGGACCGTACCCGTATACGGTACGGTTGCCATCCCTAGGGTCCGGTCCGGACCTGTCAGCAGGTACATTTGATTCAAAAACCAAAACTTGTTTTGATCTTCCCGTGCTCAGCTTTGTCCGATCACAAAATGCTTTATGTAATCCGGCAACCTCCGATTAATCCTTTCCGTAAAATGGCAGCGTGCGAGGGCCCGCGCGAAACGCGGACCGAGCGGTTTGTGCCTCGCCGCCTGCCGGCCGTCCCACTGGTCCGGACCTGTCAGCAGGTACATAATAAGCGGTCCGGCTGATCCGGTAAAAATGCGCATGCAATAGACAAGTTTCAATTCTGATTCTGAGACCTGGTACCTGAGTCGGTACCAGGAATTTTCACCATTTTTCTGACTAATCGCCCTGGTCCCGCGCCAATTCATCTTCATTTGGCCTGATTTCAGCATTGGTGAGTCGCCACACTACCCTCCCACAGGCCCATGCTTTTCACCCCATTTTGAGAGGGTATTAGCCAAGTTCGTCACTTCGTTAGATAGAGAAAGTTTGTTAGATCCTAATTTTAGAAGAGAAAGTTCGTCAGACAACATTGTTTTTATGAATTTTCGTCAGATTGAACTACAGGTTCGTCATTTTGTACTCTAAATTCGTCAGATAGCACTAAACTTCGTGAGAAACTGAGATGGACGTCTTCCGAACGTTACATCACGTGGTGATGTGCTTCTTTCCGCTCCACCACCATCTCCTCACGTCGAGTATCGCGGCGGTCTCGCGCACGCTCGGCCAGTACGTCTATATGAAGGCGGCACTAAAACGCTGGTGTTCTTCGGACAAAGCGCTGGCCAATAGCCTGAGCCCGACTTTGAAAGGCCGACGTCATCAGCGGCGCGTACACCGTGCATTTTACCGGCCTGAGGCGCGTTGTGAGGTGCGTGCCTGACACTGAATCACTCATTCCTTGCTTCCACCGAATATTGGTTTCTTTTATTTCGCAGGAAAATGACTATGAGTACCCCAAAGTTGAGGCCGTCGAGGTGAATCCCCCGCTTCCAAAGAACTGAGTACTTCGAACCTGTACTTGGTCTAATAGTCGGAGTTCGTAAAATACAAATGCGTATTTTTGATAGTGAATGAATCACCAAATTCGATAGCCGAGAGGACATTTTCTGAGGGGGTATATTTTCCTGACATCCTATATTATTTTAGCTTCGACCTACAACACCTCCGTTCTGTGCCACCAGAGATCAAATTTCAAATATCCGATATTGCTCTCCAATTCAGGACTTGCAGACACCACTTACACTGCAGGTTCTCAGGCGGGAAATGCTTCGACATATTGCGCGGTAGTTTATGGTCTTCCAAAATCCCTATAAATAGTAAGCTGAGGGATCATAAACAAGACTCGGAGGACATCGAAAAGATGTTCTCCTCTTTCGTTTCTTCTTTTACACTTACATCACTTGCTTTTCCAAAGAACTTTCATTGCAAAACCCTCATTCTATCTGACGCGACGCGATATCACGTGGCCGAGTCGTCGGTAAGTGCCGACGCCCCCTGCATCACCATCGCGCGCCATGAGATTCCTGCGGCTTTCTGCCCTAGGCTTGCGCCGTTCGCTTGCACGAACTCCTCGGGGATTTGACCGGTGAGTCTTTGTCTCCTGTTTTATCTCTGTCTGATGCTGTCGGATGGGAAGTGGACCTCAGGCTCCTAAGACCGCCTCAATCCACACCGGCAGCACATCGAAGTGTCCCTTTACGGGTAGTACAGTTCGTCTCATTCCATCCCATTGCGCCTTCCGCCAACCCCGTTCAGGCACACCAATACCAATGGAAAGCACCGCAAGAGATAATCAACCGGTGGCATGTACCCGCCAAACCACTCCCCGACATCTATTCTGCCCATTGGGACACATGGCTTGACCAGTATCTGTGGGTTCCCGACATACTCGGTACAACGGATGGAACGAGGCTCGTCGACAAGCTATTCCACGGCATGTATGACATCCCCGGCGAAGTGGAGCCACTGGCGTGCCACGACGGAGGACTTTCAGGGTTTTTCATCTTCACTGCGGGAGGCTGCTACTACGAGTATTCCGACGGGAAAGTTAGCGAGATCGAGGATGAGTTCACGTCGAAGGACGACTTTCTGGAGCGGGGGTTGGCAAACTATGATGAATTGACCCTACGCGAAATAGCCCCGCAGTCAAGTCCTGAGAACAACATGCTTAAGGGGTGGATGCCCGGGTTTTGAGCCCAAGCTTTCAATGTGTATGTATTAGCACGATATATAATTGCCGTTGGGCGTGTAGTTCGGCGCTAATAATGGCATCTTCAACAAACTTTGTTATATGGCATCCCGGTCCGCCTCGGAATACTTCTCACCTGTAGCCTTTAAAAACGTTCGTTGTCAATCACCTGCGGCAAACGGCGAATCGTGGTGCTCACACAGTTTTCAATTGGAGTGTTTTCGAGGGTTCATGCCCTGCTCTGAGACGGTGGTGCATGTAAATTATGCTGCCCCGTCTCTTAAGAACCCATGATTGATCACCAAGTGCTGGATTTTGTACCGTCCGCCTCGAAATCCTCAATGAGGTAGTTTCACAAAGATGAATTCGGTGAAAATGTGACGGATTCAGCGCGAGAGAATATCAACAGGAGTGTAAGACTGCGTTCGCATTCCAGGCAGATAGCGAAGCCCGTAATATATCAGAACACAAGTCGGGTTAATAAAGCCATTAACTTCAGTCTGATCGGTAAATAAAACGCGGTCGTGCACAAGGACGTCGACAAGTCGCGTCAGAAGTTTGCGTGTCCGCGAACTTTCCGCTGCTGGTGAGAGAAGCAGCTTGAGGCGGAAGAATGAGCGAAAGAGGAAGTGTCACAAAATGTCACACCGCTGTGACTCAGCATCCCGAAAGCAAAGGCTCGTATATTCAGTGGGCTATGTACTGGTCGCAGACGTCCATAGAAAGTTGCCCAGAGTGTGTCCACATGCAAACGACAAGACCAGACATTATATGAAGGAAGACAACATGGCACACATCAGCAAAACGTGATTTTTGCTGTAGTGGGCTATAGTGGGCTATAGTGGACTATAGTGGGACCTCGTCTACATAGTGCTACATAGTGCTACATAGTGGTCATGGGGGACTATGTAGAGCTATGTATATTCACCGAGGTTTGTATGTGCAAAATTGGTCTTAGGTTGCTGTTTGCCAGTTTAGACCCGAGGACAACACTATTAGAACATAACTGCCACAAAAATTTATTTCGAGATTGGCTTTTTTAAGTTTTTTTTTGTTTGTGAGTAAACTGGCTTGCTACAGAGTGTATTGGAAACCCAAAGCTCCGTACAGTGGATGGGCATAACAAAAAGGGACGGAGAAAATACTACTGCTACTAAAGATGATCCTGGATGTGTATATACGGAGGTGAGGAAGGGGATTAGCCGCCCGACGCAGGGAGCAGGCGTCAGGACAGCGAGGTGGGGCGGGGGATAAAGAAAGAAAGAAAATAAAAGGGCAGAAAAAAGAAAAGAAAGAGCTAATGGTATATAGGGTGTATTGGGTTGTGTCTTGTGCATGTCGACGAGGCTCTAGACGCCACAGCGCGTCGCCAGGTGCTCCTGGATCGCCTGCGGGAACTGTGTGACCTGCAATGTCCACCTGGCGGGGTCATGTTGCTTGAAGCCCTGCCAGCGCCGTGAACATCTCGTTCAGCTCCGGCGACGGCTGGTTCCGCCGCACGCCCGCGTTGCAGAACCACAGCAGGCTCTGTTCGCATCATCAGCTTTCTGTCCTTGTATCAACAATATGAAAAGAACAAAAAACCCATCTTGGCAATCCCTGGCAGATTCGCTTGCACAAGCGTGCAAAAGCTCCTAAACACCGAGTCCTTCTCCTCATTATCCCGGATCTCATACAGGCCTGGCACCATGCCTGCACAAACTCGGGCAGGTGCACCGCGACCAGCCCCGGGTGCATCAGCCCGATCCGCCCAATCGACATCGCCGCGTTCTCGTGCAGACTGTGCGGCGCCTTCGGGTGCAGCAGAATCAGGATCAGCCGCGCGATGTGCGGGTTTACCCACTGCTTGAACTCGGGGTCGTCATGGCCATAGCGCAGCGCGACCTCGCCGACGGACCCGGACCACGCGGCGTTGTTCGATGCGCTGATGAAGTTGTACTTGGGCTCGGGGTTGAGCTGCAGCGTGAGCTCCGCCATGATGCCGGGCATGTGCGGGCGCAGGAGCACGAAGCACCCCATTGCTATGTTGTCGATGAGCATGTACGCGCTCTGGCGCACGGGCGCCTGCGGGTGCTTGAGGCACACAGTGAGCAGTGAGAGCAGGTTCGGGTTCGACGCGGCGATGAGCGGCTGCAGCTCCATGCCAAGCCCCTGCGTGAGCCCCGAGAGCAGCGCGAGCGCGACGACGAGGATGGACTTGTCAGCTCCTCCATGTCGTAGGCCAGATATGCGATGTACTCCGGTGCGCGCGTCAGTTGTTCAGTTTCTGGGGGGCGGTCAGCAGCGCTTAGCGTCAAAGAAAAGCGGACTTATTGCTCGCTGGACTGCGGCTGCTCCGCCTGCAACTACTTCAGACTGATCCTGCCGCCAGTTGTTGTTCACCGTTGCGCTTCTGCCGCCATCTGCAGGGCCCGAGGTAGATCCCGAGAAGATGTGCCGTGCGCGCGAGGTGGTAAATCCACAAGAGAGCGGAAAACAGAAAGCAAGAAAGCAAGAAAGTGTTGTAGCCGAGGGAAAGCCGATGCCCAAAAGACTCGTGGCGGTGTGCTTGGTCAGCCGGTTTTCATCCGTAAGGATGAAAAACGGACGTGCGCGGTCACAGAGGCGTGGGGTGACGCGCGCGCAACCACGACGTGGGCCGGAAAGAGAGAAGGTGATGCCAAACAAGCTGAGGTCAGCAATGTGGCACTGCGAGGAGGCAATGCGCCCATGTGATGGGAATGGAACAAAACAAATATTTGGCCATGGTTCGTCTTCCCTCTTTCTTTCACCTTGACCGCCACCATCGCCACCACCCGCACACCAAAAGAGGCCTAGCGTCTATCTATTCACATTCATTTGACTTCTCCCGACCCTCCCCGCCTCTCAGGGCCCCACTGTGTGGATAGCGAGGGTCCTTGTCACTGGTCGTGGTCAACGGTATGTTTCCCACTCCCTCCTTTCCTTTTTTTTTCGTCTTTATCTTTTCCTTATTCACTCCTCTTCTTGTACCCATCTTCTTCATAAAGTCTATCCTCCTGCTCGGCATGCCTGATTTCTGTAACGGCAAGATCACATTGGCGAGCAAGGTCGTTGATGCGGATGACTCTCGTCTGGATCCTTTTCACTGTACTTCCTCTTCTCACTCCACATTCTCCCTTACCTTTTCCAATGTCACCCGTTGTCGTGTGGATTATTTGTTATCCGTGAGTTTTGCCAGAAGTGACTTTATTCGGGCAATTCCCACTAGGTTTGATCAAGTGAGAGAGTTTCCTTTTAAGGAGGAAAGAGGTGAAAAGCTTAAAGATTAACTAAGATTCTCACGGGGCTGTGTTCGGAGCGCAGGAAACGAGATATGCGGTAAACTGAGGAAAATAGGGGGTCAGACAAGGTTTAACTGTAAACCTCTCAGACACGGCGATTAGACGTGGACCTGGCAACTGTGCCTAGTCGGTAAGTTCGATAAGTTCTGTACTCGAATGCAACCTGTCCAGATGACTTTTGTGAATCGAGGGCTGTGCGTGGCTCGTCTTTGCTTGAATGCGACCTGTCCAGATGACTTTCGCGAATCAAGGGCGTGAGCAGATAATTCTGTACTTGAATGCAACCTGTCCAGATGACTTTTGCGAATCGAGGGCTGTGCGTGGACCTGGCAGCTGTGCCTAGTTGGTAAGTTCGATGAGTTCGGTACTCGAATGCAACCTGTCCAGATGACTTTTGCGAATCGAGGGCTGTGTGTGGACCTGGCAACTGTGCCTAGTCGGTAAATTCGATGCGTGAGAAGAAACTTAATTGAATGCGGCCTGTCCGGTTGACTTCTGCGAATCAATGTTCAAGGATGAGTGAAGAGATAGTTAGAATTTCTCAATAACTAGGTATACAACCATAGATACTGGGAAAAGAGAGAACTAGCTTAGTCGATGGGGTTGCTGGTTGAAAAAGCTGTTGAGCGATTAGTAGTAGTTGAAGAGTGCGGATAAGTATCCGGCATAGATTCAGATTGGTAGTAGGTAGTTAGTGGTAGGGTTGTATGTTATCTTTTATCTACAAAATCCTTGTTCTTATATACTATTCTCGTGGGAATATTTCCGACTGTGCCCCCAGTCCAGGTTACTGTGCAGACTGTGCAGTCGACTGTGCAATTGACTGTGCACGACTGTGCAATTGACTGTGCACGACTGTGCATGACTGTGCATGACTGTGCATCTCTATACAATTCCTTGCCTTTTCTTCATGTCACTCAAATTTCCCACGCCCCTATATTCCGGTTATTTCTTCTCGTAAATTAGTGAGCATGTGCATTTCCTCTTTATACCAAACATATTGGAGGTACGACACTGTAACCACCCACTGACCCACACCTCACAGGATTATTGTTCTATGGAAGCATTGTTGTCACCCAAGAGGACATTGTATGTCCTCCGTTACCTGCACATTTGGCTGATGGTCTGACAGCCACCTCGGCGTGATCCATGACGGTATGTTACTCTCTTCCCATTCAACCTGCACTGAGTCCTTGCTGTTTTAGGGATCCTCTGTGTGATCTATTGTTCATGCATGTTATCCTGGCACTGACCGCTTTCTTGCCAGGCAAGTCCTTTGTGATGGTTCCTTATTTATACTGACTGTATCCTTGAAGTTCACGCTACCGATCTAGTGTTTACTCATCAGGTATGCTATTTTTGTTCTTACTTTGATTTGAACTGACATGTTATCTGTAGGGACGGATAGGTGCCAAATCGTCATCCAGTATGCTGTGGCTGACCTGTTGGTGAGTGGAAAAGTGAGTTTGAGTGGTGGTGCATGTATGAGCAATACCAGTTGTGTACATCTCACTACCGTTAATATACCATTTTCCTCCTTCATATTTGGTTGTTTGATGTGGACTGGATGGTGAAATATTATTTCTTTTCTTTGAACGGGCACTATAGCCCACTACATAGTGCTACATAGTAGGGCCATTCCACTATGTAGCACTATGCAGACCCCACCCTTCACTATGGCCACTATGGCACTATGGCCACTACATAGTGCTACATAGTGTTGTATAGTGGACCCAGGATTGCTGATGCCAGAGCGGTTACTAAGTGCAGTAGCGATGACTCGGGTGATGAAGCTGCATGTACGCAATGACAGCGACGACGGCAACAGATCCCACGGCCATTCCACCCTTTATCCACCGCATCTCGACGATAAGGCCGCGATGCACAATATCTAGACGACGTCGGCCTTGGCTCAAGTTGGAGAAGAAGCCAGGATGGTGCATGGAGACGTCCACGCCCAGGACACGATGTACGAGAACACCCACGTTGACAAGGGGTCTGGTAAAAGTGACGCGAACTGAGGCGCACTGACGCGGCGGCGACGCGCATTGACGCAGCGTTGACGCGGGCAGTGACGCGGCACAGACGCGGCGTGGCTGTGTCATTGACGCGGCATCGACGCGCTGCCTGTAAATCTTTAGCAAATGCTCCCTGTAGAGTGGGACAAGCCCCCAAGGTTTTCTCATGCCAATACATGGTTTGAACCAAAAAAAGCTGCCCCTTAATTTTTGGTCAGTCAGGGCGGGAAGTTACGCGCACTGACGCAGCAGGTGAGGCGGCGTGTTTTAAATTGGTGGGCTCCATGCTACAGGTCCGGTAAAAGTGACGCGGCAGAGACACGGCGTGTACGCGCTGCCTCTAAATCCCCAGAAAATGCTCCTTGTACCAGGGTTAAGTTCACCCAAGCTTTTCTAATGCCAATGCATTGTTTGGACCAGAGACTAAGATTCACCCAGAACACTTATTGTTGTGCAGTCAGGCCGTAGAGTTCAGTTATCCATTGTCAAAAACTGAGCTCAACTCACTGTAACGCGGTCAGCACCACAGATTTTGAAAGGGAAGAGTTTAATTAGTATCTGCAAGACTTTCTTGATGGCTCATTCCTGAGTTTATCAGATATATACGTTCTTTCGGCTTTCTCGGGTAGTATTTAGGACATATCAGTATGTTGAATCCGAAGTGGAGTAACATTTGGATCCGGATTGAAGGTGTATGAGGGTTGCCAAAGGCATCACACTTTTTTAGTGGGGAAATAACAGGGATATGCAAGACAATCAATATGCCCCTTGTGATTTTCCAGTGGTCTCTAATATTCTTGGGCTCCTCTATAAATTATGTAGTGTATTCCATCCCTCCTCTGCTTTTTTCCTGTGCGGAACGGACTTGAATCGATGGCGAAAATCTAAAATCTGACAGATCACGATCGTCTTACAATGAGGGTGATCGATAGTAGTGTAAATGTTCAATGCATTGGAGCTGAGATAAGAAATTACTGACCTCGCATTTGATTCGGGAGTCTTGTGTTCGTGGTTGAATTCCAACCATAACTCAATTCTACTACTATGTAGTAGGTAAATGTAATATTAGAATAGAATTTAGGCTTGAATATTCAACAAGTAATTACTGACCTCGCTCACATTTACATAATTCACCGCGCAGTCAGTAGAGGTATCGCAAATGTGGCCGAAGCGGCATATAGGACTGAAGTAATGGGTAGTCAGTCACTCGGGTTTCAACCTTTGAGGACAGAAGGCAGAATCACATTCAGATCTCATCCTAAATCAATCGAAATAATGGCTAGTCAGCCAGTATATGTAACATTACAAGTGGAGTTGAACGGCTGGAAACAGTCTTGGATGTGTGGTTGAATTGCCATTCATGACTCGTCCGTGTAATAATGTAGCACTAGAATCCAATTTCGACGTGAATAAAAATTATGGACCTCGCACTTGATTCAGAAAAACATCTGGCGTTTGTTGAACAACTGGACATTGTAATGGTAAATATTTAATGTCCAAGGCACTTCAATGGAATTTCAATTTGAATAAGAAATTACTGCCTTCACATTTGATTCAGCGTGCAGTTAGTCCCGGTAGTATATGTGGTGATATGGTAGGACCGTATCTAGGAGTGAAGTAGGTGCATGATGTTCAATGGATTCTAGTAGAATTTCAACATGCACAAAAAATTACCGACCTTGCATTTCATTGGACACGCGGTCAGTCTCAGTGTCACTGCAATTCAAATAAGGATTACATGTCATGTAGTAATTATAAGGCAGCTTCGTAGTTGCATTAGACTAAAAGTTTAATGTGAATAGGATGCAGGCCAGAAGCTGCGAGAAGATGTTGTAATTATCAGTGCCAGGCATCACAAAATTGAAATGCAGAAAATTTCTTTTCGATCCAGTATTTCTCGGGCCATGTGATGAAAAGAAATCGTGAACTGTCTGTAAGACATGTATTTCATATATTTCACTGTGAAGGCTCGATTTTAGTCACACTTCAAGTGTCGTGTCAATGGCATAGCCACCGCCGCGTCAATCACCGTTGTGTGGTGCTTTCACCTAGGCCAAGTGGAAAAAGGAACATTTCAGATGCCACAGCATCGATGCGCAGAAGCGCGACAGTGACGCGGCATTGACGCGCATGGACGCGGCGGTGACGCGGCACAGACGCGCACTGACGCGGCACTGGCCCGCACTGACGCGGCAGAGGCGCGTACTGACGCGGCACAAGCGCGCACCTGACGCGGCACTGGCTCTATTCAAAAACTTCTTTTAAGTACCCAGAATGAAAGAATAAGCCTCACAACTAGCGAGTCAGTACGAGGCAAACAGAAGTACTAACTTATAAGCTAAAGTCGCCGATATTTTTGTCACATCTGCTGTAAATCATGGCAGGTATGTCAACATTAGCTTCACAATGGTCCTGCATATGTTTAGAGGCCTATAAATCTTATTCCGCAAAGGTTTGAGTGGTTTTAGTCATGCCGCGTCAGTGCCGCGTCACTGCGCGTCAGCCGCGTCAAAATATCCTGACCCACATGGTACGTGTGCGTTCCATCCACATTATTTAACAGCGACCCCAGGTGAGGAGCTAAACGACCCCGATATCTTTGCCGGTAACATTTGAATACGGATCACCGCCACGTGTACCGACTCGGTCCGGGCCGAATTCCGTCGCTTGACTTTGAAAGGCGAAGTCTTTTCAGAGTACCTTCCAACCTGGCTGGGCCCCAGTCGCATCTGCAACAACTTCAATATTGCCGTGTTTCACACACCCTAAGATTGTATTTCGTGTCAGTCGACAAAGAAGCCTGTTTGAAACATCTATGAAAAATATTCGGCCGATTTGTGCTGGCCTCACTAATTTACATCCAGCTCACTCCAAAGGCGCAGAACGCAGAACGCATGCGTATGTATTTCTGCATTGATAACCGACGTGATGTCGTGTAAGTTCACGATGAGACAAATTTCGTGCATTCCGATAGTTCGAGTGGGTTTCGTGCATCTCTGGGCCTTGTTGCTGGGAGCAATTAATTGTTACAGGCTGAGACTTGCAGCGGGGAGTTTTCAATAGGATTAATGCACGCTCCATGTACTAGGGGTAGGACATGGTTCACATCACTGCAATCAATTTTCCATGCCGCCGAACCTCCTTCGAGGTACGATACGACAGCATTCCAATTCACAGCTCCAGATACCATTCCAATTCGAAACCGCGTGCACCAATTGTCGCCTGCAATAATTCCGCCTGCACGGTATGTCGGGTGTGTCGTGGGTTCTGAGTCGACGACCATAAGACGTGACCCGAATCCACGATTGCCCGTTCTAGATTTATGGACCGTCTTTAGCCTAGTATTTGTACGGGGCTCAAGAGTTTATTTTCAGCGGCAGCCACAAAAGCGCAAATAAAGCGCGGAATCATGTATTCCTGAGTCAGAATTGGGAGTTGCGTGTCGCGTCGTATTTCTGCGCCGTGTAAGTATAAACGCGCCATGAGACCGATTTCTTTCGTTGGCATCCCGATAGTACGAGTAGGTTTCATGATCATCTTTGGGCCCTGTACATGTTGCAGCAGGGAATTAATTGTTCCACCGAGGAATTTCAATGTGATAATTCATTCATGCTCATACCAAGCTCACATCGACTACAATACATCTTCGCTACACCTTCGCCGCAATTATACCAAAATGGGCTGAAAGTCACTCTCAGGGTATGTTCCCATTATAATTCAAAGCTGAGTGCCCCAATTGTGTACAAAATATTATAACCCCCCTTTAGAGAACGTCAGGCTGAACTTACAGGACTTGCCGCCTCGTTTGGAGGGTCAAAACGGATGGACATAGACATAGCCAGGGACATAGCCACCGTTTTGACCCTCTGAACCGGGCGGTAAACTAGTATGAAATCATTGGTATATGGGATGGAATGCGGTATGTATTTTACATGTAATTTTCGGTGTTGTAATTTATACAAATATTTTTGACCCTGGATTTCAAACCTGCTTGATGTGCTCTCCAGCCATCCTCTCATCTGACTCTGACTTGTTTTGCCCAAGATCATGGAGGGTGGGCCCATGTTTTACGTCCTCCACTGCATATATCAAGATATCCTCTGTATCCCCAAAGAGCTTAGCCATCTCTTCGAGTGGAATCCTGTGATCCAAGTTCAGCATGAGATGATGATCGGTATTGATGTTGACACATAGTCACTTTTTGGTTTCGGGTAGTACGAAACACATGATAACAAACCCGATCAAGGTGATGACGATGAATAACTGTGATGTGTGTTGGCGATCTGCGGTCAAAACAAAACAAAAGGCGGTCGGGAGTAGCACTTACGAGAAAGTATTTCCAGCCAATGTTGGCAAACGCCGTTGCGCTTGCTTGAAGATAGGCGAGATCTGTTAACGAGAGAGCGATGATGGTGATGCCGACTCCCTTTGCTCGGATGTGGTTTGGAAAAATCTATGGGGTGGTCAACGATAGGCACCTTCTCTGATCATCGTCCACTCACCGGGACTTGCCTCGCTGTAAAAAGTAACACCGGCAACATCGACACCAACTGCATATACCACAATGAAAAGGTATAAAACGAAAACACCGCCAGCCGACGCAGCCTTATTTGTACCTGGCGGGAAAAACTCGGCAACGATGGCCGCTTCGATGCTCAGCGCAACCGCGCATCCAGCCAAGCCGGTGAGCATGAGCGGACGTCGGCCAAAGTAATCCAGGACAACAGCACCAAAGAAGTTGCCGAAGATCGAGACAGTGAGCCAGCCGCACTGCAACGCCAGTTGTTCCTTGGTGCCAAAGCCGAGGGATTTGTACAGAGTCGGACCGTAGTTGTTGATGACCAGGACAGCAGTGCTTTGCCCAATGATCGCAAAACCAGCAGTTATGAGGACGCGCTTGCGGTAGGAAGCACGACGGACCATTTCAGACCAGGATGGATTCAGCGTCTTGTCCAAGTCGGCCTGCATTTTCATCTGAGAGAACTCCTGGCAAGCGAACTCTTGTTCCGGGTCGGCCGTGGACGAGTGCAGTCTGAGCACCGTTGAACGTGCTTCCTCAACGCGGCCCTTCATCAGCAGCCAGCGTGGCGATTCAGGGATGAAGTAGGTGATGACAAGCATGACGGCGGGGCAGAGCAGTCCAATCCCCAAGCAACCACGCCACTGCGTCGCCGGATCTTTGGCGAAGTAGAAAGCCAAGCCCATGTATGAGGCAAGAGCATATCCCAGCGCGATGTGGATGCCGTTCATGCTCGAAAATAGCCCACGGAGGGCAGGTGGGCTCATTTCGGATGTGTAGATGGGAGCTTCAATCCAAGTCAACACATCATCATACATTCACGTTGACACAGTGGGCGCTGAACTCACTGACAGCCAAGAAACTCCAACTCCCTGCACCAGCAAAGAAACGACCGACATTAACATGGCGATGTTCCGGGCTCCACAGATGAGGGCACCACCAAAGAGACCCAGCACGGAACAGTAGACAAAGCTGGCTCTTCGTCCCCATTTTTCCATCACCCAGCAGTTCAGGATAACGCCCAAGACGGCACCAGCCTACAGATAACAGTCAGTCAGTGCTCCGCGAAAGCCAACCTCGAGTAGGTAGTACTGGCCTGGAAAACTCCATTGATCGCTCCAATGAGCTGATTACCTTCAGCAGAGACCAGCCCAGCAGAGTCTATGAGTTTCATGTACTTCAGGAAGGATGGCATTGCCAACACCGAGCCGATGATGCTATGTGCGTTCAGCGAGAAGTCTCCTGTGCTACTGCGTACAACCCTAGGGCTTCGGAACTTACGCTGCAGGGTATCCAAACGCGATTTGACCCAAGGATATCACATAGCAGGTGAAGAAGCTGGGCCAGGTGAACTGCCGTGTCAGTGCAATGT